>JARFXV010000693.1:0-465582 GCA_031761425.1 Cosmopolites sordidus
ACTTAGTATTTCTATTAAAGTAAATCGGAGCTAGGTTATACCGGATGGGGTAAGTTTCACATTACCATTTTGTTTGGAGCAATTTTTTTTTCGTGATACTTGTGACTAATAATTCCACCAGGTCGGTCAACACTGGAAAACATTGTTTGTAACTTTTCCAAAAAAAATTTAGACTATGTCAGGTTTTAAAAAAATTAGTAATATATATATATATATATAAATATATATATATATATATATATATATATATATATATATATATATATATATATATATATATATATATATATATATATATATATTATAAACAGTGAAAAATATCTTAAGCTGTTAAATAATATTACACGATGTTTGGCTGATATGGGATCTACCCTGTGTACTGCAAGGTATTTGGCCTAATTTGAGGTTAATGATGCTTGATTCTCTATTACGTCATATTAACACCGGCCACTACTGGTTATAAATATTAATCAATTTGTTACCTCGATCCCTGCCCTATTTGAGGTATAGTCACGTTTTTTCTTAAGGGTAGGGCTCGGGCAGTCACTACGTAACCTATCTGGCTTTCCTAATCGTTTTCTAGCACCTCAATTTAACGTTTGTTAACTGAGATTAGAGAACTGTTTCTCTAATCTAAAAGTATAGAGGTTATTAAAATATGAACTCTTCACTATATGTATAATATATAGTTTAAGTATTCCTGTTTCAGTTATTCTTTATGTATATCCTAGCCATCGCAATCTTTGTCTTTTTAATTTTTTTTTGCTCTTTTAACGCCTGATATACCTGTTACCTTGGAGAGTTCTTCCTTCCACTTATTAGTTCTACTGATATTACAGTGTTTGTGTGTTGTATGTATATGGGTTTATCTATAATCATTCCTTTCTTGCAATCTTCCTAACACTCCTTGATTCTTCCTTATTCTTACTTATTTTAATGACAGGGTTCTATTGTTATGACAGTTGTGTTTATTTACTTTCTAATGTTTATTTACTTTCACAATGTTCCGTGCCAAAAAAAGAATAAAACAATTTTATACTTTGTTATCTATCACTTTTATTTTTAATTTTTAAATTTGTGTGACTCTAGTTTCGTAAATCGTTTTTTTCATTCTCAAACACTACTTTAAAGCTAAACAAAAGTTTTAAAGTAGTGTTTGAGAATGTAAAACCGTTTTACGAAACTATAGTCACACAAATTTAAAAATTAAAAATAAAAGTGATAGATAACAAAGTATAAGATTGGTTTATTCCTTTTTAAAAAAATGAACTATCACAAAATAGCGGACAAATCAATAAATAATTCATCCATTAGTCCCATTAATTGGGACAAATAAATCATTATCTATCTATATAATGGATAGCTTATTGCTTGGACCCACAACCTCAGTAGTTACTTCATGTTCTATATATCTGGTTAGTAAACTCAAAGAGATTTACCACTAAACACCAAATATTTTTTTAAGTTCTCGATATACGTTTCGCGTTAATCATCATCAGGAGTTGATTTAATCTAATTCTAAAACTAAACTATGTTTTATTTATACTAAATAGAAGAAATAGATTTAATAGAGTTTAATCTCCCGATGATGCTAACATAGTTAGCAAAACGTGCGTCCAGAACTTAAAAAAAAAGTGATTTGGTGTTTAGTGGTAAATCTCTTTGGGTTTAGTGTTTCACATCGAAGGTTCCAATAGAAGAATTGATGTATCTCTGATATCAGACTCTATTTATTTTGTAATCAGCTTTATCCTCCGCATTGTATTAATAAATACCTGTCTTTATTCTATCACATCTCGTACTCTTTATTTTGTAAATTTCTTACTATTTCCTACCCATCTTTAACATTTTTATCTTCCAGCCACGATTAACTCCTCTCATTTAATTATTCTTTAAAATATTCTCTCCATCTGTTTCGCCCCTCTTTCCCCCCAGCCAGCAACTCAAGCATTAACATTTTTTAATGCAATTTTTGATTGAAATCTGGCTCTTTCGTTTTTGATTTTTATACATATTTTCTTATATGCTTTCCTAATATATTTGTTTTATAGATTTCCTCCTATTTGTCGATGCAACTTTTTATTAAATATCAGTTTCGATCCCTTTCTTTGTTTTCCATACTTCCATATATACACAAAAGATGATGTAGTTAATAATGTCGAAATTCAGTTAATAATGTAATATTGCTAAAAAAAGGCGTTACTAATACATTTGTTGGTATAGAATAATGACGTCTGCCGTTTTGGAGGATAACCAGAAGTTTAGTTAGTTTCTAGTAGTTACTAGTCTAGTAAGTACTTGAAAAATATGTTTTGCAAGAAATCTGGCAATGAGTTACTCAGTCGGTCGTCAATTTTGAAAAATCTTAAAATTCTCATAAAAAGACTGGTTATACGGTCGCCATGGTAGTAATTCTGGACAAGATGATGCTAAAATACGTGCTAAAAAGTATTTCATATATATCGTTGCTCACTTTAATCAACTTATTGCTTATTTAAAATAAATAAATTCAAAAATTTTACAAATTGCCTAGCCGTTATTATTTCCAACGCAAAAACGTCGGTTTGTTTTATGAAAATTTATTTGTTGCTAAGAAATGGCACTTATAAAAAAATAGTAAGGCAACGAAAACCGATGCAGGGGTACCGTTCTCGACCGAGGAAAATATACGTGTTGCTCGAATGTGAGAAAATATAGTTATAAGGCAAGAGGGTTCTGAATTTTGATGTTTCGTTCCCCGAGGGCGGGTACGCGGCCCGACTGGTGACAGTTTTCATTTGGATTTATGGAAATTTCCCGCCCCGGAAACTTTGTTTTTTCTAGCCATAAAGCCCGGAACGGCGCGTAAAAGTAAAATCGTGTTAACCCCGGCGATTAGTTTAATTCTATTTTACGGATAGTCGATTTGAATTTTGCCAATAAAATGTCGATAGGTCGATGTGGTTGCAAGCTCCGGTTGGTTGACGCTAAATACGAGGCTGTGCTGATAATCAATCAAACGTTGGTACAAAACTGTGGAAACCCAATAAAGAAAACAACTTTTCGTTCGCTCATCATATTCTCCTCATTTAGTATCATCTGATTAGTTTCTCTTTCCGAGAGTGAACACTTTTTTCAAAGAACAACAACCTACGATCAACAAATTAATTGGTATAGATTAATCTTTTCTTATTTATTGTTAAACAACAATTGAGTGTCTAATATGGCTGAAATTTTCAAGGTTATCCTTCAACGCATGCACAGTTATATTACTAGAATATTGACGAGTAATGCTATCTTCATGTTGAGGCTGGAAACTTTTCACACTACCCTGGTAGCCTTCGTAGCATAAATTCCAAATAAGATGCCGTTTTTATAATTCGTTTGTTTTTCCTCCATTTTTATTTTGTTTAGCCAAGTTTCTTACTCTATAAAAGTTTTGGCATCGTTTTTCTGAAATACTTAATTTTAATTAACTTATTAAAAAGTAGTAATTAAAAAACTTTCAGATTTTTGAAATTCCTTGTTATATTTCGTCTTACATTTCGTCATGGTTAAGGTACAGAATCAGTTCGAGACGTTTGTGCCAAGTTCAAAAACGGCAACTGGGACTGGACGACAAACCTCACTCTGGTAGACCTTCCGATTTTGACGAGAACCATCTTAAAGCACTTTTGAAGGAGGACGGTGGTCAAACATGCCGAGAATTGGTGCTGAGAAAATAGACTGCAGCCCTGCGAATTTCCCGACAGGTCACACGATTCTTGTCCTCACGCGATATGAGAAATTGTGTCTCTACGTCAGTATGAAGCAAAGGCTTAGCTGTGACCACCCATTCCTTGGTGGTCGCGGCAGACATGCCAAATCGGAGAGTTAATTAAGATCTTCATCCTAAGGAAATCATGATCTGCGTTTGGTGGGACTGGGAGAGTCCCGTGTATTTGAAATGCTGACATTTGTTGTACTTGAAATGTCGACAAGGAACGCTACCTCGGCACCGTGTAGATGAGGCTGCTCTACCGACACAGCAAACATCGTCAAGGATGGACTGAATGATCTCGAACGGGAGGTTCTTCGGCATTCGCCATACTTTCCAGATCTTGCGCCAACCGATTATTCCCGAACAACTTCTTCAAGTTCAGCGCTAGCAATTTCTGGCGGAACGACATCAATAAACTGATCGATAGATCAAGAGCAGATCGTGAACAATGACGGAGAATACATCATGGATTAATTTGTTGTGATAATTGTTGCTTCTTAATTCCATAAAACAACGGCGAAAACTTATGAAACAACCCAATATTAAAAGTTATTTAATTAAGTTGAAACCATTTAGCTTGAAGATATTTCGTAGATCGGTACGTAGTTAGACGTAGAGTAGTTTTTTTGCTCTCGACCACCCCCTCAAATCAGCAACAAATATCGCATTAATTTTAATTTAATTAATGGAGGGCGGTTGTTCGCAACGCGATATCTAAGCGATACAGCGAAATAGTTTTGTAGATCCAACAATGGACCAAATGGAACATTGTATCGGGAAACAATGGAACTGGCGTTTTCGAGGGTATTAATCATAAAATTATGGCTTGCACACTAATGGGTGGCCTCGCCCCCCTCTCGCACTTTCGTGGAAAATTGGAATTCTATATTCATTCCTCGGTTGTTCGATGATAATAATGGTAAAAAGTCTTTTGAAACGCTTGGATTTCTTTTTTAAACGTCACTTACTTGTCTAACTGTTTTTTTTTAAATTAATGTTCTTGATCAGTGTTAACATTTATTAGGATTTTATTCACTCTTGCAAATAAACAACACAAAATAGATGTACTGAACTTTTGGTCTTCCTCAAATAGACTGTATAAGACAACAGTAAAAGGAAACCACAGAAATATATCAATAGTCAGTGTACATAATCCATCGGAAGGAAAAGAAGATCAAAAAATTATTTACGAGGGTCGTTCGATAAGTTCTTAGAAAAAGAGAGAAAAAAAATTATTTTAAGTAGATTTTTTAAAATTTTGCATGTAATCTCCTTTTTGCTCTATTCACTTGTCCAAGCGTTTCACCAACTTTTTTAAGCCGCCTAAAAATTAAGATTTCGGAAGGTCTTCAAAATAGGCATCTGTTTGGGTGGTGACATCCTCGTTCCATGAGAACCGTTGTTCACTGAGCCATTTTTCGGAAGTTCGAAAGCAAAGTTCGGAATTAAAAAAAAAGTTACTGGGAGACAAATCCGGTGAATACGGTGGATGATGGAATAATTCGAACTTTAATTCCATGATTTTGGCCATTGAAACTGTATAGGTGTACACCCGTGCATTGTCTTGATGAAAGAAGATTTTTTTTTTCACATTCCTTGAGGACTTCTATCTGTTTGATTGCCCTTATTTCACTGTCTGTAAGTATGGCTAGGTCGTACGCAAAAGGCGAGGCATGAGATTTCTATATTGTTTTTGGTTCGTCCGAGTCGTATTGGTTTCCAGTGTCCTTGATTTTTCAGTTCCTTATCCCATTCCCTTATGACTTTGTCCAGGACCAGGTTGAAGAGGAGTGGGGATAACCCATCTCCTTGGCTACACCGGTTTTAATCAGGATGGGTTTGGAAATTTCTCCCATAAATTTCACTTTAGAGACTGTGTCGGTCAGTATCTGCTTGATCAATCGTAGTGTTTTGGGATCGAGTCCTTGTTCTTCTAGGATGTTGAACAGAGATTTTCAGTCGATGCAGTATTATTCTCTCTTGAAGTCCACGAACGTTCAGATGATTGGGACGTTACTGATAGCTTTGTATTTCAGTAATGTTTTTAAGTTAAAGATTTGTTCAGTGCATGAGCGACCAGGGCGAAAGCCTGCCTGCAGTTCCTTTTCCCATTTCCTTAGGATTTTGTCCAGGACCAGGTTGAAGAGGAGTGGGGATAACCCATCTCCTTGGCGTACTCCGGTTTTAATCAGGAAGGGTTCGGAAATTTCTCCCATAAATTTCACTTTAGAGACTGTGTCGGTCAGTATCTGCTTGATCAATCGTAGTGTTTTGGGGTCGAGTCCTTGTTCTTCTAGGATGTTGAACAGAGATTTTCGGTCGATGCAGTCGTATTCTTTCTTGAAGTCCACGAGCGTACAGATGACTGGGACGTTCCTGATAGCTTTGTATTTCAGTATTGTTTTTAAGTTAAAGATTTGTTCAGTGCATGAGCGACCAGGGCGAAAGCCTGCCTGGTACTCGCCAATTTTGTGTTCTAAATGTTCTTGTGTTCTCTGGAGAAGGCATGCTGAGAGGATTTTGTAAGTGACTTGTAGTAAGGAAATTCCTCTGTAGTTGTTCACATCTGTTCTGTTTCCTTTCTTGTGCAGCGGGTGTATAAGACCACATTTCCATTTATCTGGTAATTTTTCTGTTTGCCAGATATTTGTGATAATTTACGTGAGTTTGATCCGAGGTTTTTCAATAGTCAGTGCACATAACATACATATATATCAATAGTCAGTGTATATAACCCATCGGAAGGAAATGAAGTTCAAAAAATTATTTACGAGTGTCGTTCGATAAGTCCTTAGAAAAAGAGAGAAAAAATTATTTTAAGTAGATTTTTTTAAATTTTTCAACGTAATCGCCTTTTAGCTCTATTCACTTGTCCAAGCGTTACTCCAACTTTTTTTAAGCCGTCTAAGAAGTAAGATTTCGGAAGGTCTTTAAAATAGGATGCCTATTTTTGATGCCTGTTTGGGCGATGTCCTCCTCATTCCATGTGAACCGTTGTTCACTGAGCCATTTTTCGGAAGTTCGAAAGCAAAGTTCGAAATAAAAAAAAAGTTACTGGAAGCCAAATCCGGTTCAAATTTTTGAAATTCCTGGCAGCAAAAAACTTTGTTTTCACCGCTCGCTATATTTCGTCTTTCATTTCGTCATGGTTAAGGGACAGAATCAGTTCGAGACGTTTGTGCCAAGTTCAAAAACGGCAACTTTTCCAAGCGTTTCTCCAACTTTTTTAAGCCGTCTAAGAAGTAAGATTTCGGAAGGTCTTTAAAATAGGATGCCTATTTTTGATGCCTGTTTGGGCGATGTCCTCCTCATTCCATGTGAACCGTTGTTCACTGAGCCATTTTTCGGAAGTTCGAAAGCAAAGTTCGAAATAAAAAAAAAGTTACTGGAAGCCAAATCCGGTTCAAATTTTTGAAATTCCTGGCAGCAAAAAACTTTGTTTTCACCGCTCGCTATATTTCGTCTTTCATTTCGTCATGGTTAAGGGACAGAATCAGTTCGAGACGTTTGTGCCAAGTTCAAAAACGGCAACTTTTCCAAGCGTTTCTCCAACTTTTTTAAGCCGTCTAAGAAGTAAGATTTCGGAAGGTCTTTAAAATAGGATGCCTATTTTTGATGCCTGTTTGGGCGATGTCCTCCTCGTTCCATGTGAACCGTTGTTAACTGAGCCATTTTTCGGAAGTTCGAAAGCAAAGTTCGAAATAAAAAAAAAGTTACTGGAAGCCAAATCCGGTTCAAATTTTTGAAATTCCTGGCAGCAAAAAACTTTGTTTTCACCACTCGCTATATTTCGTCTTTCATTTCGTCATGGTTAAGGGACAGAATCAGTTCGAGACGTTTGTGCCAAGTTCAAAAACGGCAACTTTTCCAAGCGTTTCTCCAACTTTTTTAAGCTGTCTAAAAAGTAAGATTTCGGAAGGTTTTCAAAACAGGCATCTGTTTGGGCGATGACCTCCTCGTTCCAGGTGAACCGTTGTTCACTGAGCCATTTTTCGGAAGTTTCGGAAAAGTTACTGGAAGCCAAATTCGGTGAATACGATGGATGATGTAATAATTCGAACTTTAATTCTATGATTTTGGCCATTGAAGCTGTATAGGTGTACAGCCGTGCATTGTCTTGATGGTAGAGGATTTTTCTTTTTCAAATGAGGACGATTTTTCTTCATTTCTTCTCCCAACCCGTGCAATAACGACGAACGACGAATGCAATAACGGCGAATAACGCACAATACTCTCTAGTTATTATGCGTGCATACCAAAAAACTGTGACTAATACTTTGTTTATAGGTTATGATGTTTAATCGTAATCTTGCAACAGGGCAGCCGAAATGTTGATCACGTGCTTAATGTGGAACAACGGTTTTAATTTTGTACGAGCTATACCTGAGTTCGAGCGCTGCTATGAATGATGGAAAACTCGTCTTCGGCCCTGTGTGTCTTCCCAAGGCAACTACTTCGAAGGAAATATTGTGCCTAAAAAAGAAATTCTAAAAAACCTATCTCATTACATTTTTTTCCCACCTCGTACATCAAAAACATTTTAATGCAACAACAGATTTTAAAAAAATATATTTTTTCTTTCTCGTTGTACCACAAACTTTTAATCGACCTCAAGATCAATTAAACGCAATTCAAATTATAGCAAAAAAAATGTATCTATCGGGGACAATCTCGCGGTTCGTGATTGATCAAAACCAAAGCGGTTCCATTTCGTGCTCTTTAGTTCTGGGTTCATGCTAAAACGAAGAAAGGATAAAACCTTCTTATTTCCATTTAAAAGCGGACGACTTTGATACTTAACAAAAAAAAATCGGCGTTTTATTTGACAAAGATGAAAGCACCAGACCAAAGCGTAGTTAAAAAAGAGTTTACTGTCGATACAACTTTATCAAGGTCTGAGAAATTCAAATAACTATAGTGCACTAAGCAAAACTTTCCAAAAAATGTTGTTTTATACTATTGCGAGTGTCAAAAATCACGATGGGGTTTTAAATAAGAATATAATGAAATTGCCTTCATCAAAATAATCCTCAATACACTCTCACTCACTCATCTCACCAAGGTATTTGAAATGTGTGACCCTTTTTATCTTGCCGTATTTGGTGTTCAAATTTTGGACATCTAATTTTGAGCAAAAGTATTCGGTTTTTTGAAAGGAGATTTGTAGGCCAACTTTCTCTGCACATTCCTTGAGGACTTCTATCTGTTTGATTGTCCTTGTTTCACTGTCTGCAAGTATGGCTAGGTCGTCCGCAAAGGCGAGGCATAAGATTTCTATATTGTTTTTGATTCGTCCGAGTTGTATTGATTTCCAGTGTCCTTGATTTGTCAGTTCCTTTTCCCATTCCCTAATGACTTTGTCCAGGACCAGGGTGAAGAGGAGTGGGGATAACCCATCTCCTTGGCGTACTCCGGTTTTAATCAGGAAGGGTTCGGAAATTTCTCCCATTAATTTCACTTTAGAGACTGTATCGGTCAGTGTCTGCTTGATCAATCGTAGTGTTTTGGGGTCGAGTCCTTCTTCTTCCAGGATGTTGAACAGAGATTTTCGGTCGATGCAGTCGTATTCTTTCTTGAAGTCCACGAACGTACAGGTGCTTGGGACGTTCCTGATAGCTTTGTGTTTCAGTATTGTTTTTAAGTTAAAGATTTGTTCAGTGCATGAGCGACCAGGGCGAAAGCCTGCCTGGTACTCGCCAATTTTGTGTTCTAGTTGTTCCTGTGTTCTCTGGAGAAGGCATGTAGAAAGCTTGTAGTAAGGGAATTCCTCTGTAGTTGTTCGCATCTGTTCTGTCTCCTTTCTTGTGCAGCGGATGTATAAGAGCGCATTTCCATTCATCTGGTAATTTTTCTATTTGCCAGATGTTCGTGATAATTTGCGTGAGTTCCCGCAGTGAGTTTTTCAATGGTTCCGCGGGGATACCATCTTCACCGTATGTCCTGTTAGTCTGCAGTTTTTGTATGTGCCTGTGGATCTCTTCCTTCCTATGGATATATACATACATATATATATATATATATATATATATATATATATATATATATATATATATATATATATATATATATATATATATATATATATATAGCCGGTCGCGTTGGTGCGGCGGTAAGAGCGCCTGCTTTGCCGAATCCGCGCTGGAGCGATAGCTGGTTCGATTCCAGCGCTCGGATGGTTATTTTTCTTTCTTCTGTCCGTTTATCTTTCCTAAATGTTTGTGATTGTTTCTAGGCAAAAGTGTAAAATCCGACTACGAATTACCCCTGAGTCACGCCAGTTAAAGGCTGGGTAAGGCCAGATGCCATCTGAGAAGTGTTCTACGTTGGTCACTCGCCAGTCGGTAGGTTTCCTGATAGACTTATGGGTAGGCACATAACAAAGGGATTATAGCCCGAGGGGAGTGCTGGCCTGGGTTTGTCGGAAGCTGATGACCGTGGTTCGGAACCCACGTTAAGCTGTAGGTCCAGTTGCTAAATAGCCTAGTTGCTGATGCGCCTCAAACCCAAACACTTTACTTTATATATATATATATATATATATATATATATATATATATATATATATATATATATATATATATATATATATATATATATATATATATATAAATTTAAAAATTAGAAGTATTCACTTCTATGTGGTCATAGGTATACAGCCGATATTTTTTAGTTTTTTTCAGTCTCCCGTTTCTAATAGTAATGTTTTCTGTTGATTTTAAATATGTTATTTAATTGAGAATCGATTTAAAACGCACACACCTTGTAACGATAGAATTTATAGAGGCGGATGCAGCAAACCAAGCATATTTCTTAAATATACCCGGACAAATGTGTTTTTAATTAATATTTTATTGCTTCCTTTCATCGTCAGGATACAGCTTAGGAAATATAAACAATCGCTGGGTCGTTAGTTGATGATTTCGTAAGCGCGGAAACGGTTGAAAAATAAATATAGTGACCTCCGTACGTGTCCGATTTAGGCCCCATCTAGAGAGAAATATCGATTCGACTGTTGACCCTAACGTCAATAAATCTTAATAAACGTTCAATCTGTGCAATAAAAATTGTTTAATAAACGAACTTAAGTGATTTTGGACAGTATATTAGTCTTAATCTTTTATTGGGTTAACTGACAAAAATATAAAGCGTTTTTGACAGGCAAAATATATAGTGACATCTTTTATCATGTGTATTTTGGATTTTTTAGAAGTTTATTTTAATTTTGAGGTGAACGAAATATTTCCCAGTACTTAGTACATACAGTCCGTGTTTATATTAATGTGACCACTTGTGTTTCCAAGCAAAATCAGTTGCCGTTCAGATACAATTCTCGCACTTGGAAATATACCTATATATATATATATATATATATATATATATATATATATATATATATATATATATATATATATATGAGGAATAGTTAGTTGCTTGATCGGAAGGAAGCCCCACCCATCATTTACATTGGAGGGCTCATGTTTCGTCTGTTGGTGTTTAGACTCCTCAGGGAATCGACATATGCTCTCTTGCCAAGAATAGGGAGTCTCCCTACACAATCAAGCAACTCATATTTTCGCCGACTTCTCGTCTTATAAATGGACTTTTTTGACTTCTTTGGACTGCGTCCAACGAGACAACAGTAGTCAGGAGTTATACACCCTCGACCGTTGGGTTCCACAGTCTCATGTGGAACGCACAACGACCTGCGTCTCCGCCTTAAAGAGGAATGGTTAGTTGCTTGACCGGAAGGAGGCCCCCCATTACTTACATTGGAGGGCACATATTTCGTCTGTTGGCGGTTACATCAGGGTACCGACATATTCTTGGCGAGAGATCATATGTCGATACCCTGATGAGGCTAATCAAGAACAGACGAAACATGTGCCCTCCAATGTAAGGGATGCGTGGGGCTTCCTGGTTCCTTCCCGGTCAAGCAACTAACCATTCCTCATACAACCCAACGGTCGGGAGTGTATAACTCCTGACTACTGTTGTCTCGTTGGACGCAGTCCAAAGAAGTCAAAAAACTCCAGATATATATATATATATATATATATATATATATATATATATATATATATATATATATATATATATATATATATATATATATATATATATATATATATATATATATATTAAATATTGAATTTAAAATTCGTATACACTAAAAAAATCACCTATATATTTTCAATTTGACTCAAATATCTATACCGAGTGTTGTACTTCTTTTGTTCTTAGATGGGGGCACAGTAAAATAAGATCCCCAATGTTAATTAAAAGATTTTGCGATAAAACTTGAGGTGTTTTTAATTAAGAAATCTTAGAAAAAGGACATCCATGATCTGGGGGACTGGGGAAAACGCGAGGGCAGTAAAGCGGTAAGACGAAACGTACTTCGGAAAAATAATTTTTAATTAATCCATTGGCAGGAAAAAGTTCCTCCACTGTAAATATTTTCTTCGGCCTTTGACAAAACCGAATCCCTATTTTTGTAAATTGAATTTTTTGTAAATCAGCTCGTTAAAAAAGTTTTCGTTTGGTAACATTTTTCCTGGGCTCTTTTTTTTGTTTTCAACTGCCGAAATGTAATTGAGTTTTTTTTTCTCGTATAATTCCTATTTATAAGTAGGAAATGAACAAGGAGAGATCTGTTTTAAAGTGTATTTTTTGTTTCGTATTGATTTTTTTGAAAAGTCATTTTTTTCCCATCTATGTTGGGCGACTACTGTTAGTTTATAAAAAGAGATGACGCTACAGAACACAAAAGGAAAAAGTGAATGTTTTTGTCGTTGTATGACATTTCATGTACCGACCTCCTGTAACAAAAAAACTTTACGTGTTCAGTAATCGTCTTATCATTTTCGGATTTAGGACTACAAACTACTTCATATACAACGATTTTCATTAATGTTGTCTCAAAAAATTTTAAATTTCTTGACCTATGTTATTAATGATTTAAGATACTTCTTGATGGTGTCGGTTAAAACAATCGTAGTTCAACTACGTGAAGCAGGGGAGGAATATTCTTTGTTAATATGATACTATGTATATTCATAAAGTAATAATACTGATGACCTGGCGTTCGATCTGGTCACAATGTTGGCTTTTCCTTTGGAAAGGAAACAACTTAACATCTGATTCGTTTTCAATACGAGTTTTAACTCCCAAGAGTCACTTGATCCATAGCAATTATATTCGTGAATTGAATTTTTCGATCAACGTTGGGGGTGATAAGGTGAGTTTCCAGCCTTATAACCGTCATCAGTTGGGCTCGAGTTGAACTCAAGAAAAAAGGCGGAAGGGCACAGTCAAGGTATTGTCGAAGGTCGGGTGTAATCTCCAACAACTCGCGCGATCCTACGGTGGACATTTACAGTAGCCACTATCCCACTATGCCAAGACATGGAGAGAAATCTAATATATATATATATATATATATATATATATATATATATATATATATATATATATATATATATATATATATATATATATATAACACATGGGCTGAAAAGTCCCGGGCCTAACACATAGATGGCACTAGTTTTATTGCAGTCACCTTTTTTTCAGTTAAAACTAACCTTCAAAAGACAGCTGTTAAAATTTCATGATATTCTATTCATTAGTTTGTGAGTTATTGTGCTAAGAGTGACGCTACTTTTGTTATTTTCAAAACAATGGATCAAAAACAATTTCGTGTTTTAATTTTACACTGCTTCTTGATGGGAAAAAATACCGTTCAAGCGAAGCAATGGCTTGAAAAGTGTTATGGGGACTCCGCTCCATCAGAAACAACAATAAAACGTTGGTTTGCTGACTTCAAACGTGGTCGTAGAGACACCGATGATGCAGAACGCAGTGGACGTCCAAATGAGGCGGTAACACCAGAAAACAAAAAAAAAATCCACAAAATCGTTTTGAATAATCGAAAAGTGAAGTTGCGTGAGTTAGCTGACATCGTAAAGATATCAAAAGAACGTGTTGGCTTTATATTGCATAAGCATTTGACTATGAGAAAGCTCTGTTCAAAGTGGGTGCCGCGTTTGTTCACTGTTGACCAAAAACGAGAACGTGTTGATGATTCTGAGCAGTGTTTGGCCATGTTTAAACGTAACAAACCGGAATTTTTGCGTCGATATGTGACAATGGATGAAACATGGATCCATCACTTCACTCCGGAATCAAAACGATCGTCATCTGAGTGGACAGCAACTGGTGAACCTCGTCCAAAGCGCCCGAAAGCACAACAATCGGCTGGAAAGGTTATGGCCTTGGTATTTTGAGATGTGCGTGATGTAATATTCATCGACTATCTTGAGAAAGGAAATACCATTAACAGTGAATATTATATAGGGTTATTGGAGCGTTTGAAGGCCGAAATTGCAAAGAAACGACCGCATATGGTAAAGAAAAAATTTTTGTTTCATCAAGACAACGCACCGCATCACAAGTCAATCAAAACAATGGCAAAACTACATGAATTGAACTTCGAATTGCTCCCACATCCACCGTATTCGCCAGATTTGGCCCCCAGCGACTACTGGATGTTCGCAGACCTGAAAAAAATGCTCGCCGGTAAGAAATTTCGCACGAATGAGGAGGTTATCGCTGAAACTGAGGCCTATTTTGAGGCAAAAGATAAATCATTCTACAAAAGTGGTATTGAAATGTTAGAGCGGCGCTGGATATATATATTACGTTCTTCAAAAAAGGTCTCTTAAAAATTTTCGATAAATTTACTTTTTCAAAAGTTATTCGATGCTGAATTTGAATGCATAATGAATTTTTTAATTTTTTCAATTTTTCCACGAAACTACCAATTTTATCGAAAAATGTTGTTCGACCTTTTTTGTAGATCATTCTATTTCATTTAAATTTTCATTAATAAATTTTTCGAAACTCCGTAAGGATCGTGAGTTTTTTTAAATTGAAATGTGAATTTTTCTAAATAATCGGATTTTTATAGTTCATCAATCAGTTATAAACAATCTCGAGCTCTAACTTTCACAGTATTTTTTTTTATCATTTCCAACAATATTTTCGATACCTTTAAGAAAAAAAATAGTCGATTTTTTTTAAACAGTCTAATACATATGATATTTTTGAATTTCTGAATTGTCCTAAAAATTAACAACGCCGTATCGTCATGTTTTTTGTTTGCTTTGGTATTTTTTGAAAATAAAATGAATATTTTTACAGCCATTTTTTACAAGCGTACCAGCATACATTTGGTTTGTTTTGTTACAAAAAAAGCAAAAATTACACATTAATATCGTTTAATGTTACAGTTGCAGTTATTAGCACTAATTTTTCATGCAACAACATATCTTTAACGATTAACGACATATTAAAAAACATATTCATTCCACTTAACGAACAAAAAAGCGCTCACTCACTTGCACGTAAGCGTCGACGACACACAACTGAAGCATAACGAGCTTCTTAAATATCTCGGAGTGACACTGAATCGAGCCCTTACCTATAAACATCATCTAAGAAAAAGTGCTAAGGAAGTTGCCTCCAGAGTCAATATGATCCAGAAATTAGCCGGCACAAATTGGTGCGCAAACGCTGACGTACTCCGAACTAATACACTCTCATTTGAATACTTGACTGCTGAATACTGCGCAGCTGTATGGCTTAATAGCGCATACCTAACCCTAGTAAACACACAACTGAATAGTGCTTTACGTATTATTACCGGCACTCTGAGACACAGCCGCTCCAATTTTTATCCAATATCCCCCCATCTCAAATAAGAAGGCGAGCAGCAGCAGTGAGGGAATTTTGTAATTGCCATACTCATGCTAACTCAATACTTTATGATGAACTACAACATATCCCCAACCTAAGGCTACGATCCAGAAAACCATGAAGAAGATTTCCACCTGGAACAGAAGTGGGGAGAGGTGTGGTCATACGGTCCCCTATAATGGATACCTTGTACGCGATCCATCAGAACGTGTCTCTTGCTTCGAACTGCCTCGACGAGAATGGCTCCAGCTTAACCGTTTCCAAACTGGCCATATACGGATGGGGTAGAACTCACATTCCTTCTTGTGACTGCGACGCAGATCAGCAGACCACGAACCACATAGTTAACGAATGTCCCTCAAGACTCTTCGTTGATGGCCTCATCGAACTACACCGAGCATCTGCCTCAGTTGTGCAATATATTCTTAGTTTAGATTTAGTGTTGTAATAGTTTGTATTCTTATTTTAGATTTGCTATGTTTTCTTGCTAGTGTTCTATGTTTCTGTGTTTGGTTTGTTGTATACCCGATCTTGCATTCATTCTTATATGATCATATGATTAATTGTTTTATTAAATTAAATGTTGAAAATGTCCACGATTTGAGTACATGCAAGCCAGTCAGCGTTTTAAAATGATGGGAAGAATCGTTGGTAAAATTTACAAAAATACTTTCCCTTACACTTTATATATATATATATATATATATATATATATATATATATATATATATATATATATATATATATATATATATTTCATATATTTCAAGGTTTCTTTCTGTTTCTGAAATTTGACAAATTTGTTATTGATTTCCTGGTTCGGTACTAAAAAATAAACGCGAAACATAACATAAAAAACATTAAAATTCCTGCTCGAAAATGTACATTAAACTTTCAGTCCACGTCACACAGGTGACAGAGAGACAACGAACGCTCTGGCTCTGTCTTTCTCGCGCTGCCACTCGAAACTTAATATTTAAAAAGAGTTGAAAAATTGAAACCCTCTTGTCCCGGTCCTATCCAGGAACGAGGCCCGAATTGCGAATTACTTGTTTTATTTAGTAGGAGCAGAGACGGTTTGTGATAAGAACTTTTGTGTTTCCAGTTTGATTAAAATAAAATTTGTTAATAATGATTTTTAAACAAACTTTAATTCAATTATATTGGCTTCTATCTGATGGAAATACATTACAAATGTTTTATGGAAGAGTTTTCTCGTCTAATTTCCACTTTGTTATAATAAGCTAATTGAAAAGTTCGCGGAGCGGATATGATAAAACAAGTTTATTGTTGAAAAAATAATTTTATTCGTCCGTATATTCTCCCTTAAGCACAATACATTTTTTTTCCACAGGTTGTCCAATTTATTTATTCCATCTCTGAAGTGAGGTTTTCTGGAAATTCTTCAAAATAGTCATCTACGGCTGTTATAATTTCTTGATTTGATGAAAAACACTTGCCACGTAGGAGTTTTTTGAGGTTGGGCAACAGATGAAAGTCTGAGAGGGCCAGATCTGGTGAATATGGTGAATGCTCCGACATTTCGTAGTGTAACTCCTTCAAGTTGGCCATTACAAGAACACCGGCCTGTCTGTACATTGTCTTAATGAAAACATATTTTTCTATTTCCTAAACCAGGTTTTTTCTCACGAATTTTTGCACCATTCAGTTGAGATGTCCATGGCCTTAGCAATTTCACTCAAAGTTAATTATCTGTCATACATAAACACACATGTATAGAGTTAATTATTCGTTCAATAATTGTACCTATTGGACGTCCAGAACAAGGATCATCATCCAGGTTTGTATGACCACGTTGAAACTGACCTGCCTACTTACAAATTATTATTTTTGAAGGAGCAGAATTAATTATTGATATGAATCAATAATTTAATCACTGATTTATCGAGATTTATTCGCCGTAATTTTTGATTGTTTACAATTTTGATTTGATTATTTAAAATATATAATTTTCGTTGTTTTTTTTGCATTTTGTCGAAAATATTTTCCACGTAAAATCTACGACATGCGTTCTGTTCTTTATTCCTTCCACGGTATCTGCTTCGATGGGGTTTTTTAACGTTTTTTTAAACTTTAGGTTCAAAATAATGCAGGACTAGTCAAATGTTATGTTTATTTTCGTTATCAGTAGTAAATTGTGTATATAATTCGAAGAAAAAGATTATAAAAATTGAAAAAGACCAATAAACGTATGTCGTCGCTTAAGAAATTTTTTTTAGGGATTTTATTGTTAATCATTACCAACTAGTCGTGTCGATTGTCCACATTTATAGCTCGCGCGGTTTTCGAAAATAAATGAAGACACTGTATTTGACTCGTTTCGCTAACATTATAATTACAGTGTTACCAGAAAGGTAATTTACTTTTTGTTTCAGGTATGTCTATAAAATGATTTCCGGTTGAAGGAGGTTTTCACTGAGACTGAATCAACAACATGCAGAGATGGTTGACAATATCGTAAGAAATAAATATTACACGTATATCTAAAATTTTGGGGAATTGGGCTTTATAGTTTTTTTTTACATTTTTGATTTCTGTTTTCAGACCATAGGTTCACGTATTTCCTAATTAGCTATGGTGAGAATAATCCAGCATACCCGGTCCATAATATTTATGTCTACGTATTTATTTCTAGAACCCGTATCTGTAATATGCTTTTGTTTTTTTCAGATCCCCCCAGACATTTAATACGTTTATCTGAAAAGGTTTTTTTATGGGTGAACGTATTATTTTCGAAATATATTTCTGGTTAAAATATCTGACTGTTTATCTCTAATAAAATGTTAATTGGTATCGTTTATCTAGTTTCTATATCTTTGATATGCTGACATATTAGAAATTTAGTTTTCCATTGAAAGGTGTTTTTTTTACGTATGGGCTCTGGTGGACCACGCGAAGTACAGTTAGAGGCGTTTGTTGTTGTTAGCCTTCCTTTGCGCCCATAATAATTTCATTCTTTCGCTATGAGCTTTTTTCCTTTCGTCAGACCAAGTTGTTTCAGTCTTCCTACATTTTTCTCTCTGGCCAGCCTTCCAAACCTTAACCGTGTGTCAGAAACAACCTCTATCCTGAATTTCACTTTGTGTAATATTTGCTGATCTTAGGTCCTTTTTAATTGCAGCAATCCATTTAATTATTTCTCTTTTAGCTCTACTCCTATTTTCATAAAATTTGACTATTTGTCTAGTTAGCCTACTCGGATTCATCCGTTTCATGTCTCCGTAAAACTTAAGTCTTCTTTTTCTCATATCGCTATGTATATCTGTGTATTGTTTGATTTCTTGGTTTTCTCGAAGATTTGTTTGGGGCCTTAGATTTTTCTTATGATTTTTCTTTCCTTCTTTTCAATGTCCTCGATGTCTCTCTTTCTATTCAAAATGAGCGTTTCTGCCCCATATAGACATTCTGGCTTAATAACTGTGTTGTAATGTCTCAGTTTTGTGTTTTTAGATATGCATTTTTCGTTGTAAATATTTTATGTATGTCTCAATGCCGTTTTCATTTTTTGACATCTACCCTTATTGGCCGCGTTGCATCAAGAGCCAAAATTGCTACATCATCGACAAACGCCTGACAATCAATTTTGTTGTTGGTTCTCCCCAGTTTAATGGGCTGATCAATATTCAGGGCCGACTTTTTTTCACGCCTCTCCTGTATTACTTTTTCTAGAACACAGTTAAATAAGAGTGGCGAAAGTCCATCCCCCCCCCTCACTCCAGTTTTAATTTCGAAGGGCTCTGATACGTCGCCCATGAATTTAACTTTTGACCTTGTGTTAGTTAATGTTGCTTTAATAATTGCCAGCAATATATATATATATATATATATATATATATATATATATATATATATATATATATATATATAATATAATATATATATATATATATATATATATATATATATATATATATATATATATATATATATATATATATATATATATGTTATATATCCATTTAACCCCTGTATACACTATTCATTCAACCCTCGTATTAATATTTACAACATTGTAGTTTGCAACATTGTATATAAATGCATGTCAGCATTTCAACCCACATGTCCTCAGTACCATGCCAGTAAACAAGCCAAGGTTAAAGCCACGTCAACAGAATCGTGCATCCACGTCATTTCCCGCAGTTCCAGTAAACAGATTCAAGGCTGCAACCTCAGCAAAACCTCATACGACGCAGTTCCCTAAGGTGACCTGTCCCCCACAAGGCCCAGATGCCAAGTCAGCATGCCAAACACAATAAGAACCAGGACCGCCATCCAGCCACCATCATTTGATAATTATTTGATAATCGTTGTTATTCATTTTTAATCATTTGATCACAAAAAGTTAACGTTAATTATTCTTTTCAAGATTGTCGTCATAGACGTAATCTTTTTATTTTTACATTTATATACAAAGTCAAACAAAATAAAGTAATACAATTTAAATACTAACCAAAGTGTTAAAATCTTAAATAAAAGTTTTTTAAAAAGTAAAGTTAAGTGTAAACCATTTAACAAAATTGGCGCAGTCGTTCGGATCAGCTGGAACGTTGATAGAACACGTGTATACTAACTACAACGGTGGATTCCAATCCTTCATCCAAGCTAACCAGAAGAAGAACAAGAGAACCAGAAATCTGCGGCGTCCTCACTCGTCTTTAAACTACGGATAGGAACACCTGGTGAAGCCCCTGGTAGTCAATGCTGACAGAGAACAAGACAAAGATGATCTTTGGAAAACTCTTGTAAGTACAACAACTAATCATCTCGTTTTATATTTTTCTCTTTTACTTATTTCGCGATATTATACTATATTGTACGGTATTGGAATGAGTGATTAAGAAACTTTTTCATTTTCTCATAAATATTAGCTATTATTAGTTAATTCCATTTACAACATCAAAACCTTATAACATCGAAACATTGGTTATATAAAAATATAAGTCATTAATAATAACCAAGCCATTTAAATCAATCAAAATGAGTGAAAACGAAATCGAAATTGAACCTTACAAACTATCTGAAATCTTTTCAATAGTCCCTGAGTTTGATGGAGAACAAATGTTTTTACACACCTTCTTGAGCGCTTGTGATTGTGCTAACAGTATGGCAACAGGCAATCAAAAACTACTACTAGTCATTCACATCAAAAATAGACTTCGTGGTAAAGCAGCACAAATTATTAATTCTCGAAATCCAACATCCTATCAAGAAATTAAAAGCCTACTAAACACACATTTTGGAGACACCAGAGATATGTCCTCGTTAATCCAAGATCTACAACGATTACGACAACTACCTAATGAATCTCCAATGATGTTCGTGAACCGTCTTGAAGTTTTAGATGCCCGATTACAATCTGTAATTCGTAGATCCCATCTTTCAAACAGCGAAAAAGATGCTCAATCAAATTTAATTGATTCAATGGTACTAAACACTTTATTAACCGGATTAGAACCAAGAATAGGCCATATAATTCGTGCGAGCAACCCAACTGATTTATTCTTAGCGAAAAAACGAATTAGACGTGAACTACAACTATCTTATTTTGAAAATCAAAAATTTAACCAACCAAACAAACAAAACACGTATAGACAACCACCCTTAATACAACATCCAAATCAACCAATTAAAAGACCAAATTTACAAACCCTAAAATGCTCAAATTGCGGACGTTTAGGTCATTTTGCGAACAATTGCTATTCAAAAATGAATCAAGGAACTCCAAATCCTAACTACCAACGATCAACACAAAACTTTCCGAATAGACCACAATTTCCAAATCAATCGCAATCTCAAAACCAACCACCACAATTCCAATTACGACCAAATATTCAAAATAATCAACCACAAAATTCAAACTTTCAACAACGCCCTTCAGTAATACAAAGAAATCCAAATTTTAACCAGAACTTCAACACAAATCACCAAAGAGCCCATCTTATTAACCAAGATGTGTATTACGACAACCAATTTGAAGAATATATTCAACCAGATTATTATTCGCAACCAGAATTTTATCAAGAGGAAAATTACCAACAAAATGAATTTTATACAAACACTTCTCAACAACAATTTCCCCAAGAACTTGAATTGCAACCCGAATATTACGACGAAGCTGATATCAACCAAAATTTTCCCATAACTACAGATCACAACCACCCTCCGATAGAATCTTCAGACAACAAAGAAACATCCCTCGAACATATACAAACTCTGAATTCAATCAAACCAACTCTCAACCTCATAGATCAGAAATTTTTGTAAATCCTATGTTTACAATAGACTCGAGCAATCTTTATTACATCAAAGATGCTACCAACACTTTCAAAATTTTGATAGACACAGGAGCAGGAATTTCAATATTTAAAGAAAATACAGTTAAAAACTACAGAAATCGCATTCCAGAAAACCTAACCATCCAAGGTATAACCGATGAAAAATTATTAATCACGCAATCAACCCTTGTACCATTCACAGACGGAGATCCACATAAAGTCTTTATATACGATTTAGACATAGAATTTGATGGACTTCTAGGACTAGATTTTTTCGAACATTACCAATGCACAATTGATCTACAAAACAAACAATTGATAACCAACTTTAAAACAGTACCTCTTTTTAAAGCAAACGATACTGAAAACTTTAATCAAAATAAAATTCAAATCAATGGCAGAACAGAACAAATATTTAAATTAAAATGTAACCTTAACAACACAGATGCAATTTTATTTAAACAAGAAAAAGAAAAAGTGCATATTCCAAACGCCCTAGTACATGTTAATGAACAAGGAGAATTTCTAACATCAATATTAAATGTGAATGCAATCCCAAAAACAATCGAATTTTCTGACATCCAAATAGAACCTTTCGAAATAAAAAATTTTAATTCAAATAACTTTCAAAATCCCAACCAGATTGATAGAGTTCAAGATATAAAAAACCAACTTCGCACAGACCATCTTAACGAAGAAGAAACAGAACTAATAACAAACTTGTGTTTGAATTATCAAGATATTTTCTACATGGAAAATGACGAATTAACCTTTACAAATGAAATCAAACATACGATAGATACAAATAATTCAAAACCAATTTTTACAAAATCATACAGATATCCACACATCCATAAAGAAGAAGTAAAAAAACAAATTAACGATATGCTGAAACAAGGAATCATACGACCCTCTATATCGCCATGGTCATCCCCAGTTTGGGTCATCCCCAAGAAATTAGATTCATCCGGAAAACAAAAATGGCGCATTGTCATCGACTACAGAAAATTGAATGAAGTTACTATTGACGACAAATACCCTCTACCGAATATTTCTGATATCCTCGATCAACTAGGCAAATGTGAATATTTTTCAACTTTAGATCTTGCATCAGGATTTCATCAAATCGAAATCAATCCTTCGGATATTTCTAAAACAGGCTTTTCAGTAGAAAACGGACATTATGAATTCATACGAATGCCTTTCGGATTAAAAAATGCCCCTTCAACATTCCAACGTGTCATGGATAACATTCTAGTAGGAATACAAAACGAACGATGTTTGGTTTATATGGACGACATTATCATTTATTCACCTACAATCCACGAACACTTATCCCGATTAGAAGAAGTTTTTAAAAGACTTAGAAAAGCAAATCTTAAGATACAACCTGATAAATGTGAATTTTTGAAAAAAGAAGTTGCTTATTTAGGACACTTAATAACCCCTGATGGAGTAAAACCAAATCCAACAAAAGTTCAATGTATCAAAGACTTTCCACAACCGGGAACACCTAAAGAAATCAAATCATTCCTAGGCTTAGTAGGATACTATCGCCGTTTTATACCAAATTTTGCAAAAATTTCGAAACCTTTAACAAACCTACTTCATAAAGATATAACATTTAATTTCAATGAAAACTGTAAACAGTCATTTAATGCATTAAAAACCGCTTTAATAACAGATCCGATTCTCGCATATCCAAACTTTGAACAACCCTTCGTGTTAACAACTGATGCCAGTTCATTTGCAATAGGAGCAGTTCTATCACAAGGACCTATTGGAACAGACTTACCAATAGCCTTCGCATCCAGAACCCTTTGCAGTGCCGAAGTAAAATATTCCACAATTGAACGTGAATTACTTGCTATAGTATGGGCAGTAAAACACTTCAGACCGTATTTATTTGGTAGAAAGTTCACACTCGTAACAGATCATCGCCCACTTACCTGGCTATTTTCAATTAAAGATCCTGGAAGCAGATTAGCCCGATGGCGATTAAAACTCGAAGAATATGATTACAAGATTATTCACAAATCTGGAAAAACCAATAAGAACGCAGACGCATTATCCCGAATTAAAATAAATCACTTTAAAGAATGTTCAAAATTTCAAACTAAATTAAATTTACCAATATATGCATCTAATGAAACATCTGATAATGATAGTGACCATAATGAAACTGCTAATGACAATACTGAGGAAATCTCGGAAGAATATGATAAATTTATTGAACTTTACGACAACAGATCATTAATTGATTACTCTAAAATTAAAATTTCTAATAATCAATTGCTAGACAAATCCCATAAAAATATAATCACATTCTTTTGGCAAAACAAATTAGAAGAATTTCACCACAATATAATTGATGACATACTTAATGAAAACACTGATTTAAAGATAAATGAACTAAATATTCTTGATAGCAAATCCGTCAAAAAACGAAGATATTTTATAATTCCACTTCCCTTCGACCCAACTTCAGTTACACCCCTTTTATTCTACATCTTATATAAATATCAGAATGAATTCAAACCACAGGAAACTTATTACGTGGAAAACCAAATAGAAATCCCAGTCTTGGAGATATTCTCTTACATCTTCGCGGACCAAGATATACAACTAACAATATGCCAAAATCTCGTTAAAAACCCTGGACAAGATGAAATACCCATAATTCTTGATCAATATCATAATGGAAAAACAAATCTCCATAGAGGAATTAATGAAACTACACGTCGAATTAAAGAAAAATATAATTGGCAAAACCTAACAAAAGACGTTGAAAATTTCATAAAAAAATGCGAAACATGCCAAAGAGTCAAAATTAATAGAAGGAACCTAAACAGACCTCTAGTAATCACGGAAACGCCAAAAACTCCTTTTGAGCGAATTAACATTGATATTTTTGAATTTCCTATAAAAAATTATGCTCTAACGATAAGGGATGAACTCACCAAATTCACTCAAGCTTACCCAATCGAAGACAAGACAGCAAGAACAATCGTTAATACATTACTGGTGTATTTTCAACATTACGGAACACCCTTACGGATTCATTGCGATCAAGGACGCGAATTCGACAATACCCTAATGAAGGATCTTTGTGAACTATATGATATTAAACTAACATTCTCTAGTATAAGCCACCCTCAATCAAACGGATCACTAGAAAGATTTCATGCAACCTTAGCTGAAATGATCAGAGCTCACACACAAGAACACCCTGAGGAACATCCTTTCAATATCCTTCCCTATACTGTCATATGCTATAACAACACACAAAACAAAACCCATGGATTTACCCCTTTCGAGTTAATCTTTGGACATACTACAACGAGACCCCCTGAAACTTTATACAATGAAAAAAATTTAATTTCGAAATATATTAGGGATTTAAACAATCGCATGCAATACTATTATAAGACAGCTCGTGAAAAAACGCAATTGAGAAAAGAAAAAGCAAAGTTACGTTTTGATAAAAACTTATCCGAAAACCTTTATGAATTCAAAATTGGAGATAAAGTATACATTAAAGAGTCACAAATTAAAGACAAAGCTCAAAATAAATTCAATGGCCCTTTCGAAATCAAAGAAACTTTTCAAAATTCAGCTGTATTATTAAACCCTGAGACACAACAACAATCGAAAGTAAATTTTGACAGACTCAAGCCCTATCACGAATAATTTATTTTCAGATTATTCGGAGTCCTCTCCAATGTACAACCCCAATATTTAATCACCCCAATCAATAATACAATCGGAATATATCTACATGAAGATGGACTAATTAAACTATCAAACGACAAATGGACATTACTTGTCTATAAAGACTTACATCTCATTCAAGACAACATAATAAGGAACGACAAAATCCTAGAAAACCTAATAGATACCATCGAGGAAAACACACCCCGTATGACAGCCTTTAAATCAGAAGTGCAAACTCATATTAATCTTCTGTCTCAAATTTCAAAATCAATTAACCTAAAATATACTGAAATAATTAGCGATACTAAAAAGTATAACTTTAGAGAAAAACGCGGTATACTTAATGGCATAGGCACTATATGGAAATCCATAACCGGCAATCTAGATGCAGCTGATGGAGAATATTTTAACGAATGCATTAACAAAGTCATCCATGATGAATATCAAATTGAAAATCTACTGAAGAACCAAATAACTGTAACAACATCAGTTATTAAGAACTTTAATTCTACCATTCAAAAACTACAAGTTGACGAAGAAACATTTAATAATGATATTATAAAAATTCGTGAATCAATAATGGATATTTCTAACCAATTGAATTATTATTCAGCCCAGATTACAACTCTGAACATATGTGAATTATTAATGGAAAGTTACACTTTCATTGAAAATACGATCAATGATATTATAAATTCCATAACTTTCGCTCGATTACATATACTACACAGTTCAATTATAACCCCTGTTGATCTAATGGATTCATTAAAACATATTTCACAATCTCTCAAGAGAAACAATCTCCCTTTACAAATTTCGACAGCATCAATTCCGTATTATCTTGATATAATTGAATTGAAAGCCTTTCAGATAGATACGAGAATCATATTTGTATTAAACATTCCTTTAATCGAACCCGAAGATTACACACTCTTTCGACTCTATCCGATTCCAATACTAGACAATCGCACACATTTACATCATATTTTAACAGTAAACACAAAATTTATCGCGCGAAGTGATGATTCATTGTTGTACACCATTATTGAGAACCCGGACAAATGTAAACCATCTGGAAGGAAAATAAGAATCTGCTTGGACACATTTCCATATCCAATTGATAGTGACGCAATATGTGAAGCTCAATTGTTGAAGCACCAAGAACGCCTTCCACGTACCTGTCAAAATTCAATCATTATGGCAACTGATTATAATATCAATAAATTAAACTTAAACATATGGCTAATCATGGTATCTGATATATTACCAATAACCATAAAATGTGGCAACAGAGATATCATAACAAAAATGCTGGAAACGAATGCTATATTAAAATTACAACCAGAATGCAATGCTTTTGTAGGAAGTACAAGAATACAGGGACAAAGAGAAATAGATGCCTACGAAAATATTACGTATAATATAAATCCAATTCAAATCCCCTATGATTGTTGCAAACATCTTCCGGAGAAACTCGAAATCCCTGAGTTAAAACCATTAAAGATAAATAAAATTGATTTCGAAGATTTGAATATTGCCAATCACAAACTAAATCAATATTCAAACCAATTGGATGATTTGATACATCAACCATTCGTGAAGAAACACCAAAGTTGGTTCACAATCCTTACGATCACTGTTATTATTGCTCTAATAACACTCTATATCCTTTGCAAATGTCGAAGACGAAGAAGAGCACCTATAGGAATCGCTATTTCTCATGACGATTATCCACCATCACCTCCAAGAAATAAATTTGCTACATACACAGCAAAATGGAAAAAGATTCTTCCACAAAGAAGACCAAGTATTCGTCTCGAAGAACCAATAGAAGAAGATGCCATCGAACTCAACACCAATAAAAATCGTGCCTAAAAGTTGTCTCCATGCGTCAACTTTTATCTAAAAGGGGAGCTGTTATATATCCATTTAACCCCTGTATACACTATTCATTCAACCCTCGTATTAATATTTACAACATTGTAGTTTGCAACATTGTATATAAATGCATGTCAGCATTTCAACCCACATGTCCTCAGTACCATGCCAGTAAACAAGCCAAGGTTAAAGCCACGTCAACAGAATCGTGCATCCACGTCATTTCCCGCAGTTCCAGTAAACAGATTCAAGGCTGCAACCTCAGCAAAACCTCATACGACGCAGTTCCCTAAGGTGACCTGTCCCCCACAAGGCCCAGATGCCAAGTCAGCATGCCAAACACAATAAGAACCAGGACCGCCATCCAGCCACCATCATTTGATAATTATTTGATAATCGTTGTTATTCATTTTTAATCATTTGATCACAAAAAGTTAACGTTAATTATTCTTTTCAAGATTGTCGTCATAGACGTAATCTTTTTATTTTTACATTTATATACAAAGTCAAACAAAATAAAGTAATACAATTTAAATACTAACCAAAGTGTTAAAATCTTAAATAAAAGTTTTTTAAAAAGTAAAGTTAAGTGTAAACCATTTAACATATATATATATATATATATATATATATAATATAATATATATATATATATATATATATATATATATATATATATATATATATATATATATATAAATATAATATATATATATATATATATATATATATATATATATATATATATATATATATATATATATATATATATATATATATATATATAAGGGTAATTTTATTAGTATTAGTTACTTCCGATAGGGGTCGCTGTCAAATCATCATCATGGTTTATCATTTAGCATATCATCATAGAACCATTAATATCAGAGCAACACTTGCAAATTGTCAAGGTTAAAATCAATGTTGTGTACAAAAAACATACAGTCTTTTACCGTGAAAATATTCAATTCTAGACTTGTAGATTTTTCAGACATTTTAAACAATGTTTCCTCCGAGAAATTCTATATATAATTTTACAGCATGAAACCTGGCATTGCCATTTCTATAGAATTACGCCTTTTGAGCCCAGAAAAATGGATATAGTTCTTCAAGTTCAACGAAGGATATTTCTAGTGTAGCTAATTCACCAATTGTGCTGCTATAATTCTCATATAATTCTTCTGTACTTTAAGATTATTCTGTAGGTCAATTTGTCATTAGGGCATCATTCTACTGGTAAGAAAAATGTGATTTCAGAGATCCTAGATGTGT
Source organism: Cosmopolites sordidus (assembly GCA_031761425.1). Taxonomy (NCBI): domain Eukaryota; kingdom Metazoa; phylum Arthropoda; class Insecta; order Coleoptera; family Curculionidae; genus Cosmopolites; species Cosmopolites sordidus. The sequence goes on from JARFXV010000693.1 coordinate 28,657, forward strand.
TACCTCGAAGTTATACTGTCATTACGGCCACTGTGCTAAGATATATAACGACCATGTGGAAATGAAAATGTCGAAATGAACTTATCTCATGAAAATTACAGGCTCCGAAATCCATCATATGAGGTCTCACACATGGCATAGAGTTCTTCTAGCACTATTGTTTATATTATTCGTTCAGATCCTCCACACCTCTCTTATCTTTCTCCGTGGATTCTCTTTCTCTCCTCCGTCCACTTTGTTCCCGATCTCCTCGAAACTTCGCTTTCTGATGCGACGTGCCACATATGTATTTTGTTTCTGTACGTTCTTCTATCCTCAATCTCTGTCGAACCCATTTGTGCCTTTCCCAGATCAGCTCTGAGTTGTGTGGTCCCTAGTGCTGTTGACTTGACTCCTTGTATGTAAGAATTCTGTTGGTGAGTCTTGTCGGTGGGAGTCTACTGATATGTCCATAGAATTTCAACCTTCTTTTTCTTATGTCCCCCGCTACGTTGGACATTCTCTCTGTGCTCTTTCGAGAATGTAGTCTGTATCCTTCCTCTGTCAGTTTTGGGCCGAGAATTTTCCTCATAATTTTGTGTTCTTCTTTTAGTCTGTTTTCTATACCGCTTTTTGTATGAAGTGTAAGTATCTCGCTTGCGTATAGTACTTCTGGTTTGATTACTGTGTTGTAGAGTCTTATTTTTGCGTGTGTGGATAGGCATTTCTTATTGTAGATATTGATTGTCTTACCGTATGCCCCCTTCATCTCCTGTAATCGAGTCTTCTGTGCTATCTTCTCTCCTCCTGTGGGTTCGAGAATCTCGCCCCGGTATTTGAAGTGAGCGACCGTATTTATTTTGCCGTATTTGGTGTTCGAATTTTGGACATCTAATTTTGAGCTGAAGAATTCGGTTTTTTGAGAGGAGGTTTGTAGGGCGACTTTCTCTGAACATATCTTGAGGACTTCGATCTGTTTGGTTGCCCTTTTTACATTGTCTGCGGGTATGGCTTGGTCGTCTGCGAAGGCCAGGCATGATATTTCTATGTTGTTTTTGGATCGTCCGAGTCGTATTGGTTTCCAGTCTCCTTGATTTTTCAGTTTTTCCCATTCCCTTATGACTTTGTCCAGGACCAGGTTGAAGAGGAATGGGGATAATCCATCTCCTTGGCGTACTCCATTTTAATCAGGAAGGGTTCGGAAATTTCTCCCATAAATTTCACTTTAGAGGTTGTGTCAGTCGGTGTCTGCTTGATCAATCGTAGTGTTTGGGTGTTTCTTCTAGGATGTTGAACAAAGATTTTCGGTCGATGCAGTAGTATGCTTTCTTGTATTTCAGTATTGTTTTTGAGTTAAATATTTATTCAGTGCATGAGCGACTAGGGCGAAAGCCTGCCTGGTACTCTCCACTTTTGTGCTCTAATTGTTCTTGTGTTCTCTGGAGAAGGCATGCTGAGAGGATTTTGTAAGTGACTTGTAGTAAAGAGATTCCTATATATATATATATATATATATATATATATATATATATATATATATATATATATATATATATATATATATATATATCAGATATCCTAATTATATTTAATAATGTTATAAATTCCCATTTTTCATGCCATTTTTTATGATTTAGTATCCGCATCAAACAGACACTTGAACTAGAGACATAAAAACGTTCAGATTAGCCTGTTAACTGTTTTCTGTGACAGATTTGATCAGTAATTATTTGATAGAAACCCTCTTAACGTTTCTCTCGCTCCCTAAGATATCTCTAATCTCGCGCAGTAAAAGTTTCGCGATGTAAACAACGAAGAGAAGTGGAGGAAGATGGCGAAAACTGAATGACATCATTAAAGCCGAACGTATAAATTGCAATCAGCTGACCACCCAAGAAGTATCCTCCAAGAAAACGACGCACTATAAAGAGACATATTGAACGGCATTAATTTTATTCAGTATTAAGTGCGAGTACGGTCCATAAACCATAATAAATAGTCTTTTACTACCGGTCTGAGTATAGGCTTTGCTATTTTAGTTTTCTCGTTAATTGCTTGTAAATTTATCACGCGGCGAAATAATGTGAAAACACTGATGGTTGCAATTTAAACAGTTTAATCTTGAGCATCTTTAAAGTAGAGACAACCAGAAAATGTCGATCGATTTTACAGAAAAACCCCTTTTACATCAACATTTATTCTCGGTCTCATTTATTTTGCAGTGCATTTAACGTATATTTTTGAAAATAGTAATACAAACTTAATAAAGAGTATCACAAAATGTTTTTCGTTTTTGATACTTAAAAAATAAAATATCAGAATTAATTCACACTTGTTTAATTGCTGTTAAGTTGCAGAGTAGTTTTCGAATTTTTATTTATGGAACGACCATCCGTAAATACGTACCATCCACTTCTTCACACTCATTTAGCCTGGAACTGAAATGTTCAATCACTCGCCGGAGCATCGCTCTTGGAATCGCGTGGATTTCGTGTATTACTCTTTATTTTAAAACATTTAAGTTGGGTTAATCGGATAATGGGTTGAAAACCTTACCTTTTAAATAGACCCATAGGAAAATATCAGCGATGTTAAATATGAACTCCTCGGTGGCCAGTTGATGTCCCCTCGGCTACTAATCACAATTTCAGGGAATAAATCATGAACAGCTGCTACAGAATCATTTGTGATGTGAGAAATTACTCCATCTTGCTCCATCTGGAAAAATGTGTTGGGGTTGTAGCTAATCTGGTTCTGCATTTCTGGAGCCGAATATGTCCTGATATAACGATCGGAATGAACAGTCTGAGCGCGACCACGGTTGTCCACGGTCGATATTTCCTTTGCTTGATATGGCAGCCCAAACGACAACCTTAGGCGGGTGTAATGGTTTCTAGTGCAGTTTCAGAGGATTGTCGGGAGCCCAATATCTGCAATTGTGTTTGTTCATGTGGCCTTTAATATTAAAACCATATCAATTCGTCTTTTGAAACCTTTGATGTGAAATACTAAACTTTAAGAGATTTAAAGATAAAAAATTTATCATAGATTAAATCATCTCGTGATGATGCTAGCATGGTTAGCGAAACGTGCGTCGAGCAGTTAAAAAAAAGTGATTTGGTGTTTAGTGGCAAATCTCTTCAAGTTTAGAAAACCATATGTTATTGAAGCTCCTAAAACGATTTTTCATTGTCCTGCAGATTTCGATTCGTGTAGCTGGTTCATCGGGCTTCATCTCTTGCACAATAACAATTTTGTACCGGTGAAAATATAAATCTTTTTTACAACCGCCCTTAACATTGTTTTATAGATTTTTACGTTGGATACTATTGTTATAGATCTTGATTTTATTAGGTTTTTATATCTATATTAGTAGAGCTGTTTTGTTCATTGTTAAGTTAGGCCCAGAGAAGTCTCTCCTACTATTTTGATGTCATTAATTGTGAAATTCTATCCAAATCTTCTACATGTTTTCACTGCCATAAGTTTACTTTTTGTTTGGTTTATCAGTAAACCAATTTTAACAGCATTCTCACGTACTTCCTGAAAGACTTGCCCGACATCTTGCTGTTACGCTGGTATCATAGGCAAAACCAATTAGCTGTACAGACTTTGTTATCAATGAACCCTTTCCTTAAATTCTTCTTATCTGTCGTAACTTTTTCAAGGGAAATGTTAAAAAGTGTGGTTGTCAACCTGTCCCCTTGTCTCAGTCCAATAGATGTTGGAAATTTATCGGCGAGTTGTTCTGCAATGCTTACTTGATTTGTTGATCCGAGCATAGTCATCTTGATTAAATTAATCATCTTTTAATGTATTTCGAAATTCGTTTGTATTTAGTGCAAAGCTTCCCTGTTGATTATATCGTACGCTTTTTTGACCCCCAAGATCGTATTGTCGGGTATCATATTCAACAGCTTTCGAGTACTTTGCTCTGTACAAACATTTGATCCATGGTTGATCGCTGTCTCCTAAAACCGCCCTGGCATACTTCCAAAATAATTTCTGCGTGTTCCTGAATCCTGCTTCTTATAATTTTGGTTAATATTTTATACGCGATGCAAAGCAAACATATTCCTTCTGTAATTTTCACAGACTAGTGGATCTCCTTTCTTTTTAATACAGCAGATCACCTTAATTAGTGTTTCTTAACATAGTCCCTCGATTTTTCGCAATATCGTCGTTCAACTGATTTAGTTTCGAGGCTTAGTAATCTAAACTCTGACTTTAAGGTCACTCCGAACGAAAAAAATCAGGGTCTGTGAGATCTCAAGATCTTTCTATCCATCTAAGATCTCAATTTTTTTTAATGTCCCTTTAAAATCTCTGTTGTGACCCCGGAAGTACAGACTGTAGAAGTATCTTACAGAAACAGCATTATATAATATTATAATGAATATATATATATATATATATATATATATATATATATATATATATATATATATATATATATATGCAATGTTAGACTAGGTGCCATCATACACCCAACCGTTGGGTTCCACAATCTCATGTGGAACACACAACAACCTGCGTCTCCGCCTTAATGAGCATTTTTGTTAGTTGATGACTGAAGACGAGCCCCGCCCATCCCTTCAACTGGAGAGCATATGTTTCGTCTCTTGATGTTTAGACTCTTCAGGGTACCCACACATGCTCCCCCATCAAGAATAGGAAGACTCTATCCACAGCCAACAACCAATGTTTTCGCCGACTTCCCGTCGGATGGCGTACACTATTCTTGATGGGGGAGCATGTGTAGGTACCCTGAAGAGTCTAAATATCAAGAGACGAAACATATGCCCTCCAATTGAAGGGATGGGTGGGGCTCGTTTCCAGTCATCAACCAACAAAAATGCTCATATATATATATATATATATATATATATATATATATATATATATATATATATATATATATATATATATATATATATTTAAAATTGTATATATATTAAAAAATTTAAATCTTATGAAAATAATAGAAGTTTTGAAACTATACTCGAAAATTGGTTTAGTTTTTATGTGTTAGAGTTTCATAAAAACTCGTGTAATCTTCAGGTATGAGTTTTTTGAGTTCTTGGAGATGCTCAAATTTATTTTTCTCACTTGGACAGGGTCGGTCATACAACTTGGGCCGAATGTCACTGAAGCTTGTTGAACAACGTCGTGGTTGACATGATAATGGTACCCATTCGTCACTAAATGAAAGTTTGTAATTGATTATCTTTTCCGGGGTATACTGAAGAGCCACGAGGTCATTATCACAGGGATCTCCTGCTTTATACCCTGGTCGAATGCTGGTATAGTAATCATTATTAAATTCGAAAAAGTCGTTGAAGGGGTCGAGCTAACTTTCGATGCTTAAGCTAAGTGTCAATTGCCCAACCTCAAGATACTTTTGTTCTATTATCACACCGTACTTTATGCTCAAGTCTAGTAGGGCATTAGATAGTTTAGTATTTCTATTTTGATAATTAAATTAAATTAAATTTCTATATAATAATACTATTTGTACTGATCAAATATCAAGCTGATGTTAGATCAACTTATTGCAAAGGGGGATACTCAACTTCTGATTGGTTTATTGATATAGGATCTATTGCATGTTATGCTGCTCAACAAGTTGGATACGGTGATGCAATAAAAAAAACGATTTTTTTGATATAAGACATATTGCAGTTTCCATGACGATAATATATATATATATATATATATATATATATATATATATATATATATATATATATATATACATATATATTTCTAAATCATTTCGGGAGTCCATCCGTTGTCCGCTTCGCCTGAAGAGTCCAACTGACGTGCACGGATCGTTGTGCAACGCTGTCGGGCATCCGTTTATTCATTTTTCTACCTCTCGGTGTTCCTGCACCATCTACAAACAGGACATAAAATCAATTTTGAAGGAGCCAAAGAAATAGCGAATATTGAAAACTACAAGGTCCGAACAATCAGAGAAGCCCTTGAAATAGAAGAGAGGGGTGAGCTAAATATGCGAAACGACGCTCGCAACATTCCAAAAATATGGAAATCCCTTCTGAAGAAAAAAAGAAAAGCGGCAACGTGGCTGCGAGGTAGAAAAATCAATAAATGGACGCCCGACAGCGTTGCCGAGCGCCACAAATAGTCCCGAACTACCCCGATATACTCTGTGCAGTCCCGGCCGGCTATAAAAGCGAGCATAACGACTCGTGCGCGTCAGTTGGACTCTTTTGTCGAAGGGGGCAACACTTGAAAACGACAAATGAGATTTTGGAGAAACGTCATGTTTCCCGGAATGATTTAGAAACATTATCTACCATCCGTGAAAATATTAGATGTAACTTATATATAACTATATATATATATATATATATATATATATATATATATATATATATATATATATATATATATATATATATATATATCACCAAATTACTAATCATAATCACCACTATCAATAATCACCAAACTTTTTCATTATGGAGAGATTTTTCATGAACCATAGATTTTCTATGCCGTATTTTCTATTTTCGGGAGTTTCCCAATCACGTTTGACGTATTCAGCTGATTACTGCCCTGCTGTTTGGGTTTGATTTACCTTTTCACCCCCCTCTAACTTTAAAAATCCCTTGAAATTGATACTGAGTTGAAGTAATACTTCTTACATTTTCAAAGTATATCGTAACAATTTTTATTTGTTCTGTGTGCAAGTTAGTAGCCCCCCCTTCCTCCTATTTTCAAAAACTCCTGACTTTTTAGCTCATTCTGAAACACAAAGTGAAAATAATGTTAAACAAGAAATAATATAATTTTTAGTTAACATGGGGAACCGGATTTTTGCACCACCCTGTATATTTTCCTATGGCCGGCAGTTTTATGTTAATTATATTCTCAAAAGTGGAGGAAATTAATGAAAGCTCGTCACTGTAAAGGTAAACGGGTACCAGGTGCAAGAGTAAGCAAGTGTAGCGTCTTAGAAACAGGATTAAAATGATTTATACCTGCATTGTAGAGTAGTTTTGTCAAAGTGCCAAGGCGCAAAGGTGCTAAGACTAAAATTAACGATTCCAAATGGATTAAAACAAGGAATAGCCAACTACTCTAAAGGACCAAGCTGCAAGTTCGGAAATAGTTCGTTTGTTTCCATCTTATTTGAGTTCCTGTCACCAGAACCTGATTATTTATCGTGTTGTGAAAGCCAAATAGTCAGTGCTAAGGGAAGAGTAGTCTCTTATATGAAACCATGGTCAATCTGGCGTTTTTTATTCGAATATTTTGTTTAAAACTGTCTTGAAATCATTTTATGCGGATTATTTGACATACACTACAGACCAAAAGTTTAAGACCATCTGAATATCCTAAAATTTATTTTAATTACCAAATTGTAAATTAAATTTTGTAACTTGATAATATTGATAGTACTGTATTTAATCTTCAAATATCTTCAAAAATAGCTTTATAATTGTTTACCTAAAATAAGAAAGGAAATAATAAATGCAACCGAATTTTCGTGTTCACTCTATGATATCAGTTAATCTCGTTTTTACAAATCTGCTTTTTATTTTGTTTAAAACATTCAGAATCACTAATCTCGACGATCGAACACCAAATCACTTTTTTAAACTTCTCAACGCACGTTTCGCTAATCATGTTGGGATCATCAGGAGATGATTTAATCTCCTTTGTTGTTTCACACCGTTTGTGTGTTTTTACAAGTTAAAAGTTTACATTTTTTTTTACAAAATTGTTTGTAAGGTTATAAAGAACACACTTACGCAATATATCCTCCCTCTGCTTGAATGACTTTCTTGACCCAGGCTCGTTTTAATGCGTCACGGTCCATATCGGCGAATGCCGCTTCAATAGCGGCTGTCGATGATGCGACGTTTGGATATCTGGACTTGTTGGTGACCGTTTCAAGCACGCTCCATACATAGAAGTCCAAACGATTTAAAGTTGGGCTGTTGGGAGGCCACAATTTTGATTCAAATGACTTGTGTGGGCGGACGGACCATCTTGCTGCAAAAACATACAGCTTTTCAGACGACACAGTTTCCATCCACGGCTTCACTTCATTTATCAGACCACGCAAATAAACTTGTTTTGTGAATTTTTCCTTTTGTTAAAGGAATGCGGTGACATCATATCACCTTTACTGGACACAATACTTAGCACGTGAAAATTCTCCGAAAATTTTGTTCTAGAAAAAATGAGAACAAAAATGGGAAAAAATGGGAACATTAGACTCATGTGCGAGCCAGCGATGATTCCTTCGATTGATTTTCGCATCGACAGTTAATGTTTTTTTTGTCAAAAAAACTGCGCTCTTCACCATCCTCCGTATCCACCTGATTTAGCTCTGTGACGCTGCGTGGCTGTTTCTTGTTACCGAAACTGAAACTGACCAAAAAACGACATAAAACAATCTATGCTAGCATTAGTTGAACTTGTCCAGCGGTGTATTGACGCGGAAGGGATTTATTAGAAAAATAAATAAATAATTTTGGCAAAATATCTGATTGTGTTTGTTTTTAAATAAAAAATCTGTTATGTGTGTATTATTAAATAATCTACCTAATAATATAAGCTTGAAAAAGAAGAATAATCAGATTTAAAAAAACGTAGGCAGTCAGGCAGGGGGACTGCCGACAAAAGCGAAAACTTGAAACTTTGGAATAACTGTTTTTTTTTGGAATTTTTAAATTAATTATTCTTTAAATGTATAATTTTTTCTCACGTAGGGTCGAGGATCTAAACAAATATAGAAAATGGACATTTAGAAAAACTAATTGTATTACAATACTTTTTTGTAAAGTTCTAATGGTGAAATTGAATGATATAAGTTTATAAATAATCATTTTGCAAAAAATAACAAAACAAGTATTTTATTTCTGACAATTTAAACCAATAAACAATAATTTTGGGAAATTAAATCTATTATAAAATTTTGTAGAATTTTTAATTTTAAAGTCCGCGACAAAAATACTATCGAACAAGTAGAAATGTGTTTTACCACGCTAGTAATATAACTCCTAAGTCACTATGAAATATTCATTGTACGATGTATTGCAGAGATTTAATATTAGAAAAATAAATAATATAAAATTTTTCAACGCAAATATTGAGATGCCAATATTGGAAATATTCGAAAATAAATGTTTTGTTTTTGTTTTTCATTTTTCTACCTATAAATAATAGCATATTAAATACTCACTCTTGTACTGTACAGTGATTCTTCAATTAAACAATTAAAATATTGATTATCTAAAACAGAATGTAATTTAAAACACATTAAGACACATTTAAAACACAATTGGCGTCGCCAGTCTGGCGCAACACGTCTCTAGCATGTCGGTGACGCGAAGCCATAAGTTTTGCCCATAACGAAGAAGTTTTCACTTCAAAAAACATAAATGAATATTTCGTTTAGGTCAAAACTTTTATTAGGATTATCATCCTTAAGGAACGACAACGCAAGTCGAAATCTCTCTCGGTAAAGGAAACAGACGATTTTTCGACATCTCAATTGTATTTTCGCTTTAATCGTGCTCGTAACCTTGACAGACTCCGGTCTTATATAAAGCTATATAAGACGGTCGTGAAATAAATAGCCAGCCCTTAGTTACAACTGTTGCAATTTGAGCTGTAAACACCAAGCCAGCGACTTTACAGAAGTTTATTTCATCGTTTTTCCGTAGAGTTCTAATTCCTTATGAGTGTATCAGATGTTTTACAGCTTTCTATCCATTTTTCGTGAGTTTTTAGCAGGAAAACTAAAGGAAATTAGGTTTAAATGGTATAAATTAAATTCTTAAACATAGAATGATATTTATTAGTGCGTGCGAACTTTTAATTCAAATAAAACAACAACCAATTAGATGCCTTCAAATTATTTATTTTGTTTGAATTGAATTTATGATGTTTGAAAACTTCAACGCGGAAAAACGTCCACCGCAGCTTCTTCGATCACTTTGTTAGGTAATTGGAATCTTGTCTCCGCAATTGTCCGAGTAGGGTTCCAATGCATCAATAGTTGTTGGTTTATCGGCACAGGCCAAAGATTTAACATAACCCTAAAGAAAATAATTAAAATATGTCAAAGTACATAACCTTGATGGCTAATTAACAGGCCCGTTCGTCGAAATAATTTTCTCGCCGAACTGTAGCCTCAAAGAATCGATTGTTGCTGAATAAAATTTTGCAGTTAAATTCTGGGTGAAGCTGCAAATGCTTTTGAGCCTATTCAACAAACGTTCGGCGCAAACGATGGTCTTGTGGCTTAAGAGCCAAAATTTTCCGCGTAGTCGAATAACAAAGCCCAACTTCCTAAGGCGACGAATGGACTACCTAAGTCTGACGTCACAATGGGACGGAGCTTCAGAACCTTTCCAAACAAAGGAAAGGTTCATTGAAATTCTCATAAGAGCTACCTTTGTTAGTCATTTTCTTCTCCTTACAAGTTTAATAAGCAATGCCTCTAGAGTGTCGTAATCTTCAGTGTTCATTTTACATTTAACATAAACTGCTGGACAAAATTAAATAAAAATTATTTTTAAATTTATTAAATTTATCTTTTTCTTATGCCACTTTTAAAGTTTATCGGTTGTATGAATAGTAGACTATGAATATTTTGTTTCGTTGTTAATGACAGCACTCAAAACAATTCGTTTAAATTTACTGTTTTAAAGATTTTTTAGCAGATAAATAGTTTTATGCACTAGATTTTCTTTAAAATTAAGCTTATAATTTGTTACTTTTTTGAAAGTATTACGTTTTTCTGGTAGACTGTTTTATTTGTGACTCTGAAAAATTGGAAAAATGAATCGAACAAGGAATTTAACTGAATACGAGGCAGTGCGAGCATCAGTTTTATTGGGCGAAGGATATTGTCAGAGTTATGTTGCCAACTTGTTTGGCAAACATCGTTCCACAATAAGGCCAGGGCAAGGGCGAAAACGATGCAGTAGCGACCGAGATGAACGTTTTCTTAGACAATATGCTTTAAGAAACAGGACTGCCACTAGTTTTATGATGAGAAACGAACTCGAAGCTACCCGCAATGTCGCCTTTCCTTACTAAAGAGAACAGAGTTGCCAAGTTATATTTTGCTCGAAATCATCAAAATTGGTCTGTGGATGATTTGAAACAAGTTTTCTTCACAGATGAAACTAGGGTTAGTCTAAAACATCCAGATGGTCGACAGCGAGTATGGCGAAGATCAGGAGAGAGGTTTGTTATTTGCAATATATCTGCAAGGATTCCATTTGGCGGTTTCTCTGTTATGTGTATTTTTTTTACTTTTATGAGTGTCAATTTCAGTTTTTTGTAAGGATTTTTATATATATTTTTCTTTGGAATTGGTTTGGATCCCTGGGCAACAGAACATAAGAGCTGAACATAAGAAAACAGAACATAAGAAATGTAATAAAAACATTTCAAGAATTTTCCTTGATCTGGAAAAATCAACTAAAGCACAAAAGAAACTGGTACAATCAAATCATTTCGGATTTCCCATATCATTTCGGATTCCCATAAAGTTCCTTGTATCAACAGAACGCGCATTTCAAATATAATCGGACAGAAAACTGGCCATTGCCTTACCAAAAAGCACATTTTTAAAATGAAGATCGAAAATAGTCCTTTGTGGAAAATAGCCCTATATATAAATCTGGAAAATACGGTGGATTATTGATCACAATCACTTTCCGTCTTATCTAAAACTGCTTGATAATTGTTTTATAATTTTGTAAATTATATTTTTAATTCAAACATTCATTTTTCAATATATATATATATATATATATATATATATATATATATATATATATATATATATATATATATGCAGTTTTTTTTTTCTTTGGATTGCGTCCAATGAGACAACAGTAGTCAGGAGTTATACACCCCTGACCGTTGGGTTCCTCAATCTCATATGGAACGCACAATAACCTGCGTCTCCGCCAAAATGAATATTCGTTAGTTGGTTGACTCCACCCATCTCTCACATTGAAGGCCACATGTTTTGTCTGTTGGTGGTTAGACTGATCAGGGTACCGACACATGCTCTCTCGTCAAGAATAGGGAGTCCCTCTCCACAATCAAACACTTTCGCCGACTTCTCATCGGATGGCTTATTTGATTGCTTTGGATTGCGTCCAATGAGACAACAGTAGTCAGGAGTTATACACCCCCGACCGTTGGGTTCCACAATCTTGAGCATTCCACATTCCACTACTGTTGTCTCATTGGACGCAATCCAAAGAAATAAAAAAACTGCAATTATAAGCTGGATTGTTGGATTGTTTAAGTGAGAAGTGCTTTTTTCGTGAATGAATTTTGAACATATCGTGCATAGAGAAACAAACAAAAATGTATGTCATTTCAAAATGGCTGCGATATACGTAAGTACGAAGGTTGGGGGTTAATTATTGTATGATTTGCATGAGAAATTTGCCAACCAAATTAACTCGCAACAATTCCGTTGAATGTAAAATGTGCCGGCGAACCATTTCATATGAAGTGAGTAAATACTACTCGCAGCTACTATACCTGCCAAAATTGCAACTCTGACAAAGACTAGCATGTATTTGAATTTCTTTATTCTGTTTTTCATGGCCTTTTAAATAAATAAATCGAGTATAAATGCTGAAAACCTTGCGTTATTATTTAACTTTTTGAACCCGTTTGTGCATTTCTATAACTGTCCCAACCTACAGACCACAAATTTGTTTGTACAAAATTCACGTGTTCAAAAAACTGACAATAACTTTTTTGTTTTCGAAACTATGAAATAATTACCTTTCCAAGAGTATATAGAACTCCGGTATATAAAACGAAACCTGTCCCAACATACGGACGTCTCTATATACATACATATATATATATATATATATATATATATATATATATATATATATATATATAATTCCACACAATTTCACTTCCTGACACTAATGCATATCAAACAGTGAGTCATTTAGGTTGTAAAGGTTTGTCATGAATCAATCGTGGATTCACAAGAATGTATAGCTTGATGGCATACGAGAAATATTTCAAGACCTGAATTCGTTTTTGCGTTCAAGATATACTTTCTGTTAAAAAAAAAATATATATATATATATATATATATATATATATATATATATATATATATATATATATATATATATATATATATATATATATATTATATATATATTCCCTTCCCCCTGCTTGTATGACCTCCATTCTCGATCTGAAGCTTTCTAAATATTATTAATGCACACATTCATTTTTCTACTAAGATTTTTAAAAGAAAAAAAAACGAATCAAGGCACGGAAGACAAATGCAGACTATTAGCGAAATGCCATTCGATTTTTCCGTCCTCTCAATTGTATTTTCCCTTTAATCGTGCCCGTACCCCTGACAAACTCCGCTCTTATATAAGCTATATAAAACGGTCGTGAAACAAATAGCCAACCCTTAACTACAACTGTTGCCAATCGAACCGAAAACACCAACCCAGCGACTTTACACTCGTTTATTTCCACGTTTTTTCTTGTAGGACAAATTCCCTGAGAGTTCACCGACGTTCCATCACTTTTAACGGGATTTTTTTTTTAATGTTTTTAACAAAAAAAAACTCGATAACAATTACGTTTAAATAGCAATTAGCAAACTACAATGGGATGTGAATGTTGTTATTTGCATCAAACTGCAATAAAAGTCTTTTAATTGCCTCTCCGGAATTAGTGGCAGTAAATTTGGTGGTTTTCGTTGACTACATGGCGTTTAAACAGAAAAAAATACTAAATACGGATTGCGACAGAGTGATTATAAAAACTCGAAACTAATGGAAACACTTTATATAAAAAGAACTGAAATATGGCACTTTACAGAAGAAAAAGAGCACTTTATTTATGAAAAAAGGAGAAAAATCCACCTCTTCGTAAAAATTCTTTCAATTTCAACCGCATATTACTTATTTCACAGCGCAACATTTCACCTCAAGAAGATTGAATAAACTCCTGATGGTGTTAACATGGTTAGCGAAACGCGCGTTGAGAAGCTAATACATTGGCCAATAAGTGCCCGGTCTACCATATAGATTCAAACATCATGTGTCAAAATTTCATGACAATCTGTCTACTAGTTTTTGAGTTGTTATGCTTTAATTGGTTCTATTTTTGATATTTTTAAAACAAGAAAAAAAAATCGTATGTTGATTGAGCATTGATTTTTGTTAAAGAAAAATGCCGTTGAAGCAAAACAATGGTTTGATAAACATTATCCGGACTCTGCCCTAGGAAATTCAATCATAATTTACTAGTATGCTGCACTCAAACGTGGCCATACAAGCACCGAGTGGACAGCAGCCGGTCAAAACCGTCCAAAGCGGCCAAAAACATAACCATCGACAGACAAGGTTATGGTCTTTGTGTTTTGGAATGCGCATACGATATTGTTCATCGACTATCTCAAGAAAAAGGTAAAACCAACAATAGCGAATGATACCTAGCGTTATTGGTGCGTTTGAAGGACGAGATCGCAAAAAAGGCCCCAAATGAACGAAAAAAAGTGATATTTCACCAAGACAATGTACCGTGTCTCAAATCGTTGGCAACGATGGCTAAATTACATGAATTTCACTTCGAATTGCTTCCTCATCCACCGTATTCTACAGATCTGGCCCCCAGCGACTATTTCCGGTTCTCAGATCTCAAAAAAATGCTCGATATTTTTAATACAAAGGGAAATCGTTACATAAAGAAGGTCTAGAAATGTTAAAAAAGCATTGGAAGGATTGTATTTCTCTTCAAGGAGAACATACTGATGAATAATGGAGAAATTGCAAAAAAATGTATTTTATATGTCAGACCCAGGACTTATTAACCAATATGTTAAACAAAGTGATTTTGGTGTTTAATGAATGAATGAATGAATGAATTAATTAATTAATAAAATTAATAAAATTAATTAATAATTAATTAATTAATTAACTAACTAATTAATTAATTAATTAATAGCCCATGTTGTCCCTGTAAATAGCCCATAAAGGCTATTTACAGGGACAACAAGGACTTCGCGAGTGCAAACAATAAGGAATTTAAAACAAGGATGTGTGTTGAGTCCGTTGTTCTTCTCGATTGTAGTAAACGAAGCGTTAAAGGAAGCTAAAAAACGATGAAAACACTAAAATTCGGACACTGGACGTTGCAACTGATTGAATTGACCGAAATAGAAATTTTGAACGAAGAACTGACAAAAATAAATATGAAAATTAATATACACAAGACAAAGAGTATGATCATATCCAAATAAAACAAGAAACATAACATACAATTAAATAGAAAGCTAATAGAACAAATGAAAAGCTACAAATATCTCGGAGAGCAAAGGAAGAATGAAAGGAGAAATAAACGATAGACTGGGAAAAACGTTTAACATGAAGAAGACAACTTTCCTTAGAAGGAAAGAAATACCGAACGAGATAAAAACAACCGTAATTAAAAAGGTAATATGGTCAACAATAATGTACAATGGCGAGGCATGGGCTCTAACAGAATAATATAAGACACGTATAAATAAAATAGAAATGAAGTTCCTGAGGAAAATAGAGAACAAAACAAAAAGAGACCAAATCAGAAATCAAAAATAATTAGAGAAAACCTACAGATTGAACCCATAATTGATAAAATAGCAGAAGAACAAGTAAGGTGGTTCGGACATGTGTGTCGAATGCCGGAAAACAGACTCACAGAGTGTACGAAGCGCGAGTACAAGAGAAGAACTGTAAAGAAAGGCTAAGAAGAACATGGAACATGGACATAACATGCGATGAAATTAAAAAACTGACAGGACAGGAAAAAATCGAGAGAGATGTATAGAAGAAAAGCTTAACTCCACACGTCTGACACCTAACGGTATAAAGGCATGGTGTTAAGTAAGTAAATAAGTAGTTTCTTGCAATAACTCGTCTAGGAAATTCTTCCGGTTGGATCCACATATTCTCCAGATCAATATTATTCAATTCAGATCTCAAAAATCCAATTTTCACCCAAGATATCGAACACCACTCACAGTTACAGCTTCACCAACAGCAGTTTGAAAGACAAATGGCCCACTTACACCTCCTGACCACGAGACACGCCAAACAGTGACTCGGCTTATTGATTGATTTGTCCGTTACTTTGTGATAGTTCATTTTTTAAAAAAGGAATTGTTTTATTCCTTTTTTTTTAAGAGTGACTCATTTAGGATCTAAAGATTTCCTCGCCCCAAATACGGTAATTTTGTTTATTAACCTAGCCACCAAATTCAAAATGTTCTTCATCTGAAAAGATGATTTTTTTGAAAGAAATCATCTGTTTGTTCTTTGATCCAATTGGCAAATGCAGGGCTTTTTGAATGATCCAGTGGCTTTAATTTCTGTATTATTTGAACCTTATATGCCTTCAGAGCTAAATCGTTTCGTAAAATACACTATATTGTATATTCGCTGAGTCGACAAATGGAAATAAATATAAATAATAAAATAAATAAATAAATACACACTTTATTTATCATATGTAGCTAATATTAACAAAACAAAATCAGTATACAAATAAAAATAAAATAAAAATAAGAAAAATTCCAAAAAATCTTTAAAGAAAATTCAATTAAAAGGCAATAATTAATACTGTTCAAATTATAAAACACTCTACTACACTAAACTACTCTTCAAATAATAATTTAACAGTCTATTAAATATATGCACATTAGGAGCGCTCCTTATGTGGGCGAACAACAATGTCTTCTGGAGACCAGTAGTTCTCACAATTGGTAAATCATAATTGTTCTTAGAACAGACATCGTAAAAATGCATATTCACTCTTTGTACCAAAAAAGTATTCAAATAAAGGGGCAACAAATTATGTTTTATTTTATATGTCAATCGAATGTTAGCCCCTTCAATGGCCCGCGCAACTCAAAACCAGTCCGATGACCGCAACATTACCTCTATCGGTGAACACTATTACAGTTCAATAGTACACGCATAGAATTGTTCTGTTGTATTTGGAGTCTATCAATACTCTCCTTATTACATGATATCAGCATAGACATACAATAAAAAAAGGTAAAATGTTAGGGTTAGAGGCGCATCAGCAACTAGGCTATTTAGCTACTGGACCTACAGCTTAACGTGGGTTCCGAACCACGGTCATCAGCTTCAGACAAATCCAGGCCAGCACCCCCCCTCGGGCTATAAATCCTTAGTTATGTGCCTATCCATAAGTCTATCAGGAAACCAACCGACTGGCGAGTGACCAACGTAGAACACTTCTCAGAAGGCATCCGGCCTTACCCAGCCTTTAACTGGCGTGACTGAGGGGTAATTCGTTGTCGGATTTTACACTCTTGCCTAGAAACAATTAACATTATATATATTATATATATATATATATATATATATATATATATATATATATATATATATATATATATATATATATCATCATCATCATCAGCCCGTATCGATCCACTGCAGGATGAAGGCCTCTTCAGCATGCTTCCAACCTTCACGGTTCTGGACTTTCCTCTGCCACTCGGGTCCAATATACTTAACGATGTCATCAGTCCATCGTGCTTTCGGTCTTCTTCGCGGACGTTTGCGATCAAGCGGTATCCACTCCAGGATTGCCTTGGTCCATCTGTCGTCCCATCGCCTCGCTATATGGCCTGCCCATCTCCATTTCAACTGTTTTACTCTTCCAATGATGTCACAGACTGTTTTTGTTTGTTCCCTGATCCATGCGCAGGACTTTCTGTCTCGTCTTGTAATGCCAAGCATACATCTTTCCATTCCCCTCTGTGCCACCCGAAGTTTTTGAATTGATTGCGATGTGAGTGTCCAGGTTTCACTTCCGTATGTCATAACGGGTAGAACGCACTGATCGAATACTTTTCTTTTCAGGCAAAGTGGGAGTCTGCTCTTAAACACTATGTTGAGCCTACCAAATGCCTGCCAGCCACATTTAACATGCCGTTCCACCTCCCGGGCGGTATTCCCCTCCATGGAAATCCTCTGCCCAAGATATACAAAGCTGTCCACAATCTCTAAATCCCTTCCTAAAACTGAAATTCTTCTGTCCTGAGCGAAGTTATTGAACATAACCTGACTCTTTTTCAGGTTTATTTTCAAGCCAAATGGTTCGCCAGCCCTTTGCAGTTCTTGTATGCGTCTTTGCAGCTCCTCTGGGTCTTGTGAAATGAGAATAATATCATCTGCAAATCTAAGATGGTTTAAGTTTGCACCATTGATCTTTACCCCATCCTGTTCCCAATCCAGTTTACGGAATACTTCTTCAAGGCCAGCCGAGAAAAGAATAGGCGATATTGCGTCACCCTGCCGTACACCTCGTTCTATATTAATTCCCACTTCAAGATCATCAAGGTGAATTGTGGCTGTAGCTCCATCATATATCGATTCTAATAGGTTTACATAGGCTCTCTCTACACCTTGGCTAAGCAGTGCATCCATTATCGCATGCTTTGTATGTAGTCGATGCATGTAGTCGATAAAAGCCAAGCACAGTGGCATGGTGTATTCGTTGTGCCTTTCTATGACCTGCTGTACAACCTGGATGTGATCCATTGTACTGAATCCACTTCTGAATCCTGCTTGTTCTCTTGGTTGTGCGTCATTCAGTTTTTTTAATATTCTTTTAGAAATTATCTTAGTGAAAACTTTGTACATCACTGATAGGAGGCTTATTGGACGGTAGTTCTTTAAATCTTCGTGTGCTCCTTTTTTATGTAAAAGGATCACTTCTGCATTTTTCCATAAGTCAGGTACTTTTTGTTCTTTGAGGCATTTTGAGTATAATTTTGCCAGTGTTTTATGTAACGTCCGACCACCAGCTTTTAGCATTTCGACAGTTACACTATCCTTTCCTGGAGCCTTGCCGTTCTTCATCAATTCTATAGAATTTGTTACTTCCTCCACTAGGATATCTGGTATTATATATTGTTCTTCCGTGGGTATTGCTGTCCCTGACTGGCTCTGATCTTCATATAACTGAGAATAAAACCTTCTGACAATCTCTAACATTTGGGTACGCGTCCTGCACACTGTGCCATCCTCACGCTTTAAAGCATATATTTGCGTTCTTTTGTTTCTCAGCTTCTGTTTAGCTTTGTTAATTCCTTTGTTTTCTTCCAGGGTTTTTTGCACTAGCTGCATATTGAATCGGCGCGTGTCCTCTCTGATACGTTTTCTTATAGTTTTGCAGAGCTCAGTGTACTCGACCCTGCCAAAAGGACTACCTGCATTTCTCATTGCTCGCCGTTTCTTCATTAAATCAATGGTCTCACTGGAGATTTTTGTTTGTTTGAGACATTTTTCTTCTGGTGCTATTGAAGCAGCCGTTTGAAGTACATTGTTGGCGATTTCTTTATATTGAACATATTGAATATATATATATATATATATATATATATATATATATATATATATATATATATATATATATATATATATATATATATATATATATATATATATATATATATATATATATATATATATATATATACCCAACCTCACGTCAGTTGGACTCTTCAGTCGAAGCGGACAATACTTGAAAATGCCAAATGAGATTTTGACAAAACATCGTGACTCTTCACAGAATCAACGGATCGACAGCCGGAATGATTTTTAAACATTTAACGGTCCTGGGCTTTCCTCTGCCACTCTGGTGCTATATACTTAACGATGTCATCAGTCCATAGAGCTTTCGGTCTTCTTCGCGGTCGTTTGCGATCAAGCGGTATCCACTCCAGGATTGCCCTGGTCCATCGCCTCGCTATATGGCCTGCCCATCTCTATTTCAATTGCTTCACTCTTCCAATGATATCACACACTTTCGTTTGTTCCCTGATCCATGCGTCCTGACCCATTATTAACATTTCTTAGGAAAAGCGGTTGCTTCCATAGAATATAGTCGGGCTGCATTCATAAACGATTGCGTACCATTTCGAACTTCGTTTAATTTCTTAACTTTTTAAAACCCAAAAATTACGAGAACCATAGAAACAGAGGAAAAGGCAAACGAGAAGAAAGGGTGGAGGAAAGGAAATGGAGGAGGAGGCGATGAGTATCAGAGACCTAAGCGAAGACCAGTGGATCGATAGGAGGGCATGGAGGTTAGACAGTTATCGAACAAGGTCAGCTTTATAGACACCGCAAAAGCCATCAGTAGGACCATCGAATATTATCGAGAGGTGGCCCCGAATGGCTCGTTCAATTTCCTAATACACATCCACCTATAAAATAAGATAATTGTTTATTCAAAACGAGCCCAAATTTATCCATCCATACGTTTCGGTATCCACAAATGTGCCATAAAACACCTCTATTTTAGTTTTATTGGGTTTCATTAACGCCAACCGAACGATCCAGCTCGTAATTCACTCGGCCCGGCCGAAACACGCCAGCTCTCCTGCCCCCGAACACGTCCCGCTTTCAATTTGTAGCGATCGAATCGTCCAGATCGGCCCTAATTGTGGCCACGTTTATGTTCGCGACTGGTTTTTTTTATTCCGTCTTTTCCAAATACACACACTTGTTAATACAATATTTTTTACCCCTCTCGTTCAGTGAAACTTATAATATTCAAACATTCCTGTAGAATCTTCTTTTCTGTTCTGTCAAAAGTACCAGGTATGGTACTTTTATTTTCGTATGCTACATTAAATTTGGGAGAAACGTAAAAATGGTTTGATTAAAATATTCGCCACCGATAGGTGCACATTTTGTCGTGCACAGTTCGCAGTTTGTCTATATAAGCTTTGCCATACATCAAGAGCAACAATGACCTTTTTAAGGGAATATTTCCCTGGGAATAGCCACCTCGGTCACCAGACTTTTCAGCTTGTGACTACTTTTTTGGGCTGCTTAAAATCCAAAGCTTACATAGACAAACCGCGAACTCTTGAAGCTCTTTCCAAAACCATAACGCGCGAAATTGAAAGGATTCCTCGTTCGATACTCCAAAGGAGGGAGTATGGACGATTTTGCTACCCGTATAGTTTAATGACAATAATCACTACTATATAAAAGCAATAAATTTTATATTTGTTTAAAAATAAGAGTGTGTCATTTTTTTCAAAAACACCCTATATCTCTGTCGGACCCTGTACAAAAATGATGAAATTTCTTTTCACTATACCTAAAACTTAAATTAGAATTTGTAGTTTATTTTGTTTTATGAAATAGCGTCCTATTCATTTATAGTAGACGCCCTTTGGTGAAAATTTTGAATCATTTTATCGGATTTGAAAATTCTTACTGTACCTAATCCATTGAGAGTCGAGAAAAATTCAAAGCGGCATTTCAAACAAAGGCATCCGTACTGATCGGGCAATATCGAATGAGATTTCGCTAAAGCAGTTGTACAAGCATGAGAATACAATAGAAGAGAGGGTTAATTTCGTATGCGGCCACTGTCAAAATGATTTGGATTTGACAGGCATCTGCTCCAGAAAATGACATTTGAAAGGCCTTGTTCGTATCCCCCAAGTTTATACATGGACACAGAAAAACGTACTTCCTATTTATGTATATGTATATATATTTATATATATATATATATATATATATATATATATATATATATATATATATATATACAAATATATATATATATATATATATATATATATATATATATATATATATATATATATATATATATATATATATATATACAAATATATATATATATATATATATATATATATATATATATATATATATACAAATATATATATATATATATATATATATATACAAATATATATATATATATATATATATATATATATATATATATATATATATACAATATATATATATATATATATATATATATATATATATATATATATATATATATATATATATATATATATATCCACTTCTGAATCCTGCTTGTTCTCCATTCAGCTTGTTCCATTCAGAAGTGGATTCAGTACAATGGATCACATCCAGGTTGTACAGCCGGTCATAGAAAGGCACAACGAATACACCATGCCACTGTGCTTGGCTTTTATCGACTACGAAAAAGCATTTGATTCCATCTCAAAGCATGCGATAATGGATGCACTGCTTAGCCAAGGTGTAGAGAGAGCCTATGTAAACCTATTAGAATCGATATATGATGGAACTACAGCCACAATTCACCTTGATGATCTTGAAGTGGGAATTAATATAGAACGAGGTGTACGGCAGGGTGACGCAAGATCACCTATTCTTTTCTCGGCTGGCCTTGAGGAAGTATTCCGTAAACTGGATTGGGAACAGGATGGTGTAAAGATCAATGGTGCAAACTTAAACCATCTTAGATTTGCAGATGATATTATTCTCATTTCACAAGACCAGAGGAGCTGCAAAGACGCATACAGGAACTGCAAAGGGCTGGCGAACCATTTGACTTGAAAATAAACCTGAAAAAGAGTCAGGTTATGTTCAATAACTTCGCTCAGGACAGAAGAATTTCAGTTTTAGGAAGGGATTTAGAGATTGTGGACAGCTTTATATATCTTGGGCAGAGGATTTCAATGGAGGGGAATACCGCCCGGGAGGTGGAACGGCGTGTTAAATGTGGCTGGCAGGCATTTGGTAGGCTCAACATAGTGTTTAAGAGCAGACTCCCACTTTGTCTGAAAAGAAAAGTGTTCGATCAGTGCGTTCTACCCGTTATGACATACGGAAGTGAAACCTGGACACTGACATCGCAATCAATTCAAAAACTTCGGGTGGCACAGAGGGGAATGGAAAAATGTATGCTTGGCATTACAAGACGAGACAGAAAGTCCTCCGCATGGATCAGGCAACAAACAAAAGTCTGTGACATCATTGGAAGAGTAAAACAATTGAAATGGAGATGGGCAGGCCATATAGCGAGGCGATGGGACGACAGATGGACCAAGGCAATCCTGGAGTGGATACCGCTTGATCGCAAACGTCCGCGAAGAAGACCGAAAGCACGATGGATTGATGACATCGTTAAGTATATTGGACCAGAGTGGCAGAGGAAAGCCCAGGACCGTGAAGGTTGGAGGTTGGAAGAAGTGTGTTTTATTATACCGATATTATTGACCGTTGTGTTAAATTGTTATGTTCATTTAAATTTTTGTCAGTAGCTAAATAGCAGTGACTTAAAAAAAAACTACTTATGGTAGCACTGAATACAAATAGTTTGCAACAAAAAAAAAACTGTCAGAAAAAAAAAATTAAAAAACCTACGCAATTTGCCTTTTTGCTCGAAAATGTTCCCCCCTAATTTTCATATTTTTTCGTTATGAAGCGAAAAAACGGCAAATGTACACGTAATCGTCGTAAAATTTCGCAAATAATTGCGCAAACAGTCTTCGAAAAAACAATAATGCACCATAGAGGCAACTGAAAATGTCGTAAAAAGTCAGGAAACCGGAAAAAACAAACGACATTCGCCGAATTTATATCCAGTTGGCTGTTTGTTAGGGTAGCGATAAAGCGTCATGTCGGGATTTTTCTGTTTTCGCTTGCGATCAACATCACGATAAGGACAGAGCGAGACCGGATGATGATGGCGATATTTAAGATATTTACTAGAATTTTTTGTATCGAAACTTTGCTGTCTATCACAATCAGTGTTCGGTGAAGGGTGAAGTCACCTTCTATTTAATTATTTATAATTTAAAGATATTTAAGATAATTATTTAAACTTAGCTAATTATTTTAACATCTATATTTAATTTTTTAGGAATTTATGAGAGATACTCGAGGCAGAACAACCAATCTGTACAGTGGTGACTAATAAAATAGGAGTGACGGAGCCTTCTTAATATATTTTATTTAAACTCATTTTTAATTGTTTCTAAGACAATATTAATGTTCCAGAATGAATTTAGCGAGTATATAAGGCCTACATAGTACTAAGGAGAATATAAACAATTACTTTATCCATAATACTTCTACAGGTACTGAAAACTAAGCTGTGATTTTCTTGCCACAGTGTCTTCCTGTTTGCTATTTTTTTACCAGCAAGACGTGGTTTTAACTCTTTCCGAAGGTTTCCGATCGGATTAAATCCGAGACTATGACGGTGCGTCCACGTATATTTTTTTAATCCATGTATAGTATGGGAAAAATATTAAAATCGCGCATCTTATCTAGGATCAAATCTAGCAACTATTAATATAATCTTATGGATCAAACAAAATAGCATTTTTCGGGCAATTTAATGTCCTGCCAATTGTAATTTTTTACTCCAGGGCAATTTTTTTTTAATCCATGTCTACTATAGGAAAAAACTTAAAATGATGCATCTCACCTGGGACTAAATCTAGCAACTATAAAAATAAACTAATGAGTCAGGACAATAGCATTTTTCACGTAGTTTAAGCTCCTGCCATTTAAATTGACCAAATGTAATATTTTAGTCCAGGGCACCTTTTTTAATTCTTATCGATTATGGAAAAAAACTTAAAATGGCATCTCATCTGGAACTAAATCTAGCAACTATATAAATAATCTCATAGATCAGAAACATAGCATTTTTCGCGCATTTAAAGCTCCTCTCATATAAATTGATCAATATTAATTTTTTAGTCCAGGGCGAACTTTTTTAATCCATATCTACTATTGGAAAAATGTTGAAATTGCGCATCTTATCTGGGATCAAATCTAGCGACTATTAATATAATCTTATGGATCAAACAAAATAGCATTTTTCGGCATTAATGTCCTGCCAATTGTAATTTTTTACTCCAGGGCAATTTTTTTTTAATCCATGTCTACTATAGGAAAAAACTTAAAATGATGCATCTCACCTGGGACTAAATCTAGCAACTATAAAAATAAACTAATGCGTCAGGACAATAGCATTTTTCACGTAGTTTAAGCTCCTGCCATTTAAATTGACCAAATGTAATATTTTAGTCCAGGGCACCTTTTTTAATTCTTATCGATTATGGAAAAAAACTTAAAATGGCATCTCATCTGGAACTAAATCTAGCAACTATATAAATAATCTCATAGATCAGAAACATAGCATTTTTCGCGCATTTTAAGCTCCTCTCATATAAATTGATCAATATTAATTTTTTAGTCCAGGGCGAACTTTTTTAATCCATATCTACTATTGGAAAAATGTTGAAATTGCGCATCTTATCTGGGATCAAATCTAGCGACTATTAATATAATCTTATGGATCAAACAAAATAGCATTTTTCGGCATTAATGTCCTGCCAATTGTAATTTTTTACTCCAGGGCAATTTTTTTTTAATCCATGTCTACTATAGGAAAAAACTTAAAATGATGCATCTCACCTGGGACTAAATCTAGCAACTATAAAAATAAACTAATGCGTCAGGACAATAGCATTTTTCACGTAGTTTAAGCTCCTGCCATTTAAATTGACCAAATGTAATATTTTAGTCCAGGGCACCTTTTTTAATTCTTATCGATTATGGAAAAAAACTTAAAATGGCATCTCATCTGGAACTAAATCTAGCAACTATATAAATAATCTCATAGATCAGAAACATAGCATTTTTCGCGCATTTTAAGCTCCTCTCATACAAATTGATCAATATTAATTTTTTAGTCCAGGGCGAACTTTTTTAATCCATATCTACTATTGGAAAAATGTTGAAATTGCGCATCTTATCTGGGATCAAATCTAGCGACTATTAAAATAACCTCATAGATCAGAAGAATAGCACTTTTCGCGCAGATTAAGCTTCTGTCAATTGACCAATTGTAATTTTTTAATCCAGGGCAATTTTTTTTTTAATCCATGTCTACTATAGGAAAAAACTTAAAATGATGCATCTCACCTGGGACTAAATCTAGCAACTATAAAAATAAACTAATGCGTCAGGACAATAGCATTTTTCACGTAGTTTAAGCTCCTGCCATTTAAATTGACCAAATGTAATATTTTAGTCCAGGGCACCTTTTTTAATTCTTATCGATTATGGAAAAAAACTTAAAATGGCATCTCATCTGGAACTAAATCTAGCAACTATATAAATAATCTCATAGATCAGAAACATAGCATTTTTCGCGCATTTTAAGTTCCTCTCATACAAATTGATCAATATTAATTTTTTAGTCCAGGGCGAACTTTTTTAATCCATATCTACTATTGGAAAAATGTTGAAATTGCGCATCTTATCTGGGATCAAATCTAGCGACTATTAATATAATCTTATGGATCAAACAAAATAGCATTTTTCGGCATTAATGTCCTGCCAATTGTAATTTTTTACTCCAGGGCAATTTTTTTTTAATCCATGTCTACTATAGGAAAAAACTTAAAATGATGCATCTCACCTGGGACTAAATCTAGCAACTATAAAAATAAACTAATGCGTCAGGACAATAGCATTTTTCACGTAGTTTAAGCTCCTGCCATTTAAATTGACCAAATGTAATATTTTAGTCCAGGGCACCTTTTTTAATTCTTATCGATTATGGAAAAAAACTTAAAATGGCATCTCATCTGGAACTAAATCTAGCAACTATATAAATAATCTCATAGATCAGAAACATAGCATTTTTCGCGCATTTTAAGCTCCTCTCATACAAATTGATCAATATTAATTTTTTAGTCCAGGGCGAACTTTTTTAATCCATATCTACTATTGGAAAAATGTTGAAATTGCGCATCTTATCTGGGATCAAATCTAGCGACTATTAAAATAACCTCATAGATCAGAAAAATAGCACTTTTCGCGCAGATTAAGCTTCTGTCATTTAAATTGACCAATTGTAATTTTTTAATCCAGGGCAATTTTTTTTTTAATCCATGTCTACTATAGGAAAAAACTTAAAATGATGCATCTCACCTGGGACTAAATCTAGCAACTATAAAAATAAACTAATGCGTCAGGACAATAGCATTTTTCACGTAGTTTAAGCTCCTGCCATTTAAATTGACCAAATGTAATATTTTAGTCCAGGGCACCTTTTTTAATTCTTATCGATTATGGAAAAAAACTTAAAATGGCATCTCATCTGGAACTAAATCTAGCAACTATATAAATAATCTCATAGATCAGAAACATAGCATTTTTCGCGCATTTTAAGCTCCTCTCATATAAATTGATCAATATTAATTTTTTAGTCCAGGGCGAACTTTTTTAATCCATATCTACTATTGGAAAAATGTTGAAATTGCGCATCTTATCTGGGATCAAATCTAGCGACTATTAAAATAACCTCATAGATCAGAAGAATAGCACTTTTCGCGCAGATTAAGCTTCTGTCAATTGACCAATTGTAATTTTTTAATCCATCGATTTTTTTTATCCATGTCAACTATAAACTCGAAAAGATTTACTACTAAACACCAAATCACGGTTATCGAAACGAGAGTCGAGAAGTTCAAAAAAGTGATTTAGTGTTTAGTGATAAATATCTTCGTGTTTAGTGTTTCACGCCGAAGGTTCCAATAGAAGCATCTCATCTGGGACTAAATTTAGCAACTATAAATATATAAGTTGATTTTTGAGCTAATTTTGAGTCATAAGTATATATCCATGTTTCATCACCAGTAGTTATGTACTTCAGAATGTCAGAAGAAAGCATCTATAGCCCAGCTTCAACACAATATTTTTTTTACATCCACATTATATGCTATTCAATTCAATTGAACCACATGATATTCTACTAATTTTTACGTCTCCAATGCATAATCAGCGATTATTTGATACAAAATCTTTGATTTTGGTAATGTTTCCTTCATTGGTTGACGCGGAAAATTCTTTTAACGCTTGTAAAGATTTTACAAGATACAAAATCTTTGCTCTATAAATATGTCCATTTCACAAAAAGTTTGACAGTTATAAAAGAGGCTATAATTTCGAACCTAACAAGCGAAACGACATGAAACTTCTGTCAGATGTCAAGGGCAGTCATACCAACTTGAAAAAGTCAAAAAACAAATGCGCACTACTTACCTTTTGATCATAGCTGTAAGTGTATCGCAACAAATTGGGTTTATTTTGAAGGCCATAAGGTAAATTTTAGATGATTAAACAAATCTACCTGGTGTTTTTTTTATATAATTCCTGGTATTTATTTGACAGAAACTATATCTCAGCATGCGTCACCTATGATGATGTCGTTCCCTAAATTTGTACCTGCCCTATAGTATATATTTTTTTTTTACTTTATACCATGTTTATTTGGGGATTTTACTAAATTCCAAGGATACCTTTATTTTGAAAAAGTATCGTTCTTTTATCTACCTAGAGCACACTATCTAGTCCGATAGTTATATATAAAGTATTAACATGGCAAACAAGATGGTTTAAGGAGCTTTGAAAATAGTTTTATCTGGTATTATCTGTGTGTAAACTACACCCAGAATATACTTAGATAAAAGCGAGGTAATGTTTAATTATTTGACGCATGAGAAAATATTTTTGTTGTAATAGCAACACGTATTTATAAACATATTTTCAAACAGGTCCTGTCAACCTTAGATCTATATTATAAGATAAATATGTATAAATAAAAAGTTTACAGTATACTTGGAATCGTATAGTGGGGAATCCAAACCTACACGGTATGTCGGAAAAATAACAGAACATTTTAAATTATAAAAAAAAAAACAATTAGTTATGTTGCCAAAATTATTTACTTTTATTCAAAATATAGCTCTTCCGCATCAATGCACTGCTGGGCACGTTCAACTAATGCTAGCATCGATTTTTTTATATCGTTTTTCGGAACCGTCTCAATAACCCTCGTCACGGCTTCTTAGACGTATGTAACACTGTCATAAAACGTTCCTTTCATGGCCAGTTTGAGTTTCAGGAACAGGAAATAGTCACACGGAGATAAATCAGGCAAATACGGAGAATGCTGAAGCAGACAGACTTGTTTTTTTGTAAAAAATTCACGCACAGCAACAGTCCTGTAAGATGGTACATTGTCGTGCAGCGGAACATGGAACAATAGTGTCTTGGTCCTCATTTAAGACGTAAGGAACAAATCG
Source organism: Cosmopolites sordidus (assembly GCA_031761425.1). Taxonomy (NCBI): domain Eukaryota; kingdom Metazoa; phylum Arthropoda; class Insecta; order Coleoptera; family Curculionidae; genus Cosmopolites; species Cosmopolites sordidus. Next base: position 57,656 of record JARFXV010000693.1, read on the forward strand.
ACCACAGACTTTCTGTTTGTTTAAATCCTTTGTTAAAATTTCGTGAATCATGTCTTTAGTAATATTTAAATCTTCCGCTATCCACATCACAGTCCAATTCGCACCGTAGGAGATCATTTCACGTACTTTTTCCTTGAACACACACGTACGGGAGAAGCAAGCATCACCATAAACGTTTTGCAGCAATTCAAAAGGGTTTCTGAAATTAGTTTTACCGAGCTAAAAACAAAATTTAATATTAGCTCTTTGTTCTGTCGTGTTTTTTTGACGAGGTGACAAAAGGTACTGTCAGTTTAAGCGCTATCACTTGACAGTCCGTCGATCGATTCTAATGATCGCGATCTTATTTTATAGAGGAGATATACAACTTTCAGATTGTATATTCTTTAAATAGATGGCGCTAGTAGTTTTCTTTAAATTTAAAGACATATTTTTCCGACTTACTGTGTATTAGAAAAAAAAATGTTTTCAATCTTCTTTAATTTAACTGTATTACCTTGTAGTGTTGAAAATATTTAATTTGTTGTTGTAAAGTTGTCTCCGTTTTGTTTTTCGTTCTTTCCCCAGTGATTCTTTTTGAGTTTTACATCGTGGCGAAAAACCCAGAAAAAGAAAAAAAATGTGTAACAATTTGACGGTGAGGTATATTTCTTAAGACAAACATAATGAACAGTCCTGGTACAGCTAATGAATTACATGTGCCACGATTCGCCACAGACGGTTGCTAACAAGCAGAACGAGAAAATGAACGTCTATCGAGTTAGGGAACAATCAGTTTCAATGTCCAATAATGTCCAGTCTGCATAATTAAATACGCAAACTATCAGATGGCCAGGCACGTATATTTTATCGGCGGGACTCTTGTTTGTGGCGATAATCTTGACCGATTCATTCAATGCGACATGACAATTCGTCAGTTTATGTTTGGAAATGTGTCAATTTTGAAAGGCGATATCAATTATACGAGGGTTGTCTGTGACTGTGACATTAAATAACTTGAAATTGAGATGGCTGAAGAACAAAAGAAAAGACTACACAATATTTTGTGTAAACTTCCACTTGCATTTATTTTAAAGTCCACCACAATTATTATTATTCTTCTTCATGTAGTGCTACAGCCCTTGTCCTCCTTCAACCTTCACCTTCAAACGGAACGATTTCCAGCAGCACCTATCCAGTTTTTCATGTGCACTAGTTCTTCAACATCTCTTCTTGTGTTGTGCTACCATCGTGTCATTGGTCTACCTCTTTCTTTACCTATTACCCTCAATTCATCCAATCTCTAAAATTGTAGTTAGTAAAAATCTGCTAATTCGTAGTGAATATTCACTATTTTAAAATGTCCGATATATATGACTAGTAAATAGTAGTTATCCACTTTTTCAATTAGTGAAACTTATCACATTTTAAATTAGTGAATTTTTAACTAATAGAAAAATGAAATTTTTCAAATGAAAATTTGATTTGTTTACTAATGAAATATTGAAAATTGTACTAACGAAAAAAGTTCATTTTTCTACAAATCAAAAAGTAAAAATCCGTTTAATAAACAAGCAAAATTTTCATTTATTAAAACCGTAAAAAATCACTACACCGAAAAGTAAAAATTAAATACCATGACATTACTCACCATGACAAGTAGATATCTCGTCGAGAATTTTTCTGAAAAATGTTTTACATTTTGTTTCAATTAAAAATATGCAGGCTTTACTTGTCTTATATTCACAACGTTATTTATGTTAGTATTAAAATAAAATTTTATCCACATGCTAAGAATAATTAATTTTTTTGTTATTCGGACTCAATATCATCGTTGTCGTTTTCTGGTTCATTCGTATTGATATTGGCAATATTAACATGCACAGAAGACACTATGCTGTATGGTTTTACTTTCATATCGTAGATATAAAAGTCCATAACATTATGAAAATTGCGAAAACTGTCGGGATATTCAGGATTGAAAACATAGAATATCTTGTAGAGTAGATCAAAACTGATCACGCTGTTTCCTTTGTCGGGTACCAACCATGTCCATTAATGAATGTATTTTCTCGCGACGATTGACTGGCAACAGCAACTAAGTAAGGCTAAACATTTGTTTTGTTCTTAGCGCGAATGTCTTTCACGAACTGTTCAAGGATTAGTACCCTCCTAAAAATAAAATGGAAAAGTACACATTAATGTGATTATTCTATTTTCACATACTTTTGTAAAAATTGGTATAAAAAGAAGACAATACATACAGGTGCAAGTCTCAGTAGATATTTATTAGGGAAACTTATTTGTACAGGCTCATTTTCTCCATCCTCTTCGTTGGCAGGTCTTTTTTTCCTTGTCCCTTTTCTTTCTCGTTCTCTTTTTCCCTTTCTTTCTCATTTTCTTTTCCTTTTCCTTTACTTTCCCCTTTACCTTTAGGAGTTTTGACGGAATTAGAAACTAGAAGTAACTCGACAAGCAGAAGACGGAACTCGAAAAGCATCTAATAATATAAGAAAATATGAATAAGAAAAAATATTCAGATTATTGGAGAAAATTATTTCTAAAAAATTAAAGAAATATTAGGTCTTTTGAGAAGTAATTATTTAAAATTAGAAAAAACGATATGATCAACCAAATTTACGATTTCAACTTATTGATTATTATAAATAACAAATATCAATTTATAATTATAATAATACAAAACCCTATAAATAAATATATAAAAATAACAATATTTGACTTATTTACAAATATCTAACCTTAAATTTATATCATTCTTAAAAAATTATCTTTCGAATGAATTTATACATATGATACGTTAATATATTATTACAATACTGAAATTATGAAATTTTATTTATTTTCATTTTCTTACTTACTTTAACAAATCAATTCACTTCAACCGTAGCTCTCGACAATGTTCTAGAAAGGAATCAATCAAGAATCTAGAAAGGAATCAATCACACACGCGTGAAACTTACACTGTTCCCTCGGTGGCACCACTAAATCACTTGAGAACTACTAATTCTGTAGTAACCTTGGATCTCATCACTATTTAAATTAGTAGAAAACAACCAATTAAAAGGTAAAGTTTGTAACCTTACTAAAAGTTTAGTAGATTCAATTCAAAATTACTAATTTTGATGTTGTTTTCATACTTACTATTCCAATTAGTAAATATTCTACTAATTCAACTTAAGAGAGCATGATTTTCCTTGGGGTTCGGTATTCTGGAATTCCCGCCACGTATCCCGCCGATCGGAGTCTCTAAACATAATCTACAATATCTAAATAGTTGTAATGGATCCTTTAAATTGAGCAGTTTTTTAATTCTTGAATAAAACACAGATGGCAGCCAGGCATCGGCAGTCAGGCATCGACAGGCAACGTTATATCCTCTGTATTTTGGGATGCGCATGGGATATTGTTCATCGATTATCTCGAGAAAGGTAAAACCATCAATAGCGAATATTACATAGCGTTATTGGTGCGTTTGAAGGACGAGGTCGCAAACAAAGACTCCAAAGAAACAAAATAATGCTGTTTTACAGTGCACATGACACCGTGTTACAAATCATTGGAAACGATGGCCAAGTTGCATGAATTGCACTTTGAATTGCTTCCGCATCCACCGTATTATCCAGATCTGGACCTCAGCGACTATTTTATTGCCGAAACTGAAGGGTATTTTGAAACCAAAGAGAAATCGTACTACAGAAAAAGTGCAGAAATATTAGAAAAGCGTTTGAATGCATTGGATGTGTTAAAAACCATTTGAAAAGAAGTGTATTTTTGTACGTCTCAGTTACGCGGCTCATTAAAATTTCGCAAGTCCATTTCTCCACCTTCCACCCAGATCGTCCGTTCTCGCTCTCTCTCTCCATCACACTCTACGTTCTATTAATAATTCGCGAAAGAAAGAAAATAAAACCGGGCTCCAAATTTGATTAACTACGCTTCTGAGTTATTTACTTTTCGGATTTCAGTTGATTTCCTTCCGCAAGGAACTGCCTTAATTGGACGAATCTCCATTCCGGCTTTTATTGTGTTACCGTTTTCGTCTTCGGAGATTAGATTTCTTAAGTAGAGTGACAGTTTGATGGAGAAGCTGAGCATATGGAAGCCGTGGAAACCGAGGAAAAAGGATTAATTTTTCCCGTTTGCCGATTTATCACGTTAAATCTTCTGAAATTGTCATGATTCTTTCATTTACTTGATCATATTACTCGTGATAAGATGTCGTGATTAATTCGTTTCAAAATGCCACTTTAATTGTGCCCAATTCTCTTTGGAGTACAAAACGGTTACTTTACATATTGAATCCACAATAAATCCTATATATATATATATATATATATATATATATATATATATATATATATATATATATATATATATATATATATATATATATATATATATATATATGGTATTTGACCATAATATAAAAATGTAGACATGTAGAAATGTAGACAGAATGTAGTTAATATAGAAATATAGAAAATTATGTTATTTAGGAATTAATACACTTTTAATCTACAATGCAATCTCCATCATTATTGACAATCTTCGCCCATCTCTCTGACAAATTTTCTTTTCCTTTTTTTTGTGGAATAATGATCTTTGAAGTAAGAAATTAGAGATTGAAGATAGAGAATCCCAAAAATATTATCCATATTAATTATTAAGGTATTATTATTATTTTTATTTGTTTATTTATTGGGATTTTCGGTCAGTTAATAAATTATATTTTTTTTATCGTTAACGTTTCGGTTTAATAATATACCATCTTCAGAACAATTCTACAATATACCTCATTTTTATAAAAAAATACTAATTTACATCTAAAAACATACTAATATCTAATTAAACAATTAATAACAATAATAATTATTATTTTAATTTTAAATTAAACTTAAATTAATATTTAATATTAAACAATATTAAACGATCACGAAAATATATATATATATATATATATATATATATATATATATATATATATATATATATATATATATATATATATATGTGTGTGTGTATATAGGGCATATATATCAAGCTAAGCACAACAATAATATTCAATACGTATGGCTTCGTTAGGATTATGAATCTTATAGTGCACATTTATATTTACACTAACATATTGGCATTAACACACACACATTTGCACACACACATTGACACTGACACATTGACACTGAGACATTAACACTGCCACATTGACACTGACACATTAACACTGCCACATCGACACTGACACATTGACATTTACACATTAACACTGACACATTTGACACTGACACATTGACACGGTTACATTGACACTGACACATTGACATTGACACATTGACAATGACACATTGATACTATCGCATTAACGCTGACAAATTCACCACGCTTAATTGTAATATGCAGAATTTTAAATTATAATGGACTAGGAAAACGAAACAGAATTAAATTGAATCATTTTTTAACGAACTGCTCGGATTCCGACGAGACGAGATGAAACTCTTTATTTTTCAGCCAGTTTCCCAGTTCCCAGATTAGATTTTCCGAAGAAAATAACATTAATTTTTCATTTAAAGCGTTTTGTTACGCTAGACTAATTCCGTCGGTAAGACACCGGCAATCTGAGGATCATCTCCGGCCCGTAAACCTCTTTTGGGGATTTTTCCCACGGACAAGACTTCAAGAATCCTTTCTAATTGAGGATTCGTTAACGAGTCTCATGAATTATAGATGGGCTTTTGATTTTTCTTTTTATGCTTCGAGTTATACTAGTTACTATGATCAAGAAGTAAGCTAATTTTTTAAATTTAACACAAAGTATTTTTCCGTCCATATTTCTTTCGTCTCCTTCGAAGTAATACCCTCTCACCCCAATATACTTATTCCAACTGTTTTTCCAGTCTTCTGATATTTCCTTCAATGCTGTCACCGAACTGTCTTCAATGGCTTGAGTGGATTCAAAACGGAGCCAACAAGGTGGTTTGTTCAATCGAGGGTACAGACAAAATCACGCGCTCTCATATTTGTTTAAGTTTTAGCGAAAACTTGTTAAATAATTATTACAGTATATTCATTTAAACCAACTTAAAAAACAAATGGTTGTATGGTTATGTAAAGCGCGCGCTATTTTTTTAAATATATTTAAAATATTTTTTTTAAGCCGAAAAAGTCACTTAATTTTTGGTATTTTCATTTATGATCCAGACTAAAGTCCTCTCATTCAGCCCTCGTAAATTGGGAAAGTAATAAATTTTATTCTCGAGAATCTGCTTGAATCCAAAAAGGATCGAAAGGAACAGAAACTGGCGGAATAATTAAGGGTTTTGTACGCTTTATATTCATTCCATTGACGGATAATTGATCAAGGATTAATCAGCTATCGACTGACCGAGTTAGCAGGTGATTAATCAATTGGATACAATCGATTTGCTGCCGAAAAGACGGCGAAGCGTGACGGAAAAAAAAACTCAACGTTTGATTTTTGATATGCATGATTGAAATCATACCATGTATGTTATCGACGAGAGAGAAAAGAAGACAACAATTTTTCAAATGGGGGTTTACGTCAGTGTGTCAATGAGCGTTAATGTGTCAGTGCCAATGTGTCAGTGTCAATGTGTCAGTGTCAATGTGTCAGTGTCAATGTGTCAGTGTCAATGTGTCAGTGTCAATGTGTCAGTGTCAATGTGTCAGTGTCAATGTGTCAGTGTCAATGTGTCAGTGTCAATGTGTCAGTGTCAATGTGTCAGTGTCAATGTGTCAGTGTCAATGTGTCAGTGTCAATGTGTCAGTGTCAATGTGTCAGTGTCAATGTGTCAGTGTCAATGTGTCAGTGTCAATGTGTCAGTGTCAATGTGCCAGTGTCAATGTGTCAATGTCAATTCAGTGTTGGGAAGTATGAAGAGAGAATGAAGTCAGATACTTTTCCGGTAGATGGAGGTGCGAGCCCAAAAATAATTGTACTTCCGAAAAGTAGCTTCCTTTTTAGTAACACAAAGAATTTGAAGCCGGCTTGACATTTCGTTTTTTTTTATTTAAGTGGCATCAACAACCTAGCGTTATTCAGTGACTTATCTAATTCAAAATTTTACACAAGCCCCATTTAAGTCGGGTACAAACATCCATATCCGAACCAGCATTCGAACCCGGGACTCTTCGATTGCCATGCGAGTGACTGACCCACGAGTCCGCCACGTCCACCACTGGTCACGAGGTGACGAGTCCACCTGACCACCGTGGCCGGTGACATTTAGTATTGTTTTGACAGTCATCGAAAGCAGAGGGCAAAAAGTTCCACATTTTTGCCCTCATGAAGAAAATAATGCAAAAACCAATCAAATTGAATGCCCCTTAATAAAATGGAAACTGATAAAATAGCGATAACAAAATATTTTAAATTTAAAATCCAACATACTGCTTTGTGGGTTCCTTCCCACAAAATTTCTTATTTCTTACCTCGTGTGACAGCCGACACTAGCCTAGCATATTACCAAGACAATATATAAGAAGTTATTCCAATCGTACAAGGGATTTTGGGAAATATGTCAAGCGGTTTTTTTCGTTTATTTGGGTTTTTTAAAAACCCAAATAAAGAAAAAAAATATATGAACGCGCCACAATCATTCAGACATTACTTATGTCAAACGGTGTCGCAATCTCATTTGTATCCAAGGCATCAATTTAAACTTTTTATAGCGTGCAGACTTAACAGTATTTGGTTCAAATCCTCACCAATGCTTTTTTTTGTTCAAAAATTGTATTAGAATTATTATGTTATTAATTTCTGATAATTATTAAGTTGTAAGTTATTTTTTCAATCTCTAGGGTTAAATGATTAGTAAAATAAAAAAATGTACTTCGTTTACCATACACATTTCGTTTTAAATTGAAAAAGCTTGCAATAATTATAATTATTTATATTATAATTATAAAATTATAATTTTTTCAGAAAATATAAAAAAGATAGTAACATTAAAGAATCAATATACATGTCAAAAAAAAACAATAAATTGAATGTATTCATTTCCGAGTTGACTTTTAGTTGAAGTTCGCATGTATGCTTTAAACGACGATATTCTGATTACCTGATTGTACTGTTATACAGCGTGTTTGGTGCATCGTTTGTCAAATTAAAAAGGCCGATAAGTGGGATATTTTGCTATCCTCTCAGCCTACATAAAGCATTATTGGACCTACAGGTTTTTTTTTATGTTAATTATTTAATTATTTATTTGAAAAATTCCAAAAGTCCGCATTGAAACTTGAATTAAAAAAAAATGGTTATTGGTATAGCCTTCAAATTATTTTTTTATTTTAATGTGTAATATTGTAGGGTTCTATGAAAATCGAAATTACATGCAAGCCTCATCTAGTTTTTTTATGGATTAGGAAAGTTTTCATGATAAAAAAAACCTATGGGCTCAATAATACTTTATAGACACTGATGATATAACAAAAGACCCCTCCTAGCGGCCATTTTAATTTGGAAAACGATAGACCAAACACCTTGTATAACAGTACAACCAGGTAGTCAGAATATCGTCGTTCGGAACCCACGTGAAGCTGTAGGTCCAGTCGCTAAATAGCCTTAGATGCTGATACGCCTCTAACCGTAAATTCTTGCCTTTTTTTTTCTTTTTTTCAATTAAAAAACAGAAGTGTATGGTGACTGACGTACTCTTTTTTATTTTACTAATTATTTAACCCTAGAGACTAATAGAGTAAGATAACTTACAACTTAATCATTATCAGAAATTAATCGAATAATTTTGAGGTATGAGGATCCTTTTTAATTTGTCTAATTATTTTTCTTTTTTCCCATTCTGTAAGTTTAGATGGTCGCCCTGTTCGTGGCATATTTTGAAAATTGTCGCTATTGTTAAACCTTTTAATAACACTACGAATAGTGTCGCTACTTTTCCTCACTACGTTCGCGATTTCGGAATATAATTCAGTCACTGTTATTTCCTGTCCTTTACGACCCATTTTATTTAAAATTATTTATTTTCTAGATACTTTGACCAATGCACATATCAGAAGGCTACGCGCTAGTATATTCGACCACAGTAAATAATTTTCCATAGGTAGAAACAAGATTTTATCAGCGTCTTGCTTTAAAATATTTGATAAACATTTAAGGGTGTCAATACTTTTGTTCATTCAATTTTTGACATTATATTCATTTTAAATTTATTTTATCTATTCGATATGAGATTTTCTGTGAAAAATTTAGTTTTTGGTTGGAGGTATAAAATAATCATTTTGATTTTTTTTTTCGTTTGTTTTATTAAAAATTTATATTAAAAATATACATTTTTATTATAAAAACAATATGCTGTGCTAATATTTTTGTCCACCACTGTAGATAAGGAAAATAGTGAAGATCCCTATCGATTTGTCTATGCAAAATTATTGATTGATTTTTCCGTTACTTTGTGATAGTTCATTTTTTAAAAAGGAATAAAACAATATTTTACTTTGTTATCTATCACTTTTATCTTATCTATTTTGATTTATCTAGGTTTATTACTCATATGTAAATAGGTAGCTAAAAATAGTTCTGAGGTTTTATGTTAGATGAATCTGTAGACATTTTTTTCATTTATTACCTAAATTTATATTGTTATGTGATTGGTTGGTGGCTTCGATGAATAAACACTAAACTCGAAGAGACTTACCAATAAACAGAAAATCACTTTTTTTAAACTTCTCGACGTGTGTTTCGCTAACTAACACTAGCACCATCAGGAGATGATTCAATCTGATATACAAGGTGCGTCTCACGGAAAAGAGGATTTTTTCAAAAAAAAACACAAATATTTATTTTTTTCTGCCAAAATCAGTATTTTTATTCAAAATAGTCTCCTCGGGCGCCAATATAATGTTTTACATGGACAATTAGGTTAACGAATGAATTTTTGAGCTCGGTCAACTATATTTTGAACCCCTGACCTCCTACTTACTCTTTTTGATCGTCACTAAGTTTCTGTACGACGGACTCTGGTGGCTGCCAAATCCAAACTTGGAATTGGCCTGGACAAATGAGAAAGTTATTGATGGCACCCGAAATCGCTTATTGTGCCAGGAAACATCAATACTGTGCTCGAACTGAAAAGGCAAGATTGTCATGTGACGTACTGTGAAATTAAGGCATCTCTGGGCATTGGGGCATCTATGACAAGTACACACAAGATTTTACAGGATTGTTTAGCCGTGAAAAAAAATTGTGCGCTTTGGATTCCGCATCATTTGACAATCACTCAAAAAAAGGCTCGTGTCGATTAATACAAAGAAATGCTCGAAAAATACAATCGTGGTGCATCAAAAGCGGTTTATAATATCTACACAGGTGGCGAATCTTGGATATATACGTATAAACCTGAAAGTAAACAGCAATCGACTGTATAGGTCTTTCAAAATAAGCCAAACCCAACAAAAGTTTTTCGCGCAAGGAACACTTCGAAGCAAATGGTGGAAGCTGAATGGTACACAACCATTTATTTTTCACAAGTCTTTGAAGAAACATGAAAAAACAATCAACGACGCAGGATCATTCTTCACCATGACAACGCAAGCTCTCACACATCGAACCGAACAACTCAATATTTGACCGGTCAAAACATCGAATTGATGGATCATCCATCATACTGTCCTGATTTAGCACCCAATGATTTCTTTCCCACTACGTCCGTGAAGAAAAAACTACGTGGTCAACGATTTTCGACGTCAGAAGTATCGATTGATGCGTTCAAAGCGCATGTTTTAGATTTGATTGAAGTGCTATGAAAATTAGTTGAAACGTATGCAGAAGTATATCGATCATAGCGGAGAATATTTTGAAAAATAATAAAATCATTTTCAATGATAAATATTTGTTTTTCTTTGTTATACTGGATACATAAATAGAAAGCCTCATATTTATATTTGAAGCAAATATCGTGAAGAAAAATGTAAAAAAATAGTGTGAATAAAATCTCCGGATAGTTTTAGGACGTAGTTAGGAATTTTCGTACATAACTCTTCAATATCTTTGTAATATAGTGTTTTTATTTCCATTTCCTTCTCCTCTAGTGAGGTATATTCACGTCTGATCTCCATTCTATAAAGTTTCCAGAAATTTTTCTCCTAAATCAAATTAGTTCATGATTAAATTGAAAACTTTTCAAGCTAATTTGTTGCAAAAAACTTCAAAATACCTAATTATCATCACAACTTCCGTTCTTCCGGATTCTCCTACGACCGATCCAGATTCCAGAAGGCAATAAATCGAGCATCGTCTGGAGAAACAACAGGTACAAAAAAATGCAGCCGCTCTCTCTCACAATTTATGCCTTTGTTTGTACCAAGGGTAAATTATATTATTTTCCCAGTCTAAACACAGCTTCCTAGTCCGAGTATTAAACACTCTCTTTCTCTATTTCCCTTTTACATCGCGCTCCTCCCATCTCGCTTCTGTTTTCTTCTTTCTTTTGTTGTTTAGCGAGTTCATTGCAAGACGTAATTTATTAAAATGGTTTCTTTTGAGGCGACGACGGAAATGTGGAAATTTTATTAAAATCTGATTATTTACTCGTTTGTGGAGATTTGGAGAATAGACGGTTCCGTGTGGGAGGGTGATGGAAAGGGAGCGCTTGCTTGTCGTTGCCGGTGTTTGGAATATGAACGAAATTAAAAATTCTTATATCAGTTCTAAATTACCACGATGAAGATTACTTGGAAACTTATTTTAATCATACTGACAGGGAAAATATTACGGATTTCACGTGTAGTTTTGTGTTTTATGCAGATCTAAAAACCCTTTATTTTGGGTTAATGAAAAAGTTTGTTCCATTTTGTTTTTGAAAAACGTTTTATTTACTAAAAATTACTTTTACCCGATAGTACCCGATAGTACGTAACGGGTATTTCAAATTGAGAGAGAGGGGTTTTTTAATTCTTGAATAAAACACAGATGGCATTGTGAATTTGGTCTAAGTAACTGTAAAAACCAATTTTGGGATTCCAAGCTGCATTACATTTTCAGATAAAACATTTCTTGAAAAGAATTAAGTGGCTACAATTCCTAATGTAATGTAAAATCATGTGTGTATATATATATATATATATATATATATATATATATATATATATATATATATATATATATATATATATATATATATATATATATATATATATATATAGGATGAAGGCCTCTTCAGCATGTTTCCAACGCTCATGGTCCTGGGCTTTCCTCTGCCACTCGGGTCCAATACATTTAACGATGTCATCAATCGATCGTGTTTTCAGTCTTCTTCGCGGACGTTTGCAAGCGGTATCCACTCCAGGATTTCCTTGGTCCATCTATCATCCCATCGCCTCGCTATATGACCTGTCCATCTCCATTGCAATTACTTTACCCTTCCAATAATGTCACAGATTTTCGTTTGTTCCCTGATCCATGCGCAGGACTTTCTGTCTCGTCTTGTAATGCCAAACATACATCTTTCCATTCCCTTCTGTGCTACCCGAAGTTTTTCAATTAATTGCGATGTGAGTGTCCTGGTTTCACTTCCGTATGTCATAACGGGTAGCCATAACGCACTGATCGAAGACTTTTCTTTTCAGGCAAAGTGGGAGTCTGCTCTTAAACACAATGTTGAGCCTGCCAAATGCCTGCCAGCCACATTTAACACGCCGTTCCACCTCCCGAGTGGAATTCCCCTACATTGATATCCACTGCCCAAGATATATAAAGCTGTCCACAATCTCCGAATCCCTTCCTAAAACTGAAATTCTTCTGTACTGAGCGAAGTTATTGAACATAACCTGACTTTTTTCAGGTTTATTTTCAAACGAAATGGTTGGCCAACCCTTTACAGTTCTTGTATGAGTCTTTGCAGCTCCTCTGGGTCTTGTGAAAGGAGAACGATATTATCTGCAAATCTAAGATGGTTTAAGTTTGCACCATTGATCTTTACACCATCCTGTTCCCAATCCAGTTTACGGAATACTTCTTCAAGGCCAACCGAGAAAAGAATAGGCGATATTGCGTCACCCTGGCGTACACCTCGTTCTACATTAATTTCCACTTCAAGATCATCAAGGTGAATTGTGGCTGTAGCTCCATCATATATCGATCCTAATAGGTTTACATATGCTTTATCCACCCTTTAGCTAAGCAGTGAATCCATTATAGCATGCTTTGAGATGGAGTCAAATGCATATTTTTCGTAGTCGATAAAAGCCACACACAGTGGCATAGTGTATTCGTTATGCCTTTCTATGGCCTGCTGTACAACCTGGATATGATCCAATGATCCATTGTACTGAATCCACTTCTGAATCCTGCTTGTTCTCTTGGTTGTGCTTCATTCAGTTGTTTTAATATTCTTTTAGAAATTATCTTAGTGAAAACTTTGTACAATTCTGATAGGAGGCTTATTGGACCGTTGTTCTTTAAATCTTCCTGTGCTCCCTTTTTATGTAAAAGGATCACTTCTGCATTTTTCCATAAATCAGGTACTTTTTGTTCTTTGATGCATTTTGAGTATAATTTTGCCAGTGTTCTATGTAAGGCCTGACCACCAGCTTTTAGTATTTCGACAGTTACACTGTCCTTTCCTGGAGCCTTGCCGTTTTTCATCGATTCTATAGCATTTGTTACTTCCTCCACTAGGATATCTGGCATTTGTTCTTCCGTGGGTATTGTTGTCTTTGGTTCTGATCTTCATTTAACTGGGAATAAAATTTTCTCACAACCTCTAACATTTGCGTACACGCCCTGCGTACTATGCCATCCTCACGCCTTGAGGCATATATTTGCGTTCTTTTATTTCTCAGCTTCTGTTTAGTCTTGTTAATTCCTTTGTTTTCTTCCAGGGTTTTTTGCACTAGCTGCAAGTTGAATCGGTGCGTGTCCTCTGATAGGTTTTCTTATAGTGTTTTCGACGCTGCCAAAAGGATTACCTGCATTTCTCTTTGTCCGCCGTTTCTTCATCAAATCAGTGGTCTCACTGAAGATTGTTATCTGTTTGAGACATTTTTCCTCTGGTGCTATTGAGCAACCATTTGAAGCACATTGTTGGCGATTTCTTCATATTGAACTGATAGTTCCACTTCCTCCGGATCTTGTAACACAGCAAACCTGTTTGACAAAGCAATCTCAAAATTGCTTCCCCTCTCCAACAGTTTCCCAGAATCCACTTTGCTCTTCTTGGATCTTACCATTCTTTCGCATTCTATTCGACAGTTAATCCTAACTTTTGCTCGTATCATTAGGTGGTCACTTTCAACATTAAAATTGCTAAGGACAGTACAATTGGTAAATATTGTTTTATCGTTGGTCACGATGTAGTCAGTTTCACTTGTGAGCCCAGATGGACTTTTCCATGTGCATTTTCTCTTGATATTTTTCTTATAGAACGAATTCATAATATATAGTACTTGTCCTTCAGCAAAATCAACCAATCTGTCACCTCTATTGTCTCGCTCACCAATGGCCAGTTGCAATGTCAAAAGTCCAATGACAGCCTGATCTAACCCGATGATTCTTAGCACCATCTGCCTTGGAGCAGGTCTTCCGCTGCCGTAGGTAGTTGCCCTTTGGTCTCCGGGGAATGAGGGCCGTGTTTGAGGTTGTACTGTCATATTGAAACATATTGAAACACCATGTTGACGGTATGGACCGTAATCTGCCACGCTGGTCCAATGGATCCCGGGAGCATAGACTCCAGACGGCATAGCTCAAAACTTTATTACCCTACTCAAACCCCTTTACCACGTCAAGGATCCACAAAGGATATATATATATATCTATATATATATATATATATATATATATATATATATATATATATATATATATATATATATATATATATATATATATATATATAATCACAATCATGGATGATGGATTTGTATGAATCATGGATTTGTTGACTTAAAGATAGATGGAGATTGTAGAGTAATTGTGCTGTCTCGCTTACTTGTCTCCTAGTCTGTCTTGTTTGTTCTTTTAATAGGTGCGTGCTGGGTTTGTTCAGGATAGCTTCTGTTCTTCTTGTTGTTGTATGGTATTATAGTTACGTGAAAGTTGACAGAACAACTCCTCTTCAATCTCCATATATCGTTAAGTCAATAAATCAACTATTTACTGTGGAATAAAATAGAACTTCAACGTCGGTGTCGTTTCGATCTTCTGCCGGAGGAAGTATATATATATATATATATATATATATATATATATATATATATATATATATATATATATATATATATATATATATATATATATATATATATATATATATTTGAATTAGATCTATCAAACTTTTCTTCTAAACAGTCTATAAGCTCAGCTAGGGTCAACTTATTTGTCATTACCATTTCGGGACCGAGACGGACAGCGTCCCTTAAGGGAGCTCGACATATTTTGGCATGCTGTTGTCGAGATATAATAATTTACGAATTCTTGTTATTGCTGCTGTTCTCGTTGCTACTAAATCTAGACATATTATGATATAACTTTTCAATGCAAGGTTCAAAAATATGTGACGAAAGAACTGGCATAAAGAGTTTAAGGTCGTCCACAAATAAAAGTGTGTTGCACGTTAGCGTGGAAGAGATATCGTTGACGAAGACGGAAAAAATCAAAGGGGCAAAGATGCTGCCTTAGAGTGAACTACTAGTTGCAATGAAGATATAAGAACTATGGTAATTAAACTCAACATGTTGTGTCTTGTTTGCATGGTAAGATTTAAAGATCGAAACTGTACTGTCATCAAAGTTCAATCTACTCATCTTTTGGAGTACACAACTATCGCCTGTCGAAAGTTTAGAATTATCACCAAAATGAATAAATCTCAATATAATCTTGAAACGTTTCAATCGCATGTTATTCTGAACAATTTTCGGAGTGTCGTCTTCACTGGACCAGTATATACATCTGTCTATGTACTTTCCATAACCAGATAATAACAAATATGCCCAAAAATACATGAACCTATGGCATTGTTAAATTTAAATCATGATTTCGTTGGCCAGTATATCAGTTACTTTCTTGAATTATCAAATTCATTATGTCGTCATCAAAAAAAAAAAGCCGAAAAAATTCACTGGGAGCAATCGAATTTAGGGCTTAATCACAGGATTGTAATGGGTCACAGTTTGTGTTCATATTATTGTTGGACAATTCTTCAGGATCGACGCTCCATTTTGTTCGCTTGAAGGGGGATGTAACTTCGGTTTCCTTTCTACCTTCCATGATGAGTTGCTTTCGGAGCGAGTCATCACTGTCAACGTCGGTGTCGTTTCCATCTTCTGCCGAAGGAAGTATGTATATATTTGAATTAGATATATCAGACTTTCTTCTAAACAGTCTATAAGCTCAGCTAGAGTCAACTTATTTCTCATTACCATTTCGGGACCGAGACGGGCAGCGTCCCTTAAGGGGACTCGACATATTTTTGCATGCTATTGTCGAGATATAATAATTTACGAATTCTCGTTATTGCTACTGTTCTCGTTGCTACTAAATCTAGACATATTATGATATAACTTTTCAATACAAGGCTCAAAAATATATTATTTGTTTGGAGACTACTTTGCTGAAGTTACACGGCATGTTGATTTGAATACCAATTTCTAATGAAACGCGTAAAATTCACTCTCTAACTATTATATACAAACTAACAGATCGATGCGGATCTGCATTACTCCTTCCACTCTTAGCGACAGCCTATGCTCACACTATTTTTGCCCCCTTTGAAAGGTGGCAAAAATAAATGTGCCACCAAATGCCTGCCATCTTTGAAAAGAAAGCGTTAGGAAAAGCATGTTGGCCAATATAGGGGAAAACAGGATGGCGCATCAGATAAAACCACAAATTCGATCAGATGTATGATGAAGCAAATACAGTAGAAAAGGCAGGGCAGCAACAAGGTGACAGGATAATTCCTAGAAATATGCACGAGAAGTGTTGAAGATGAGATGTGGGCAAAGAGAAGCAAGAAACCGTTCTGGGTGGAGATCTTTCTCCATATCTCCGAGAGATGCATAATTCCGCTCTCGTAGAAGTTCTGAGGACTCTGACTAAAGAAGTGATCCAGATGATTTTTCAAGTCTCCCAAGGAGATATAGTTGTTATGACCTAAACTATTTTGCAGCGACCTGAACAATTGGTAGACGGAGGGCGCAAGGTCGGAAGATTACGGTGGATAGACTAAAATATCCCGGTCAAGTTGTAAAAGTGTCTGTTTGTTTAATATTATCGAAACGCGATGCCCTTACTGTTACCAAATTCAGGCCGCTTCTAGTCGATTGCTCGATTAAGGACAAGCTTAGAAAAAATCAAAGACAAGAACGAGGGGAGTAAAATAATATTAATAAATAAATTGAAAACGCAGCAGGAACTGTAGAAAGGAAGATTGGAATCACGTTAGCTTCGGTACAATTGATTTAATTACATGCTCTGGTTATATTGCCCTATTTCAATTTATCTGATGGAATATTTTCAATATCATTTGACTAACAAACCGTAAATTAAAAACTGAGCTTTTCATTGACTTGCCATTCTCACTAAACATTTAATTAAAATCGATTTTGTTGTAATCGCTTTTCTTAATCCCCCCCCCCCCCCCCCCCCCCCCAGCAAAACTGATCTTAACACCCCCTCCACCCTTACTCGGTTTAGATGGTGAATGAATTTTCCGGATTAACACCCGAATCTCGGTGCATCCTCGAGATTTTCCACCGGAGGGCGAAAAAAGGTCGGATCTCAAACTGCCCTGGCAGGAGAATATCAATTTCCGACATGTTTAATTCATGGCGGCGAATCGTGAAGCCGAAATCAAACATTTAGTTCGTGGAAAAATTATCTCTGACCATTTTACCCAACCTTCGATCTTTATTCGACTTCTTTTGCTTGGAAATGTAAGAGTTTTCGATCTTGAGGCACGAGTAAAAGAAACTGGAAAGGAACTAAAGGATGTCTCGTCACTGCTTTACTGAAATAGCTTTGAAATGCAGATGAAAAATAAATAAGATGGACTCAAGGCGGTGTCCATGAAGTGGTTTCTTCAATGGAGGGAACAGAAAAGAGTCTTACTGTGCCATATCTGAATATGAGTTTTAGTAGAAAATGACGAATAATTATTGTGGTGTGCGGTAGTGTGTTATCTTCCATGTTGTTGTCTTTCATGTTGTCATGTTGACTTTCAAAATGAGGTCCATCTTCACCTGCCTCTCTGCCATCGCTAAAGGATTTGTGCAAGTTTTTTTACGCAGTTCATCGCGTAATGCTTCTTGCTCAGGTGCTCGAGTTTTTTCGGGAACTGTGGTGGATTTATTAATTATACATACAGATTAAACATACAGAGTATCGAAAGTGAAACTAAATTTTCGAAAAATTGAGATAATTTAAAAACGGTTAAAGATATCATGTTCAAAATCGCAGTAATTGGATTTTCAAAGATGACAAATCCGAATTTCGTACTAGTTTGAGGCCTAGTTCCTAGAGGACGCTTGCTACCTACTTTGTGAGGAATTAACTTTTTCATATTTTTTTACCCTATAAAGCTAGAAATATTATGACAAAATAGACAATAGGTATAATAGTTTTGATTGATTGCGCGGTTGGCTCTTGGTGAAACATAGTAACAATGATAATAATTAAAACACTTGGTATTTGTTTCACAATATATTCAAGATATTCTCTAACATGTTTCGGCCTCGCGACCATTCTCAAAGAGAGTTATGTATAAACTGTTTATACATAACTCATAGTTTATACATAACTCTCTTTGAGAATGGTCGCGAGGCCGAAACATGTTAGAGAATATCTTGAATATATTGTGAAACAAATACCAAGTGTTTTAATTATTATCAATAGGTATAATTCTCATATAAAAAAGGTACCCTCGGTCAATATCGATATCTCACACTGTTTGCGAGATATTTGTGTTCGAATATGTTATTACACATCTTGTCGATGACTAAAAAATCTGCAATTCACAAAGTCTGTCTTGAATACGAGGAAAAAAACATTAAAATATCAAAAATACAACAGACTTTGAAATGTAATTCTTGAAATTTAATTCAATAGGTGTATAAAGTGTTCACCATTTACCTCAATACACATTCGCAGGCTCTTTCTCACATTTAAGAAGATATTTTCTTCATTTCTTATAACATTGGCTGCTTGTTGAATTTTTAAAAAAGTTCGCCTTGTGTATTGATTTCATTATGGTAAACTAAAGACCTCATATAACCCCCCAAATAAAAGTCTAAGGGATTAATGTCTGGGCTACGAGGTGGCCAAGGATACTCACCACCACACCGAATCCTTCGATGTGGTAAACGTTGTTTCAAATGATTTCGCCCTGCAACAGTAAAATGCGGTGGTGCCCCATCCTGCATGAACCACATGTCTTGTCTTAAGTTTACAAGTATGCCGTCCAAAAGCTCTAAAAAATTATTTTCTAAAAACCGCACATATTGATCTCCGTTCAGTCTTTGCAGAAACGGAAATGGACCAATTAAAAAATTGTCGATAATACCGCACCAAATGATAATTGAAAATTAATGCTGGAAATTTTGCTGTCTTGGTATGTGTGTATTTTCCACGGCGTAATAATGATTATATCGCCAGTTAAAAATTCCACGTCTGGTAAAGTTGCCTCGTCAGTAAACAATATCTTTTTCAGGAACATTGGGTCTACTTTTTTTAATTTAGTAGATTTTGACAAAATTCTGTTCTATCCGACAAATCTTGTGGCAATAAATTTTGAACAGATGCAAAATGGTAGGGAAACAATTTTTCTTTATGGAGAACTCTTTAAAATGATATATTTACTGATTCCTGTACACGCTTCCAGACTGCTTAGTTCAAGGTTTTTCGCGACACTAACCAAAATGTTCTCTTCTTGTTCTACCGTTATACGTTTCGGTCGTCCATCAGGATTGTTGTAATAAAACGAACCTGTTTCACCTAACTGATTGAAAATTCTCTGAAAAATTTGTCGATCTGGGATGATTCTGGTTGGGTAGAGCTCTTCATACCTTTCTAACCACAGCGCTTTTTTTTGTGCATAAACGCAGACCATAACTCTTAAATCACGATCAGGAAACTGATTAATTCTGGGCATTTTTTACAAATTGAGAAACTTGTTTCCACCTACGTATAATAGAAGAGATAGAAGACAATGACAGTTGTCATCGAGACGTGATAATTTGTAAACAACATTCAAGGCACAATTTGTGAATTGCATATTTTTCAGCGGTCGACAAGATGTGCAATGGAATATTCGAAGACGAATATCTCGCAAACGACGTGAGATATCGATATTGACCAATAGTATCTTTTTTACGTGGATATTATGACTGTTCTCTATTTTGAAGTCAAAATATTCCCAGCTTTTTAGGGTAAAAAAATATGAGCGAGTTAATTTTATGATATCTTCAATCGTTTTTAAATTATCTCAATTTTTGGAAAATTAAGTTTCACTTTCAACACCCTGTATCTTTTTAATGACATTTACACATTTATTGACTAAATCCTCTTATTTTGATCTTTAATATCACCAGTTGCTCTATGGCGGATAAGTTATGGGACACCCTGTATATGATCTTTCCAATTATGGCAAACATTTTTTTCCACAATTGGGGGCGTAATCTATAGTAGGAATTTATTAATCATTAACTACGTGTAAGGAGGAAATAATTTCCTCACAAAGATACGTCGAGATCGTATCACAGTCAAATTACAAGGAGATTAACTGCCCAATAATATGGGCAGTTAATCCCAAACCTAGTTGAATAAGACAAAGATCTTTTCAAAAATCCCCCGTAACATTGATGTATAATAATTTAGCAGTTCCAAGCGTAATTTTTTTATTATAAAAAAAATAAATTCTCCTTAGTTTAAAAAGTAAAGTTTCCCGAATAACTTAATTCTGGTTTAGAAACAAAAATACACAAAAAAAGGACCTTAATAACGCTCTCTGTTTGCCATGGCTTTACGACCCATAAAGGGAGAAAGAATAAATAAGAGAAGAGAGCTTATATTAAAAGTTTTAAGGGTCCGCTAAT
Source organism: Cosmopolites sordidus (assembly GCA_031761425.1). NCBI lineage: Eukaryota > Metazoa > Arthropoda > Insecta > Coleoptera > Curculionidae > Cosmopolites > Cosmopolites sordidus. Next base: position 78,716 of record JARFXV010000693.1, read on the forward strand.
TGGACGATAGTTCTAGTTATCTACGAGATATAGGCAAAAGTTTAAAATAAATAGAATAAAAGTAAAACGAAATATATCTGCAAGGAATTTTGAGGAAATTGTATCATTTAAAGTTTGGTAGCTGGAGTCAGTCGAAGGAAAACTCTAAATAAAGAAGACCGTAACACGAAGACCATAAACATTCTTAGAAATAGCTAAATATGCTCTACATATATATATATATATATATATATATATATATATATATATATATATATATATATATATATATATATATATATATATATATATATATATATACACTCACAAGTCAAATAAACTACATCATGACCAACGAAAAAACAATTTTTAAGCAAAAAGTTAGGATTATCTGTCGAAGAGAGCGCAAAAGAATGGTAAGGTCAAAGAAAGCCACAGTTGATTCTGGGAAATTGCTGCAGAAGGCTAGCGATTTTGAGATTGCTTTGTCGAACCAACAATATGCTTCAAACGGCTGTTTCAATAGCACCAGAAGAAAAAAGTCTCAAACAGACAAAAATCTTCAGTGAGACTCTGCTTGTGAGCTCTGCAAAACTATAAGAAAACGTATCAGGGAGGACACGCACCGGTTCCACATGCAGCTAGTGTAAAAAACTCTGGACGAAAACAAAGGAATTAATAAGGCTAAGCAGAAGCTGATAAAGAAAAGAACGCAAATGTATGCCTTAATGCGTGAGGTTGGCACTGTGTGCAGGGCGCGTACGCAAATGTTAGAGGTTGTAAGAAAATGTTATTTCCAGTTATATGAAGATCAGAACCAATCAAAGACAAGAATACCCACGGAAGAACAAATGTCAGATATTCTAGTGGGGGAAGTAACAAATACTATAGAATCGATGAAAAACGGCAAGGCTTGAGGAAAGGACAGTGTAACTGTCGAAATGCTAAAAGCTGGTGGTCGGACGTTACACAAAACACTGGTAAAACTATACTCAAAATGCCTCAAAGAACAAAAAGTACGTGACATCGATCAAATGCAGAAGTAATCCTTTTACATAAAAAAGGAGCACAGGAAGATTTAAAGAACTTCCATCCAATAAGCCTCCTATCAGTAATGTACAAAGTTTTCACTAAGATAATAGTAAAAAATTGAATGACGCACAACCAAGAGAGCAAGCAGGATTCAGAAGTGGATTCCCTACAATGGATCACATCCAGGTTGTACCGCAGGCCAGTACAGTCAGTAGAAAGGCACAACGAATACAAAATGCCAATGTGCTTGGCTTTTATCGACTACGAAAAAGCACTTGACTCCATCACAAAGCATGCCATAATGGATGCACTGCTTAGCGAAGAGGTAGACATAGCATATGTAAACCTATTAGGATCGATATATGATGGATCTACAGCGACAATTCATCTTGATGATCTTGAAGCGGGAATTAATGTAGAACGATGTGCCGTACACCTCGTCGGGTGTACGGAACATCGGTATTACGTTGGGTGACGCAATATTGCCTATTCTTTTCTCGGCTGGCCTTGAAGAGATATTCCGTAAACTGGATTGGGAACAGGATGGTGTAAAGATCAATGGTGCAAACTTAAACCATCTGAGATTTACAGATGATATCGTTCTTCTTTCACAAGACCCAGATAACCTGCAAAGACACATACAAGAGCTGCAAAGGGCCGGCGAACTATTTGGCTTAAAAATAAACCTGAAAAAGAGTGAGGTCATGTTCAATAAATTAGCTCAGGACAGAAGAATTTCAGATTTAGGAAGGGATTTGGAGATTGTGGACCACTTTATATATCAATAGGATTTCAGTGGAGGGGATACCGCCCGAGAAGTGGAACGACGTGTTAAATGTGGCTGGCAGACATTTGGCAGGCTAAACATAGTGTTTAAGAGCAAACTCCCACTTTGCCTGAAAAGAAAAGTCTTCGATCAGTGCGTTCTGCTCGTTATGGCATACAGAAGTGAAACCTGGACACTTACATTTCAATCAATTCAAAAACTTCGGGTAGCACAAAGGGGAATGGAAATATGTATGCTTGGCATTACAAGACGAGACAGAAAGTCCTGCGCATGGATCAGGGAACAAATGAAAGTATGTGTCATCATTGGAAGACCAAAGCAATTGAAATGGAGATGGGCAGGCCATATAGCGAGGCGCTGGAACGACAGATGGACCAAGACAATCCTTGAGTGGATACCGCTTGATCGCAAACGTCCGCGAAGAAGACCGAGAGCACGATGGACTGATGACATCATTAAGTATACTGAACCCGAGTGGCAGAGGAAAGCCCAGGTCTAGTCCAGGAGTACATCCGACCACTTATTGTATTCCGTTTTTTTTTTTGGAAACAGACAGACGTTTTACCAAAATCACTCTTTTTATTCGCAATGAATGTTTGAAAATAGGTGATAATTAATTATATAATATTAACAATTATTTGAATTATTCTTCCACGAAACAAGTTTATAGTTGAAAAAATTGCTGTATTCTTCCGTATGTTATCCCTTAAGCTCAATATATTTTTTTCCAATGGTTCTCCAATTCATTTATTCCATCTCTGAAGTGATTTTATATATAAATAATAACTTATACTATAACTTATTTATTTGATGAACGCTTGCCACGTATGGGAACAGATGAAAGTTAGATCTGGTGAATATGGTGGATGCTCCAACAATTCCTAGTGTATCTCCTTCAGTTTGGCCATTAAAAGAACACCTCTGTGAGCCGGTGCATCCTCTTGATGAAAAATATTTTTTTTTAGTTAGTTTTAGTTAATTTCTCACGAATTTTTACATCCAATTGATTCAAAAGATTTGAGTAATACCGTCCTGTTATTGTTTTACCGGTTTGAAGGTGATCAATTAACAAACTGCCTTTTGCATCCCAAAAAATTGATACTATGCCACCTTTTTGGTCGATTTTTACCACTTTGTCTTCTTCGGAGTTGAACAACCGGGCTCAGTCCACTCTGCGGTTTATTGTAGCAGTTTAGGATCATAGTGGTAAACCGAGGTCTCATTCATAGTTACAAAAGGACATTTAAAACCTATTTCATTCTTTCCAAAAAGATCCAAATATTGGTTAGAAAGTTTTGCTCGAAGTTGTTTTTGATCAGAATTTAACAAATGCGACATCCATCTTGTGTGTAGCTAGTATAGTCATCTATAACCATATCATGTATAGAATTAATTATTTATTCGGTAGATACTATTCGCACTTCCTGGACGTCCACAACGAGGTTTATCATCCAGGCTTATACGACCACGTTGGAACTCACCTGTCCACTTACAAACCATTGTTTTTCTTGTCGTTCTAGTGCTTTTAAACCTTTTTTTTACAAAGAATTTAATCACTGCACGATTTTCAATATTTTCCATTTTAAAAAATAACACTGATACGTTTACTTCAAGCTGCCCCGCGAATTCAATTAGCTTAGTACATCAAAGAATTTCTTATTAGAAATTCTAACATTTACTTTCGTATTTAAAGTGGACACTGTTATTTTCTAATATAATGGAAATTTAGATGAAAATTTTAGATCTTTTATTTAAAACAGTATCATCAATTTATATCAAACATACAACAATGAATTACAAAATAAATCACTGACCAGTGATAAAGCGTCCTCGTATATCTTGAATATATAAAAACAAACTTTTAATGATGTAATTCTTTCAGGACTCTTACAGATTCATTTTTCTGTTTTTCTTTTGCTATATTCGACGATTTTCCTCCCCACCCTCCCAGTTAGTTAAACTGTTACCCAATTACCGCACCCTCAAAACTTTTTTAATAGCTCCCCCACTTCTTTCTTACCGCCCCCTCCCCCCCCCCCCCCTTCCAGGACCCATTCACTCTTTCTTCCTTTTTTTTTTATTCTCGGTAATTTGAGGCAAGTTCCCGTAAGAAAAAAGCGAAGGAAATTAATTATTGTAAAGCTATTTATTTTCCTCGGTCTTTGGGCAAAAGAAAAACAGTGACTGGTCGGGAAAAAGTTGACGTCTTGGTGGGTGAAAGAGGGAGTTATTCGGACGTCCAGGATTAAACTTTCTCTAATGGAGTTTTTCCACTCCTTTCTCTATCCTTAAACGATCTTGTCTTGAGGTAAAAATTGTTTTTATTGAACAGGAATTGTGGCGGGCCAGATCCGAGCAATGTGGTGAATGTCCTAAAATATCCCAGACAAATGACTAGTGTTTTTGTCAAACGTCTTTCTAAATATTACCTCTTTTTCTACATTATTTCCTTCTTGAGTTGCACTTCTTTTCGTCTCTTTAAGAAGAAACACTCAATAAGGACAATTAGCACGCTTTCACATCTACCTTTTGCTATTGTATCGTCCTCATCGGAACATTGAGTGACATGAAATCGTTCCTGATGATAAATCTCGATTATTCTGAAATAAATATGACGAATCTCAGATAAATGTGAAGTAGGCATTATGATATAAGGTGTTATAGCCTGACAAAACATTCACAGTCTTTATTAGAGATAACAATATAGCAATCAGAATTTACAAGATGTGGGTGATCGTCTACCTTGATCGTCTTGTAGATTCAGTTTTTCAATAAAATAATGCTCCGAATAGCATTACTAGAGTTTCTTTGAAATTTTTTGCAGAGACATATCTTAATTTGAAACAATATCCAGCTAGATTTCCTGATCTTTCGCCCATAGAGCTTGTACAAGGCAGGAAATATGCTTCAGCCCTCGTGGAAATTAGAGGCTTCAAGAAGTGTACTACAGGATCCTTAGATATATATACTTCAGTACACATCAAGATATGGTGCACAGATCCATAATTTATCATATCATTCGCAAACATTTACACTTCCACCTCTACAAAATTGTTATTGTGCAAGAGATGAATCCCGATGATCCAGCTAAACGAATCTAATCCTCGAGTCTGCTGTCAAATATCCACATCAAAAGCCACGTGAATAAACAAAATTGCAGACATGTTCGGAAAGGCTTCCACGATCGGTAATATTAAAATTACTAGGTTCTCGGATAGAACCGCGTTTTAGTTTTGTAAAATCTCGACGTTTCGGCTTCCAATTTGAAGCTATTTTCAAGAGAATATAGTTAATTTACCCCAGGGCCTCAACCTGCCTACTCCCCAAAGTTCACAACAAGAAAAGAAAGTGGACGGCTCGACCTCTGTATTAATAGATGAGATTGTGGGTGGGTCGCTCGGTTGCGAGGTGGGGTTGAGACGGGAGGTGGACGTTTGACTAGCAGTTTCCATGTATTTGGAACTCTAAGACCGTCATCCCTCTTGTTTAAGCAGTCTGGACGTTTTTCAATCTCAATTGCTTCACGAATTATGCGGGGTTTGTAGGAATATATAGGTGCGATTATTTGGCCTTGTCGAAATCTATTTTGTGACCCGTTTGGATATGACGTTCTGCTAATGTCGAGGAGAGATAAGATTTTCGGACGGCGAGAGAATGCTCGTATATGCGATTTTAGATACGTGTATTAACATGGCCGATATATGATTGGGAGCAGCCAGAACAAGGAATCTCATAGACACCATGGGACTCTTGTGGAATATTATCCTTCACTGGTCTGAGGAAACTAGATATATTTCTTTCTGTTGTAAATATCGTTTCGATTTTACGGGATCTAAATATGTGGCAAATTGTATCAATAACTCCCTTGATGTATGGCAGAAGAACTTTAGGGTTTTGGGACAATTCTAGAGTGGATTGGTTGGTATGACCAGTTGATCGAACTTTATTAATATGCCTTTTTATTTGAAGCATGTCATAGCGCCGTCCACGTTTTTTTCAAGTTGTGAACTCTGGGGAGTAGGCAGATTGAGGCCTTGGCCTCTCAAATAGATTCTCTTGAAAATGGCTTCAAAGTGGGAGCCGAAACCTCGAGATTTTAAAAATCTAAAATGCGGTTCTACCCGAGAACCTAGTAATTCTAATATATATTACAGGCATTTAGGCCCACAGCTTTGTGATTCTTTTCCATGTTGTCCTATCTCTGATCATTGTCTTCCAATCCTTAATTCCCTTTTTGCTCAAATCATCCATGACAACCTCTCTCCATTACTTCCTTGATCTTCCTTACCTTCTTTCACCTTGTGATCTTCCCCAGGCAATCCTCTTTACAGCTCTTCTTTCTCCCATTCTCTCTATGTGGCCCAGTGTCCAAAATATCGTCGACGTTTTTTCCTCCAGTTATCCTTCTGATTATTCTATGTTCCTATCTTAATAGCTTCTCTTCTTTTTTCTTGTTTAGTACCCATGTCTCACATCCATTCAATGCATTTGGTCTCAATACTATCTTATATAATCTTAATTTTGTATTTCTGCATATCAATTTCGATCTTATTAGATGATTCAAGGCTCCTGTACATCTGATAGCTTTCATTAATTCTGGGTCTACCACCTCTTCTTCTTCACACTTATTTGATATCATTACGCCTAAGTAGAAACATTCTTCCACGCTTTCAAAAGTCATTCTTCCTAGTTCTGTATCTTCCACTTTCGAGACCTTTTTTAGTGACATAGTGACATTAACCGAGTGTCAACCACTGAATTGTGAACTGTGAAATGAAAAGGAGCAGATATCTCCATAATACTTTTTTAGCTTTTTTATTGTTTGCGCGATGGTATTCCACGCATTATAAAAACCATTTTGGTAAACTCTTTTTTTTTCATCATAGCGAACTTATCGAACTTATTTGATTTTGAAAATAATCATAATAAAACTAAATGTCATATCAATTTGAAATTTATAGAGCATTACTAAAACCGAAACTACTTATCAGAAATGTATTAACTTTTTGGATCGTAGAGCCATCAATTTGTACCTGACTTTTCTTGCTATCCTGGTGTGTTTTACCCAAAATAAATTTAAACAGTATTCAATGTCTATGTCAATTAGTATATAATTTGTAATAAATTTTTTATCTATTTGTGTAGATAGTATTGGGAACGGTTCAAGAAAATAATGTTTCACCACTACATAAAAGGTTATGAATGTATGTGACCACGTAAGTAATGGACGAGGAACTTGAAAACAAATCTGGCAAATGTTAAATTGGTCTTGTTTTTGGGAAAAAAAGTGGTCAGACAGATGTATCTGCAACATCTACATATGTACATAAGATTTATAAGAATCTCATTTGCTATTCCATCCTGATCAATAAAATTTTATTAGCTCATTAATTGAGGATTTACGACCAGATAACCGAGTACGCGTATGCGAAACAGCGGATTTCTCATTTACATGCTTTTTTGCTTTTTTTCTCGTCGCTTTCGCGTAATCTTTCAATAATGATTTTCGTCCCACGCCTAGACGCACTTACGAGGCCCAATCTGTTAATTTTCAATTTAAGGAAACAGTATTTTACGGGGGATCAGTTTAAAAGAATCATTTATGCGGGAGGTCTGGCGTTAAGAGCCTCATCTACACATTTAGAAGTTTTGTATAACCACAGACTTCGCTGGTTCGCGAAATGGATCTTGATTTTTGAATTAATAAGCAGAAGATTCACATTTATTCATATAAATATTTACAAATAGTAGAAACTATTGTATTTCACTTCATTACACTTTTACGGGCTATTATTCACTGCTTATCTTAAGTTTTGCGAAATTCTACTCTCCGTACTAATATTTGTCAAAACACTTATTCGAAATTCAGTATTTTTCCTCCTTCCTTTGAGCCCATACTAATTTCATTCTGTCAGACCAAGTTGTTCCAGTCATCCTACATTTTTCTCTCTGGCCAACCTTCCAAACGTTAACCTTGTGTCTGAAACAGCCTCTATCCTGAATTTCACTTTGTGTAATATTTGCTGATCTTAGGTCCTCTTTAATTGTCGCAATCCATTTAATTATTTCTACTTTAGCTCTACTCCTATTTTCATAAAATTCGACTATTTGTCTAGTTAGCCTACTCGGATTCATCCGTTTGATGTGTCCGTAAAACTTAAGTCTTCTTTTTCTCATATCGCTATGTATATCTGTGTATTGTTTGATTTCTTGGTTTTCTCGAAGTTGGTATGTTGTGCTATTTAATTGTTTGGGGCCTAGGATTTTTCTTATGATTTTTCTTTCCTTCTTTTCAATGTCCTCGATGTCCCTCTTTCTATTCAAAATAAGCGTTTCTGCAGCATATAGACATTCTGGCTTAATAACCGTGTTGTAATGTCTCAGTTTTGTGTTTTTAGATAGGCATTTTTGTTGTAAATATTTTGTGTAAGTCTCAATGCCGTTTCCATTTTTTGATATCTACCCTTATTGGCCGCTTTTTCCAACCCATTTTCCATGATTATTTCACCCAAATATTTGAATTGAGAGATTCGTCTGATATTACCATATTTTGTTTTTAGAAATGGTGTTCTTAGTCTGTTATTGTGTCTTTTCAAAGGAAATTTGGAGTCCTACCTTTTCTGCTGTTTCTTTTAGGATTTCAATCTGTTTCTGTGCCGTTAATACATCTTGAGCTAAAATTGCTAGATCGTCAGCAAATGCCAGACAATCAGTTTTGATGTTGGTTCTCACCAGTTTAATTTTTTTCACGCCACTCCTGTATTACTTTTTCTAGAACACAGTTAAATAAGAGTGACGAGAGTCCATCCCCTTGTCTCACTCCAGTTTTAATTTCGAAGGGCTCTGAGATGTTACCCATGAATTTAACTTTTGACCTCGTGTTAGTTAACGTTGCTTTAATAATTGCCAGCGTTTTCAGATCTAGTCCTTGTTCTTTCAAGATTCGGAATAAAGATTCGCGGTCAATAGAATCATATGCTTTTTTGAAATCCACAAATGTACAGACGAGATTTTTATTGTACAGTTTTTGATGTCTTAGAATCAACTTTAGATTCAGGATCTGTTCAGGGCAGGATCTGCCCGGTCGAAAACCTGCTTGATATTCACCAATGTTCGATTCTAACTGTCCCTGTGCTCTGTCTAGTAGACATTGAGATAGAATCTTGTAACAAACTGGGAGAAGAGATATCCCTCTATAGTTGTTTACATCCGTTCTATCTCCTTTCTTATGTAGTGGATGGATTAGAGCATCTTTCCAGTCTTCCGGAATCCGTTCGGTTCGCCAAACTTCTTGTAGAATTTTGGTTATTTCCTTGATTGTACCTGGACCAGCGGATTTCAAAAGTTCAGCAGTGATTCCATCTTCACCAGAAGCTTTGTTAGTTTTAAGCCGCTTGATTTGCCTAATTATTTCTCTTCATTCAGTGGAAATGAATCTGGGTTTGTTTGTTTAGGGCTTAGTGTTGGTAATTTGTTTAAGCGCTCAGGACAGTTTTAAATGTTTTGTAAAAGTTTCGGGTGTTATTTTTTTGGAAATCTTTTTCTATTTCATTAAGTTGATTGTTTTCATATTTTCTTTTAGTTTGTCTAATTAGCTTCGATGTTTCTTTTCTTACTTCCAAAAAGATGTTATAGTTTATTGCTGTTTTTTGACTGTTCCAATCTTCGAATGCTTTACTTCGGTTTAATACTGCTTGCTCGCAAACTTCATCCCACCACGGATGTTTTCTACGTTTTTGTAAAGGGGCCAACTTTAAAGCTGTTTTAATAATTTTTTGTTTTAATTCTTGCCAGTTCTGTGCAGGTTATTTATCAAGCTCTTCTGTTAGGGCTGGTTTTATTTTCGTTGGGTCAAACTTTGGTATTAGCAGCCCCTTTTGAATAAGTTTTCGAGGTTTTAAGCTAAGTTTGATTCTAGTCAAGTAGTTATCCGTGTCTATATTTGCTCCTTTCCTGACTTGAACATTCAAAATCTCTTTATAATTGGGGTACGAAATGGCAACATGGTCAATTTGAAATTCACCCATGTACGTGTTTGGGCACCTCCAGGTCTTTTGTTTTGTTATTTTCTTCTTAAAATGGGTTGACATTATTTTTAGATTAAACTGCGAACATAGTTCAACCAATCTTCTACCATTATAGTTAGTCCATTTATGAGCGGGAAAACTGCCGACTGTTTTCCTGTACTTTTTTTCTTTCCCTAGTTGGGCGTTGAAATCACCCAATAGGATTTTTACATGTTTAGAGGGAATTTTAGAGATAGTCTTTTCCAGAATTTCCCAGGACTTATTTATTTTTTCAGGATTAGATTAATTTTCTTCGTTAACTGGGAGGTGTGCATTGATTAATGTATAGTTTTTGTTAGTACACTTGAGGGATAGTGTCATAAGTCGATTATTTACTGGCTGGACATTTGTTATAAAACCAAGAATGTTTCTTGAGACAGCAAAAGCAACACCGAGATGTGGTGTATTTTTGAGTATTCTTTTGTCCGTTTTACTTTTAAAAAGTCTGTAGCCGAATTCCAAGGTGTTATCATCTATCAATCTGGTTTCTTGCAAAGCTAAAATTTGGATTTTTTGCTGATTTAATGTTCGCCCCAATTCGTGTAGTTTTCCTGGAGGCAGGAGAGAATTGATATTTACCGTTCCAAAGAAAGTTTTTATTTTCGGTTTCAGACGTTGGCCAGAGGTCTCCGACTCCCTCTGAAAGATTTTGCGTTTAAGCCCGGACGCCCCAGAATCCGAAAGTCCGGTTGTACCAGCAAAGCTGGTAGTGGATTGTCTACCTCCTGCGGTAATTTTGTAATTACTAGAACCCTTCATCTTGTGCTTTGAATTAAAGGTTTGAACCATGACGGTTCAGAGGTTAAGACTGGAGGGGTTAGTTCCAGAATTGAAATATCAACCGCACCACTAGTGAACAGACGCTGACCACTCAGCCGCTTGATACAAGTCAGACGCTAAGTGGATTTAGTGTGCGGACATATATATATATATATATATATATATATATATATATATATATATATATATATATATATATATATATATATATATATATATATATATATGGAGTTTTTTTACTTCTTTGGACTGCGTCCAACGAGACAACAGTAGTAAGGAGTTATACACCCCCCGACCGTTGAGGTCCTGCGACTTGACGCCGGTAGACTATTTTTTGTGGGGCTATGTGAAGAGCAAAGCTTACGAAAATAATCCGCAAACCGTTCAACAGTTGAAAGAAGAAATTAGGCGAATAATTCGTGACATAACTCCGCAAATGTGTTCAGCAGTAATCGAGAATTTCAACAAAAGAATTGTGAGCTGCCAGAGAAGTCGTGGCTGTCATTTGACAGATGTTGTAGTCCACGTATAATTGTACACTATCCAGCTTCGCACTGCCATAAATAACTTTCAGGTATGTTATGAATTCGAACATTCGAAACCTCTTAATGGAATACCCGTTATATATATATATATATATATATATATATATATATATATATATATATATATATATATATATATATATATATATATATTACATACAAGAGCTGCAAAAGGCTGTAGAACCATTTGGCTTAAAAATAAACCTGAAAAAGAGTCTGGTGATGTTCAATAAATTCACTGAAGACAGAAGAATTTCGATTTTAGGAAGGGATTTGGAGATTGTGGACCACTTTTGGAGAATTTCAATGGAGGGGGATACCTCCCTAGAGGTGGAACGGCGTGTTAAATGTGGCTGGCGGGCTCAAAATTTTATTTTCAATTTTCAATGTTCGTCAATAAATTTCTTAAAAAGTATCTTTCTTAAATGAAATTTGTTAGTGAGGGGTTTTTTAAGATAAGAAATTTAAATATATAATTCTATTTTTGAAATAAACATGCGAGATATTTATTAAATCCACTTATTGGTATCTGAACGCCATTTCCAACAAGAATTTAAAATTAATGTTTGATATGGTCTTATTGGTGATTATGAAACGATTATGGTGATTATGTAATAACCCAATGGTCTATTCGAATTACCACCTAATTTAAACGGCGAACTGTATCTTAATTTTCTTCAAACTCATTTACCCAAATATTTAGATAACATTCCTCTAGAACTAAGACAAAAAAGGGAAAGCAAACACAAATGTTATGTTTCAAAAACGCAGTTGCAAAGAATGCAATGAACATTTTAAACCCAGATATCCAGAAAACGCTACCTCTGAGCGACATTTACAAGGTATGCCTTATTTTCGTAAAAAAGATGATTAAAATAATATTTTCATTAAAAATGCGAATACACTAAGACGCAAAAAAGTTGTGACCTTTCAAACGTCGAAAAATGTCGCAGACAGCACCCTCTACAATCTACATAAGAATTTTCGAAACATTTAAATGTCTTATCTTAAAAAACCCACCGTTACCAAATTTCGCTCAAGAAAGATATTTTTAAGAAATTTATTGACGAAAATTGAAAATAAAATTATAACTTTAACACCCTGTATCTTGGTTACTATTAACTTTTGGACTAAGAAAAGTTCAGATAAATCGCAATTTTTTTCTTGTTTTTGCTGTGTACCATTAATTAGCGGACACCCTGTATATATATATACATATATATATATATATATATATATATATATATATATATATATATATATATATATATATATATATATATATCCTCCCGGAGCTTTTTCTTCCATTCAGATCTGCTAACCTCTTCTAGTTCTGTACCATGAAAAGGTCTATGAATAATTTTGTACGTTGTTAGACCACGTTTATCTAGCATTCTTTCAGTTCGCTCCTATATCTCCTTTAAAAATTCTTCTCCTTTGCTTCTCCTTTCGTCCTCATGCCCACCACAAGCATTTCCCACCTTAAGCTTAGGAATTTAATATATTGTACTAAGTCCATATCTCTATACATCTCTTTAATTTCCTGATTATGTCTGCTTCTCCATCCATCCTTCTCCGTCCTCACGATCTAGGCCAAAAATTCTTCTTAATATGTATCTTTTTGAATCTGAGTAACAGCTCCTCCTCTTTGTTGTAATGGTTCAAACTTGGCATTCATCTGGTCTTATCATTGTTTTATGGGTTCTTATTTTGGAATTCTCTAGTTATATATAATCCTGTTACCATCTGTAATTCGGCAACTTTCTGCATTAGTAGGGTTGTTCGTTGTACGTCAAACCCAGATAAGCGAACGGTCTGACTACGATCAACTTATTTGCTTGCAACTTCATCAAGTTCGGGTAATCTCTTAAAGAAGTCGAGAGAAGCCTCAATGACTTTATCACATCTAAACAACCAAGCTTTTCTCGATCAGGGATTGGACAGTTGTCTGAAAGAATATTTTAAAAATAAATAAATTTATTTGAATCAAAAATAATCATTTTTTTCTTCTTGGCAAGCTTCATTACTTTTATTAAGCTCCCACCAGAAACTTTACATTATAAGATTTTCTCCATTGTTCTTGAACGGTGCTAGAAATTCAACACTATGTATCCATGCGCACCTCTCCTAATGAGTGAGCACATCACTGTTCAATCCCATCTACCACTGTTCCGATAGTTTTGAGACTACATTCTCATATTGTCACCCTCTCATATATCATTGTTCGCTTGCATTACGTTATATTAGGATTATTCACCCATGCTCCACGTGGGTGCTTTGCCATTCCTTCAATCCCCACCAAAACGTCAGCAAGTGTCTCCCAAGACCGGTTTCTGGCCTTAAGCTATTAGGCTTTGCTTAATTGCTTTCAAATATTCTTCTCTACATGTCCGCTACGCAACTTTTCATACATACCGGGTACCTACCCAGAGCTTTGGCGAGTCACGAACTGTTTCGCGCAGCCTAACTGTTGCGGGCGTTCACCGCATGATGGGGTAAATTGTATGTTAAACATGTAGGCAAAATTATATGTCATGATTCCTTCATCTGCTTTCCGAGCGTGATGCTATAGTCTGACTGATGACAGCTGATATATATTTATATATATATATATATATATATATATATATATATATATATATATATATATATATTTATATATATATATATATATATATATATATATATATATATATATATATATATAAAGATACAATATTCATACCGAGTGTTTCAGAAAAAAACTTATGATATGGATCACCCCAATAGTTATTCTGAAACAGATTGCTGGTTTCTCAAAACTGTTATTTTCCATCTTATTTAGCAAAAACGGATTTTCGTCTTGCAACTGCGGTTCAGCCTTTCATCCACCATCTAGTCAACTCCTTACCCCTTTCCTCACTCTATCGCGCTCTCGGCTCACGAAACGAAAACCAACCCCCTACCCTGCCGCAATCTCCCTCGCCCTTTGCTACGTAATTTATCAGGACGAAAACCGAAGAAAGCCTCCTTCCTGCATCCCAGTAATTTCTCGCAAATGCAGCAGAAACCACTGAGACAGACCCGCAAAATCCTGCCATAAGCAGGCCAAGTTAGAACATCAGATGCACATAAAGATAGGCCAAATGGAGGATATATTTTATAGTAATGGCGCCCCACGCATCGTCTTGTAACATCTAAAAAATAGAAAAACTTTATCAATTTCTTTTAAAACGAACGCTGTTCAAAAAAAAATGACTTTATAATAACTTTCTTAATTATAATAAGTACAATAAAAGTTAAAAGTTTCATTTTACATTCAAGGACGAGATAAGAATCTGCGACGAAAGATTATTTTTCTATTTTTTCTAGTTGCGAACTCTGTCGAGAGTAGGCAGATTGAGACCTCGGAGTAAATCAACTAGATTCTCTTGATAATGGCTTCAAAGTGGAAGCCGAAACGTCGAGATTTTACAAACCTAAAACGCGGTTCTACCCGAGAACCTAGTAATTCTAATGTTATCGACCGCGGTATATATATATATATATATATATATATATATATATATATATATATATATATATATATATATATATATATATTATTATTAGGTGTGTATAGAGCTGGTTGGATCACGCAAAGCATCCTGACTCATTTTCGAGTATTCCTTCTGATCCGTCCACTTTGTTCCCGATCTCCTCGAAACTTCGCTCTCTGATGCGACGTGCCACATTTGTATTTTGTTTCTGTACGATCTTCTATCCTCAATCTTTCTCGGACCCATTTGTGCATTTCCCAGATCAGCTCTGACTTGTGTGATCCATGGTATTGGTGACTTCTTGTATGTATGTAAGAATTATGTTGGTGAGTCTTGTCGGTGCGAGTCTACTGATATGACCATAGAATTTCGACCTTCTTTTTCTTATGTCCACCGCTACGTTGGACATCCTCTCTGTGGTCTTTCGAGAATGTAGTCTGTATCCTTCCTCTGTCAGTTTTGGGCCGAGAATTTTCCTCATAATTTTGTGTTCTTCTTTTAGTATGTTTTCTATGCCGCTTTTTGTATGAAGTGTAAGTGCCTCGCTTGCGTATAGTACCTCTGGTTTGGTTACTGTGTTGTAGTGTCTTATTTTTGCGTGTGTGGATAGGCATTTCTTATTGTAGATATATGTGTCTTGCCGTATGTCCTCTTTATCTTCTGTAATCGAGTCTTCTGTGCTATCTTCTCTCCTTCTGTGGGTTCGAGGATCTCGCCCAGGTACTAGAAGTGAGTGACCCTATTTATTTTGCAGTGTTTGGTGTTCAAATTTTGGACATCTAATTTAAGCAGAAGAATTTGGTTTTTTGAAAGTAGATTTGTAGGCCGACTTTCTCTGCACATTCCTTGAGAACTTCGATCTGTTTGGTTGCCCTTTTTCATTGTCTGCGAGTATGGCTAGGTCGTCTGCGAAGGCCTCCCCATTCCCTTATGACTTTGCCCAGGACCAGATTGAAGACGAGTGGGGATAACCCATCTCCTTGGCGCACTCCAGTTTTAAACAGGAAGGGTTCGGAAATTTCTCCCATATATTTCACCTTAGAGGTTGTGTCAGTCAGTGTCTGCTTGGTCAATCGTAGTGTTTTCGGGTCGAGTCCTTGTTCTTCTAGGATGTTGAACAGAGATTTTTGGTTGATGCAGTGGTATGCTTTCTTGAAGTCCACGAACGTGCAGATGATTGGGACGTTGAGTCGCGTTCGGGGCAATTAAGGAGATCAGAGAAATAGTGTGCCAGCTCCTGACAATTCTCCTGATTTGTTAGCGCTAATCTCCCATTCCACTTTCTGAAGCAAAGGTTTTGTGGTGTTTATCCACGAATTTCTCTTGCAATAGTCCTATAAAAGTTTCTCGTGTTATAATTGCGGAAATTCTCCTCTATAGAGTCTAATTGATCCTTCATGTACTTTCTCTTTGTTTGCCTGATAACCTTTGCGGTCTGTTTTCTAGTCACGTCAAAAAGCTGTTGACTTTCTGGGGATTTTTTAGTGTTGTACTCCTGAAATGCTCGTTTGTGTCGCTGCAATGCACTTTCGCATTCCGAGTCCCACCAAGGGTGTTTTGTGTTCTTTTTCAATGGGATCAGTTCCTATGCTTTTTGTGTAATTTTTTTGTGGAATTTTTTCCATGTATCTGCCTGTTCCTTTTCCCATGCCTCTATTATGTTGGATTCCTTGATCTTTTTTGTGTCGAATTTCTGTAGATGTGCCTCCTTGTGATGAATTCTCCTTTGATTCGTGTTAGGTAGTGGTCTGAGTCAATGTTCGCGCCCCTGCAGGCTTGAACATCTTGGATCTCTCTTTGTTGTGGGTATGAGATCGCAACGTGGAATTCTCCAGTCTGTTGTATAGGCGAACTCCATGTCTTCTGTTTTCGTGGAGATTGTATTGGGGATGTTGACATAATCTTAAGGTTATTCTGTTGGCATAGCTCTATGAGTCTTGCCGTTCTTATCGGTCAATTTATGACCCGGGAATTTACCTACTTTTTTTTGTGAATTTTTTCTCTACCGATTTGTGCGTTAAAGTCGCCCATTAAAATGTTGACGTCATCCTTTGAGACCTTTGCCATTACCTTCTCTGTTGCCCAGAATTTCTCTATAGACTTGTGATTTTTCTTGTTGTCTCCGTTTGTGGGGGCATGTACGTTGATCATGGTGTATTTTTTATTGGCGCACTGTATGCGCATTGTCATTATTCTATAGTTTATAGGCGTGATTTCCTTAATAGAGTTAACTATCCCTTTATGTACCACAAAGGCCATGCCCAGAAGCGGAGCGCCCCTGGCGAACTCGTTTGTCTGTCCTGCTTTTGAATACGCGATAGTGCCCATAGTCTATCGTGTCCTCATCCGTGATGCGTGTTTCTTGTATACATATATATATATATATATATATATATATATATATATATATATATATATATATATATATATATATATATATATATATATATACACTAATTTCTAACTCAGAGTATGATTATCATCATTACTGAAGAAAAATCTCATGCTGTTTAAATTAATAAATAAAACATCTTATTGTTCTATCTGAAGACATGTAGCTTTAAAATATGTGTCCTTTGAAACTGTTCAGTATGAATTTCACATAATTCATTCTTATTTTTTACCAAGCATTGATTGCTGCTGAAGCAAATATATGTTTAATCAATCTACATCTAGGCAGAGGCTGTTATGCATGCAAAAAGGTTCTCTTTTTGGTGTTTTTGGACTTGTCTACCATGGATAACACAAGACTAAATTATCAATGGTATGAGTCAATAAGAGTAGGTTAAAACTGGCAAAAATGTTGGAACTATTCTGAAAATTTTAGAATGTTCTACTGGATAAGTTCGAGAATCAAATATATTCCCTAGTTCCCAAACATGATCTAGTTCCATTAAGCATTTTTATTATTCGACCTAACTGAAGGAATCGACATTGTAATATGTTCGAAACATTTTTTATATATTTTTTTTTCTTTTTTTTTTGGGGTTTTCGCCACGATCTAAAACTCAAAAAATATCAAGAATATCTGCTTTTATGTAAATAAAAGAATCACTACGTAAAAAACAAAACGGAGACTAATTTGTCAGTGATTATTTTTCTGTAATAAATGTGCCTAACAAACGAAAATTTAAAAAATACAAAATTTTCTAAAATAAATACAAACTTTTGAACGTTAACGTTTCGGGAGGTATTCTCTTCTCGGTTCCAAAACGAATCTAAAAGTAATGTATATTAATTTCTATATAATACTCTAAAAGATAGTAAGTAAATATATTTTGTATATGTCAATGATACTTACATTGACAATAGTAGTTTTTACTGATAGTGACATACCACCAAAAAAATTATATAGGTGAGGGTTGCTGTGTGATTATTGTGTATTTAAATAATTTAACGTTTTTAAATGTATGAAAAAATAAAGGCATAGCAATACAGTTATTTTTATTTAAATTAATTATAACGGTTTTTATACTATATATACACTTTTTATACTCAACGTTCTTCGGCGGCAGCGAACGGTCTTGAATTACTTCTTCGGACTCAAAACATCATTAACGAAATTATTTGTTCAATCGAAAGCCAAGGAAAAAGTCACAGAGAGTTCATCTGGTGAATATGGTACTTATTAATAAAACAATGTTCGTTTTTATTTTTGGCAAGAAATTGAATGAAATAAGATAAAGCATGTGAAGTTTTAATAAAAAATTTACCTTATTTTTTAACAGAAAGTATATCTTGAACGCAAAAACGAATTCAGGTTTTGAAATATTTCTCGTATGCCATCAAGCTATACATTCTTGTGAATCCACGATTGATTCATGACAAACCTTTACATTCTAAACAACTCACTCTCTGATAAGCATTAGTGTCAGGATGTGAAATTGGACCGTACTTCCTTCAGAATGTTGCTGGTGAAGCAACAAACTTTGGGGTTACGCGAAAAACCAAGTCTATAAGAACAATCCACATATTTTTTTTTCCTTTGGATTTTCCGCTACGATCTAAAACTAAAAAAATATCAAAAATATCTGTTCTTATATTAATAAAGAATCACTGGGTAAAAAACAAAGAATCCAGCGGAGACAAATTTCTCAGTGATTATTTGCTGTAATAAGTTTACTTAACGTTTCTGGAGGAAATTTTTTCTACAATTAATTTTACTTTAGAGATGGAGAGGAAGAATAAATTACCATTTCTCGCCACTTTAATATTAAAATAAAACAACATATTAAAAACTACAGTTTACAGAAAACCGACAAACACAGATAGGTATTTCAATTTCTTTTCCAATCATTCAAAATCAGTCAAAATAGGAGTAATTAAAAGTTTATATGACAGAGCAAAACTTGTTTGTACCGACAGTGATACGTTACAAAAAGGAACAAATCACATCAAAGACATTTTAATAAAAATCAATTACCAAAAAAATTTCATAGATAAATCGTTTAAAACATATGATACCAGACAAAACAGATAAGTTATTAATAACAATAATAATCACTCTCAAACAATTAGCCTCACAATTCCTTACATCCGCGGTATTTCTGACACAATTAAAAGAGTAGTAAATAAATACAACATAAGAACGACATTTAAAACAAAAAATTGTTTTAGATCTATATTAACAAAAACGAAACCAAACAACACACAACAGAATACCAAAAATGTGGTTTATAAAATTTCCTGCGAATGTGGCAAATTCTATATAGGTGAGACATCTATACCGTTAGATGTTAGAATAAAAGAACATAAAAACCTTCTTGGATAGGGCGATTTTAATAAATCTAGAATTTGTCAACACGCATGGGAATCGGGATATAAAATCAATTCGAATAATTCCAAAACGGTATTAAGAAAATCGGTAACAAAATACAGAAGATTAAAAGAAATCGCTATATATTAATTAAAATAATAATAATTATTATTATTAGTATTGCTATGGCTTCGGTAGATTTATATTCAATATGGTTCCCGATTCTAAAGAATACAATAATATATATATATATATATATATATATATATATATATATATATATATATATATATATATATATATATATATATATATATATATATATATATATATATATAAAAACAAATATATATATAAATAATATATATATATATATATATATATATATATATATATATATATATATAAATATATATAAAAACAAAATATGGTAACATCAGACGGGTCTGAATTCAAATATTTGGGTGAAATAATCATGGAAAATGGGTTGGAAAAAGCGGCCAATAATAGTAGATCTCAAAAAATGGAAACGGCATTGAGACTTACACATAATATTTACAACAAAAAATGCCTATCTAAAAACAAAAAACTGAGACATTACAACACAGTTATTAAGCCAGAATGTCTATATGGGGCAGAAACGCTCATTTTGAATAGAAAGAGAGACATCGAGGACATTGAAAAGAAGGAAAGAAAAATCATAAGAAAAATCCTAGGCCCCAAACAAATAAATACAACAACATACCGACTTCGAGAAAACCAAGAAATCAAACAATATACAGATATACATAGTGATATGAGAAAAAGAAGACTTAAGTTTTACGGACACATAAAACGGATGAATCCGAGTAGGCTAACTAGACAAATAGTCGAATTTTATGAAAATAGGAGTAGAGCTAAAGTAGAAATAATTAAATGGATTTCTGCAATTAAAGAGGACCTAAGATCAGCAAATATTACACAAAGTGAAATTCAGGATAGAGGCTGTTTCAGCCACAAGGTTGACGTTTGGAAGGTTGGCCAGAGAGAAAAATGTAGGAAGACTGGAACAACTTGGTCTGACGAAAGAAAAAAAGCTCATAGCGAAAGAATGAAATTAGTATGGGCGCAAAGGAAGGCTAACAACAACAAACGCCTCTAATTGTACTTCGCGTGGTCCACCCGGGCCCATACGTGAATAATAAGAATAATAATAATAAATATATATATATATATATATATATATATATATATATATATATATATATATATATATATATATATATATATATATATATATGTATATATATATATATATATATATATATATATATATATATATATATATATATATATATATATATATATATATATATACTAGTAGGTCACTGTCATTAAAAATTATTATTGTCAAGTATCCGTTGTCATACACAAAAATATATTTACTTCCTATCTTTGCTTTATATAAAGAAATTAATATAATTTATTTTTTAGATTCGTTCTGAAAACGGGAAGGGAAGACCTCCAGAAAAGTTAGCGTTAAAAATTTTGTTCGTTAGGTAAATTTATTACAGAAAAGAATCACTGAGAAATTTGTCTCCTTTGGTTTTTTGTTTTTTACCCAGTGATTCCTTATTTACATTACATTATTAAAAACAATCCACAATCGATTCCTGAACTAAAGGATAAAATAATTCAAGCCATTGGTGAGATTGAGCCACGGTTATGCCAAAATGTCTTTCAACATTTTGACAAAAGAGGGGACGTCTCTGGAGCTGCAAGACGTGATCATTTGACAGATATTGCCTTTGGTGTTTAAATGACTTGATTAAAAAAACACTCAATTTAAAAGACCCTTTATTAGACAATTCCGACGTTTATAATGTCTAATTAATAATATTGTTCAAAATTTAAACAAAGCATCGAGCGATATAAACCGAATGCCTCGCGCGACACCACCATAGCCACATCAGGACCCGACAGCGGATATAAAGATAAGGCAAAATTGTGATTCGGGCGGTTAACACGGGATAGAGTTCGGACTACAAAGCCAAGAGATAAGTTAGAGGTCCCGTCCTAATGGAAACAAAATTGTTTTGGATATTAGTCGCGAAATTTAATGGAAATTAGTGGAAATGATAGTGCGGAAAGTTGAAATGGTAATTGGATGGTTGTTACAATTGTAGTTGGTCGTGACGTTGGCATTTTCCGAGATTGAAGTTGTGTGGAAGATCGGTACACGCGAGGAAACGTTTCTTTTCTATTAGTTTAGTGGATTAAATTAAGTAAAAGGAATAGAACTTTGGAAGAAATTAAAAAAAAAATACAATAACTGTCTACTTGATTACTAAAATGTATCGTGTCTCCGTCTATCAATTGATATATGAATTGATGGAAAAAAAAATCAATTTACGATACTGAAAGGACTTCGCATCAGTGCTTGAAGCTGACAGTTAGAAAAGCAACATAAGCACAGCTCGATCATCTGGCGGTTCCCTCAAATTAGCTGGCAAATTGCGTAACAGCAGAGACATAAATCGAAAAGAAGAAGAAGGCAACATAACCAAAAAAAGGCCAAGTTAATAAGTCGTACAAGTAAGATAGCGATTTCACTTCCGCATCGCTTCTCATGGTGTTCACATCGTGTGAAGCGAGGCGGGTGTCATTGCCGATTATTATCCACGTGCCTTTGAATCATCTTAATAGTTTTATTTTGTTAGGACGGAGTTTTATCGAGAGAAAGTAGTAGTGTAAGCCATCGAAGTAGTATTTTGATAACCCGTCTATAGATTTCCTGTTTTGAGCAGTTTATATTAGTGACTGTGAACGTATCTTTAATTTTTATCGAACAGTATTTGCTCCATTGTCACGCCGGTAACCAGGCTGGATGCTTCCAGTGGTGATCATTTGTAATAGTTTAATTTGTCGACCTATTATCACGCCGGAAAGCAGACCGGACGGTGTCGGATGCTTCTAGAGGTATTTATATTATAGAATATACTGTTATAGTATAATTGAGTGTGGAGGTTATAGCTTTGAGCCAGACTAATCTTCGCCACTCCTAATGCGCTGGCTAATTGCCTTCTGTCTGGAGCAGAAACCAAGTTAGTTGAAATGAAATGAATGAAGATAGCGATTCGGGATTGCCGACGAATTGTAATAGCAATTTCTTTTATTTGAAAAGGTCCATACTAAGTAAATATAAATATACTAAAAGTAATCCCAAACGCAACAGTGATTCAATTACAATGGACTGAAATCACAACCATACAAAGGTAGAGTTTTAAAAAGTCAAGAGGTAAAACACAGATTGATTAATCACTGCGAAGTACTGGAAGGCTCAAGGGAAAATATTGTTGTTGGGGAGCAAATTGAATATGAATATATTATTTATCTTATATATTATATGTTATATATCAATGATCTCCTGATGATGCTAACATGGTTACCGAAATATGCGTATATTGAAAGTTGAACGGTAACTAGTAAATAAGTATATATTATTCTAAAAATACGATATGTATCTTTAGTTTTGGACCCGCGAATAAAGTCATTTTCGGCCACGAACACGAAAATTGCCACGACAATGCTTTTAGTCCGCCAATACTGAAAAATTGAATAATGGAACCGCGAATAAGGCGCTTTGACTGTATTGATACAAGACTTCTCTGTATTAGGGATAATCATTTTTATATTATTTTATAATTAAATATTCATTAAACCTCTGTATTTTATAGAATTTTTAGGAATTTAAATGGTCCAAACTGCATAGTGAAAATTCGTTATTTCGTCGAGTTTTGCGTGGAATGTCGGAAAATTACGCCAGGCCAGCTGGACTGCAAGTCCTCTCGCTAATTTACGACCGGTGATCCAGTCAAAAACTTGGCCCATCCAATCCGACGCGGAATTCGGTTTTCTCATTTAACCGGTCCCTTCTCTCCCTTCGCTTCTTAATTATACGTACAATAACTGGAAATCTACGAGACGGAAAGGCACGCTCGCCACATGGAGAGAACAGTTCCGAATGGTTAACGCTCCATGCAAAATTCAGATTTTATATCGTCATAGATTTCTTCCGCGAATTGAAACACATAAAATTGAAATTCTATATAAATACCGTCGACTGTACGTCGGAAATTTCTTTAAGACCTCAAGCAAAAGTATGTGCCCTTTAATAAGATCAGTGCGTCTGCAGAATGTTTACATTGTAAACGCAAAGTCATGTCACAGGTTGTAAAATAAGCGATTGTTCCAGATTTGACTTTTACTCGATCGCCACAGACAGGCAACTTAACGCACGTTTTTGCGTTTTTGAAATAATTTTACGGCACGCTATCTAACGAATCATACTTACACAGGAAAAAATATTTCAACCAAGTCAAATATTCTGGACAAAGATTCTGACAAAATTTCATAGCATATGTAGGTAAAATCAAATTTGTCTTCTACGAAGTAAACATTTTTCTTTAATAATACAATCTTGACATACGCTTAAATCAAAACCTATATTTTAACTTTAATTTTTTAATTAGAAGAGAACAAAATATTTCGAAATAAGTTATTTTTTTCTTAACTGTTTTGAGTCAACTTAAATTACAAAATTAACAAAATTTAATTGTTTTGAACCAGAAAGTCAGTTTGTTGAAATTAACGACTAAATGTTCAAAAGCCAAGAAATATTATCAAGACTGAAGTCTAGACAGTTCAGTCTTCAGACAGGCATTGAGAATGCCAAGCGTGACCTTGGCAAAACGTCTGCACTTTCCCAACAAACGGGACACAAATGATCGTATGTACTCCCGGACTAATAGTCTAATATCTCTAAAGTCTTATCACAGCTGTGTTGCCAAAGGTCCATTTCCATAACGATTCCTGGGTATTTCTGTCGGATACTTTATATACATGTACTCCATGCAGTACTGTGCTTTCCAATATAGCCTTATATAGGTTTCGTTGATGTTATTTGGCATATTTCTATTCCAGATTAATTTCCAACTCTATGCCTTATTTTTTCTTCACTTTCGCCTTTATTGAATATAATTGTTCCAAGATATTATCTAATCTAGGGAGAACATGAGTACCTTTGACAACGGGCGGCCGGCGACTGCGCAGATTATATCGGGGTAGTTCGGGACTATTTGCGGCGCTCGGCAACGCTGTCTTCCTCTCTGTTCCAGCATCATCTAAAAACATGACATAAAATCAATTTTGAAGGAGCCAAAGAAATAGTGAATATTGAAAACTACAAGGTCCGAACAATCAAAGAAGCCCCCCTCCAAATAGAAGAAAGGGGTGAGCTAAATTCGTGAAACGACGCTCGCAACATTCCAAAAGTATGGAAATCCCTTCTGGAAAAAAGAAAAAATGCGGCAACGTGGTAGAAAAATCAATAAACGGACGCTCGACAGCGATGCCGAGCGCCGCACATAGTCCCGAACTAGCCCAATATAATCTGCGCAGTCGCCGGCCGGCTATAAAAGCGATCACAACGACCCGTGCACATCAGTTGGACTCTTCAGTCGAAGCGGACAACCCTTGAAAATAACAAATGAGATTTTGACGAAACATCGTGACTCTTCACAGAATCAACGGATCGACACCCGGAATGATTTAGAAACATTATCTATCATCCGTGAGTATATATATATATATATATATATATATATATATATATATATATATATATATATATATATATATATATATATATATATATACATATTTCACGTTCTGACGTCACTGAGCGTGACGCCTTGCAAGAAAGAGGCGCCCAGGCAGATGTCCGTTGATGTCCAACATCTGCTCAGGGACACTCAATGGGTTCAAAGCTTACCGCTATCACAAGACAGCCCTGACATGTCCTGGATTACGGGATGACAAAGAGATAATTTTAGCGAGAAGAAAAAGGTTCAACCTCGATGGTCCAGATAGATACCAACATTATTACCACAACTTAAGGAAAGAACAAGAAATATTTTCACGACAACAAATGGAGAGGGGCTCAGTTATACTTTCCATCGGATCTTTAAAAAAAATTCTAGAGATTTTATGGAAAATTGGGTAAATGCTGAAATATATAAGAGTATAGTCCAGTTTTAATGATTTGGTTAGACCGGCGTTTGTTTTCCAACATGATAACACCCCCCTGTCCCCCCATGCAAACATTCTGAAATGGCCAGCCCATTTTTCAGATGTAAATATTCTAATTAGTTCCAATCAATAGAACTGAAAAGTGCAATTTTAACCGCCTGGTTAATACAGATCCGGTCCCTGCTTCAAATGATTGCTGGAATAATTTTTGAATAATCTTTGGCTGTAACTCAAACTCAAAACGATCAGTGAATATTTTTTTGTCGGATACTGTACTTGGACGATCTCTATATCAGGCCGGGAATTTCTCGAACGGTCCTTATAGGTCAGACTTTGAACCTTATAAAAACCATACTCGGCTTGAAGCCGCCAGCCTACTTAGATTTCAGTTTTAATACCCGATGCTTTTTTCACGCCACGCGGTTTTAAAACACAAGAATGTTTTAAGCCTTTTTTAAAAACTTACATTACGCCCATACGCGTGGCGAATTCCCGTAATGTAAGTTCTTCACGAACCCATACCCATATTCGAATCACGGTACTGCCACATTAGAAGCTTGTTGTTTCGGTACGATTTGCATTTTCCACACACCTGTCTCGCTTGTTTCCTGCTAGACTCGTTCCCAGCAACTGTTTTTCCCTGTTTCGAATCTCTTACACAAAGAACTATCTGGTTGTTTTTCCATATAGTTAGTTTCAGATTTACCGAACGACATTACTACGCTGTTTATCAATTACTGCAATAAATAAAATATTAATTATATTGATAACTTCAAAACTTACATGAAAAATATATAAAAAGTACCAGTTCAAAGATATTCGTTTGAAATTATATACTGAATTGATACAGGTCAAAATAAAGTACTAAAAAAATTACGTTAACAATGTATCGAAATCATTACTCAAAAGCATGCTTAGAAAGACTACAAGGAGTCAGTTACTTTTGCGATAGATGGCGATCGCAAAGCTGGTTCCCCTCAGGGGCCTATTTTTTCCAAATAGGTACGGGTTTAGCTAACCCGAGGTACCCTAGCTTTAACTTAAACCCCCGTCTTAGCTAAAATCCAAAATAATAATCCAACAATCGCTCCCAGTACAAAATTAAAACATATATAATGGCACTGAATATTGACCAGCCCATTAAACTGGGGAGAACCAACATCACAATTGATTGTCTGGCATTTGCTGATGATCTAACAATTTTAGCTCAAGATGTATTAACGGCACAGAAACATATTGAAATCCTAAAAGAAACAGCAGAAAAGGTAGGACTCCAAATTTCCTTTGAAAAGACACAATACATGACCTGCAACAGACTAAGAACACCATTTCTAAAAACAAAATATGGTAACATCAGACGAGTCTCTCAATTCAAATATTTGGGTGAAATAATCATGGAAAATGGGTTGGAAAAAGCGGCCAATAAGGGTAGATGTCAAAAAATGGAAACGGCATTGAGACTTACACAAAATATTTACAACAAAAAATGCCTATCTAAAAACAAAAAACTGAGACATTACAACACGGCTATTAAGCCAGAATGTCTATATGCTGCAGAAACGCTCATTTTGAATAGAAAGAGGGACATCGAAGACATTGAAAAGAAGGAGAGAAAAATCATAAGAAAAATCCTAGGCCCCAAACAAATAAATAGCACAACATACCGACTTCGAGAAAACCTAGAAATCAAACAATACACAGATATACATAGTGATATGAGAAAAAGAAGACTTAAGTTTTACGGACACATCAAACGGATGAATCCGAGTAGGCTAACTAAACAAATAGTCGAATTTTATGAAAATAGCAGTAGAGTTAAAGTAGAAATAATTAAATGGATTGCGGCAATTAAAGAGGACCTAAGATCAGCAAATATTACACAAAGTGAAATTCAGGATAGAGGCTGTTTCAGATACAAGATTAACGTTTGGAAGGTTGGCCAGAGAGAAAAATGTAGAAAGACTGGAACAACTTGGTCTGACGAAAGGAAAAAAGCTCATAGCGAAAGAATTAAATTAGTATGGGCGCAAAGGCAGGCTAACAACAACAAACGCCTCTAATTGTACTTCGCGTGGTCCACGAGGGCCCATACGTGAATAATAATAAATAAATATAATCCTACCGGCTCCGTGGGTCAGTAATCCTGAATAATTGCTTTTTTGCTTGGTTAATAATTCTAACTCAATCCAACATTGTTCGAAGCTTTAAAGTGCAAATGTTAAACAATTTTTATCAGGACAAAGAAATAAAAAGAAAATATTTCAACATAACGCTGATTTCTTTCCTGCCGTAAACTCTTAATATTTGCTCATTCTACATCGGCGATAACGAAACTGGGGCGGCAAAATCTTGTTCACACTCAGCGGAAATTAAAAACTACTTTACCAGCCCATAAAACCGGGTAAATAACTTCGATAAATACGCAAGCCGCGGTTTGTGTACGAAAACATTAAGAGCAATTTTTTTCGGAACGTTCATTTGGTTATTCTCGCTGCCGCTTCCACAAAGAAATAAAAAACGACCTGGGCCATAGGAGCCTAATCAGAATGATCTTGATTACCGTCTTCCATGTATGGTGGAAATAATTACGTCAAATTGGAATCACGAAAAAGGCAATTTCGTATTAGTTAATGCTATATTGTTGTTCTGGGTTGGTGTATAGTGAAGTTATGTCAAGAATCAAATATTGATCTTTAATATTATCTACAAAAAATAAAAAAGATATATGATTAAAATTAGCTTTAAAATTCCATAGCTTTTATCTGGCATTCGACAATTTTTTTCTATAAATTTAACGAAAACAAAATTTCGAGGAATTCACAACGATACAATCCCAAATTTGACTTCGATATCTTCAGCCACGTTTTTTAGTTAGCCCGGAGACTCATACTAATTTCTAATGAGATTTCGACGACCCTGAGGGGGGCACTTTTTATTTCTGGGGGTCTCTAGCTGACCCTTGAAGTATTTCCCAAATATGAAATATCGGAGTATATTTATATATATATATATATATATATATATATATATATATATATATATATATATATATATATATATATATATATATATATATATCATCAGGCCCCTGTCGATCAACTACAGGATGAAGGCCTCTTCAGCATATTTCCAACTTTCACGGTCCTGGGCTTTTCTCTGCCACTCTGGTCCAATATACTTAACGATGTCATCAATCCATCGTGCTTTCGGTTTTCTTCGCAGACGTTTGCGATCAAACGGTATCCATTCCAGGATTGCCTTGGTCCATCTGTCATCCCATCGCCTCGCTATATGGCCTACCCATCTCCATTGCTTTACCCTTCCAATGATGTCACAGACTTTCGTTTGTTCCCTGATCCATGCGCAGGAGTTTCTATCTCGTCTTGTAATGCCAAGCATACATCTTTCCATTACCCTCTGTGCTAACCGAAGTTTTTGAATTGATTGCGATGTGAGTGTCCAGGTTTCACTTCCGTATATCATAACAAGTAGAACGCACTGATCGAAGACTTTTCTTTTCAGGCAAAGTGGGAGTCTGCTCTTAAACATAATGTTGAGCCTGCCAAATGCCTGCCAGCCACATTTAACATGCCTTTCCACCTCCCGGGCGGTATTCCCCTCCATTGAAATCCTCTGTCCAAGATATATAAAGCTGACCACAATCTCCAAATCCTTTCCTAAAACTGAAATTCGTCTGTCCTGAACGAAGTTATTGAACATAACCTGACTTTTTTCAGGTTTATTTTCAAGCCAAATGGTTCGCCAGCCTTTTGCAGTTCTTGTATGCGTCTTTGCAACTCCTCTGGGTCTTGTGAATAGAGAACGATATCATCTGCAAATCTAAGATGGTTTAAGTTTGAACCATTGATCTTTACACCATCCTGTTCCCAGTCCAGTTTACGGAATAATTCTTCAACGCAAGCCGAGAAAAGAATAGGCGATATTGCGTCACCCTGCCGTACACCTCGTTCTACATGAATTCCCACTTCAAGATCATCAAGGTGAATTGTGGCTGTAGCTCTACCCCTTAACTAAGCAGTGCATCCATTATTGCATGCTTTGAGATGGAGTCAAAAGCCAAGCACAGTGGCATGGTGTATTCGTTGTGCCTTTCTATGACCTGCTGTACAACCTGGATGTGATCCATTCTACTGAATCCACTTCTGAATCTGTGGTGCTTGTTCTCTTGGTTGTGCGTCATTCAGTTTTTTTAAATATTCTTTTAGAAATTATCTTAGTGAAAACTTTGTACATTACTGATAGGAGGCTTATTGGACGGTAGTTCTTTAAATCTTACTGTGCTCCTTTTTATGTAAAAGGATCACTTCTGCATTTTTCCATAAGTCAGGTACTTTTTGTTCTTTGAGGCATTTTGAATATAATTTTGCCAGTGTTTTATGTAACGTCCGACCACCAGCTTTTAGCATTTCGACAGTTACACTGTCCTTTCCTGGAGCCTTGCCGTTTTTCATCTATTCTGTAGCATTTGTTACTTCCTCCACTAGGATATCTGACATTTGTTTTTCCGTGGGTATTATTGTCTTTGATTGGTTCTGATCTTCATATAACTGGAAACAAAATTTTCTGACAACCTCTAACATTTACGTACGCACACTGCATACTGTGCCATCATCAGGCCTTAAGACATATATTTGCGTTCTTTTGTTTCTCATCTTCTGTTTAGCCTTGTTAATTCCTTTGTTTTCTTCCAGGGTTTTTTACACTAGCTGCATGTTGAATCGGCGCGTATCCTCTCTGATACGTTTTCTTATAGTTTTGCAGAGCTCAGTGTACTCAACCCTGCCAAAAGGACTACCTGCATTTCTCATTACCCGCCGTTTCTTCATTAAATCAATGGTCTCACTGGAGATTTTTTGTCTGTTTGAGATATTTTTCTTCTGGTGCTATTGAAGCAGCCTTTTGAAGCACATTGTTGGCGATTTCTTCGTATTGAACTGATAGTTCCACTTCCTCCGGATCTTGTAACCCAGCAAACCGATTTGAGAAAGCAATCTCAAAATCGCTTCCTCTCTCGAGCAGTTTCCCCGAATCCACTTTGCCCTTCTTTGATCTTACCATTCTTTCGCGTTCTCTTCGACAGTTAATCCTAACTTTTGCTCGTACCATTCGGTGGTCACCAACATTAAAATTGTTAAGGACTGTACAATTGGTAAACATTGTTTTATTGTTGGTCGTGATGTCAATTTCTCTTGTGAGCCCAGATGGACTTTTTATGTCCATTTTCTGGTGATATTTTTCTTATAGAACGAATTCATAATATATAGTTATTGTCCTGCAGCAAAATCAACCAATCTTTCACCTCTATTGTCTCACTCACCAGTTACATATAGGCCAGTTGCATTTTTGTCAGTCCCTGTTGTTCCAATTCTGGCATTAAAATCACCCATCAGGATTTTGTATCTACATTTCTCCTTGTATAAAAGGAGAAAAATAAAAAAAATCTGCCACGTCTGTTTTTGAAATATTTATGTAGTATAGTGTGTTAGTATGTTAGTTAAATCCCCCAACATGTTTTCATCCCAAAATTCTTGATGTCATTTTTTGAAAATCTTTATATCTTGGTGAAAATCTTCCCGCTATTCGTTACTCATACTTCCTAAGTTTTCAGGGAAAAAACTCAAATCCGAGTGCAGGAAATGAATCTTCAATGACATGTTCACTACTATATGTTGAAAATGTTTCAGTAAATCAGCAAAAATATCTTTCTAATTTTCGTATTTTTTCATTCATTTCATTTTTATTTCCCAAAAATTCTTCGACAACCATTTTGAATGACTTTCAAGCGACTTTTTCATTAACAGTTAAAAGGCTTTCAAACTGCGGATCTTTTACAACTTTACGGATATGTGGGCCAACAAATATCCCCTCTTTCAGTTTTGCTTCTTTAACACTTAGAAAGATTTTTTATAAATACAGGAAAGCATCACTATTTTTGTTTAGCATCAAGTTTCAAGTCTGTAGGACCGAAAGTTAAAAAACGGGTTTATTTGTACATTTTACGGCCCTGCAAGTCCTCTTAGGACCGGATTTTCATATAACCCGTCCTTAGTGAATGTCTATGAAGTATAAGGAATATTTCTGGAAAGTGTCAAGCCTATAAGACACATAGTCAAAAAATGAGAGTGTTTTAATACCTCCATCAATTTACCCCTTTAGGAATGGACTTTTGAAAATTCCATTTCTAGTGGATTTTTGTGTATTTTAAGAAACATCCCTGAGGTTTCAAGTCTGTAGGGTAGGTAGTAATTCCGAAAAACAGTTTCACTTAATCAAAGATTGATAATTATTTATTTAACTAATTAAACATTAGGAATATCTGTTTAATGTAAAAAGTTAAAGTTTTTACGATTAGAAACTCAATGAAACAAACAACTTTAAAACTATATAATGGTGCTACAAAGTAGGTAGCTAGCGCCCTCTAGGAATTAGGCTCAAGCTAGTACCAAATTCGGGATTTGTCGCCTTTGAAAACCCAACTAACCCAATTTTGAACCTGTTATCTCCAACAGTTTTTAAATGATTTCAATTTTTCGAAAATTTAGTTTCAATTTCTACACCCTGTGTCTTTAATGACTAGCATTGGCCAACACATTTATTGACTAAATCTTTAATATCACCAGTTGCTCTATGGCGGATAAGTTATGGGACACCCTGTATATATATAATAAAAGGTTGGTTAGTTTTCTCATTATAGATGTTGTTTTTTAATAGTAGGAATTCGTAATATATGATGAGAACAAACTAATCATCATCATATGTCTCGGACGTTTCGCAATATCTGTAATGACAAGGTTGATGTAATACATTAACGATAATAATAACCTCATAATTGTTTTATAACGATTGTGTAATATCACAAATTATTATGCTTGTTTCTAAAGTGGATTACATAAAACGCGATAATAGTTTCAGTTTTATTTCCTTTAGCATTGCGTTCTCATCCGACAAGAAAAAGGTAAAAAAAATAAAGCTGGTTTATGATTACCAATATTTAAAAAATAATGCTATGTTTATTGCTTTAATTCTGTGTACGATTGCAAAAATATAACAAAAGCGGGTAAAAAAACGTTTAGGTTTTATCATGTGTTTCAGACAGGTCGTTTCAGGCATTTATTCGAATTCGAAAAGGGTCGAGCTATTGGTACGAATGAACCAGGTTTAATATTTCGTAAATTTGACTCTGCTGCTCGTACCGCTATAAGAAAATACACTGTGGTAGAGAATGAAATAGTCAATTAGTCAATACGACACAGCCACTTTCATTTTTTTTTGGCTGATGTATAGCTGATTCGAAATTTTAAATTGTGTTTTTGTTTTTTTAATTTTAAATAATATATATATATATATATATATATATATATATATATATATATATATATATATATATATATATATATATATATATATATATATATATATATATACAGCACCTATGAGCGTAAAAGTTTTTGTTCTACAATATCGCAAAAAATTTTTCTCGTCTCGGTCGTAACGATTTTTCGGATCGCGTTCATCATCTTCAAATGACTATGACTTTTTTGCAAATTAAACATTTGAATGCGTCTTTGGTCAAGTGATAACAAACATTGCATCTATTGAGCGCCCAAAAATTGTTTCTACTTATTTTTGCGTTCATCATCTTCAATGTTGCCTCCAGAAAACCTTAAGAATAAAATTACAAGACATCAGATCAATATGGACGTACTTGAGAGAGCCAACAATTTGAGCATAGAAAATCAGATCATAAAAGCTCAACTGAGATAGTTAGAGCATTGCCAAAGGATGCAGGACATTAGAATGCTAAAGCAGATACTATTTGGCTAATTAAGAACAAGAAACCAAATCTGGGAGATCCAAAGTAAAAGAAGATACAAAGACGTCATCTCTAAGGAATTCCATGTCAAGCGTGTCTAAATGAACCTACAGAGTTTTGTAGCTCCATGACAAAAAATAACCGCTAAAAAACCGCAGCCAAAAGGCAAGCTCGAAAAACCAAACAGGCTGTTCATGGGTACCAATGCTGTATCATCCTGACCTTAAATATCCAGCATGCGGAAAATCATGCAGATCTAAACTGTGTTATCTGAACATTTATAAAATCAACATTTCTTCAGTAATGACTCAACAAAATTGATAACCATGACTGAGGTCGTACTCGTATGAATAACCATCATCATCATAAGAGTGGTGTACCTAGAATATGCAACAATCAGCTTAAATTGTATTACTGCTTCACCGGTCTCGGTACTTTACCGTATAAGTATTCCATAAAATATATGCTTGTACACTTTTAGAATGAAAAATGCCAGTTAATAATACACGTTTATCCCTTTTGAGACCTTAAAATTGATATTACGATCTTTCACGACAATATATCAATAAATTTCTCCCAACAACTAAAGTAAAAGAAGGAAAAAATATTTTAGTCCGGTCAATCTAGACATTCAAAGGTATATAAATTCACATCAAGATGGAAGTGAGTAAAATTGTTCAAAACATAATTAAAAATAACATTTGAAAATTCCCCATCGTTCCGGTACGTGGAAAAAAATTTTCTCGAGGTTAAAGGTCAAAGTTTTATCGTAAAATTACCTCAGACAAAAATTGTAGACCATAAAATTTTCTATAAAAAATGTATCAATAATGTTTTTCCTAAGAGCCACCGTTCCTGAGATATAACGATTCAAAAAGTTGTAAGCCTCATAATATCCACACGTTTCCACGCCACATCTGAGGTAGTGTACTTAGCGCGTTTTTTTAACGTGGTTTCCCCGGTAGGCCTATTCCACAGGTTTGTTGTGATTCTGTTTAATTGGAAACTATTGCATAATAACAGATATTAGCAAGGGTTGGAATTGATAAAAGTGATGGAAATTAAAAAACAGTAGAAAAATTTATTCGTCCGATTCATAATCTTCAATTACTTCTTGTTGTTGTTTTTCTTCTTGATCTTCTTCTTCTTCTTCTTCTTCTTCTTCATCATCCTGGGTGTAAGTG
This sequence comes from Cosmopolites sordidus, assembly GCA_031761425.1. Taxonomy (NCBI): domain Eukaryota; kingdom Metazoa; phylum Arthropoda; class Insecta; order Coleoptera; family Curculionidae; genus Cosmopolites; species Cosmopolites sordidus. Next base: position 113,266 of record JARFXV010000693.1, read on the forward strand.
AATTACGTCAGTAGCTATGTATCGCATGTCTCTTCGTTGGTTGCAAACGAATCCTCTACTGTTGGTGATTGATGTCTTCATACCACGTTCAAAAGTAACATTTTCACTTTCAGTTAAAAGTTTAGCACAAATAAAACAATATTTTGACATTTTTATTATAAAACTCAAAACAGAAAAAAATAGGTTAGAATAAACGCGTGTTTTCACTACGGAGTGGTGAGTGGCGCTCAAGACTAACGGTATTTCATTTATTGGGTATTCTGACATAAAACAGGTATACAACCCTAGCCACGCACACAATTGAACAGAGAGACAGATGATGTTTCAAGGTTACACTGGGTTATAAATTAAGGGACTGTGTTTCATTTTACCTGATATTCTCATAGTTATATTTACGTATATTTTATATTTTAAATGTAAGTTACAATCATTTATAGAAAAATATTTTTACTTATATTACAGCTACAGAGATGTATATACGTGACGTACTTACAACTTTTAAATCGTTATATCTCAGGAACGGTGACTCTTAGGAAAAAAATATCGATACTTTTTTTATAGATTATTTTATGGTCTACAATTTTTGTCTCAAGTAATTTTACGATAAAACTTGCCGTTTTGATGAAAATCGCGAAAAATCCATTTTTTTTAAACCTTTGACCTCGAGTCAATTTTTTTCCACGTACCGGAACGATGGGGAATTTTTAAATGTTATTTTTAATTATGTTTTGAACAATTTTAGTCACTTCCAGCTTGATGTGAATGTATGTACCTTTGATGTTCTAGATTGACCGGACTATTGTCTTCTTGACGTTTTCTTTTTACCGCTCGCAAACTTGAAAATACCAAATAGCCAATATTTTGCCGTATTTACAATCGATATATAAGAAAATATTTACCGAGCTATGCCAAGTCGATAAATTGTAGTTTTGTTTTACGACAGTTTCGTTACGGTTCGAAAAATCGAAAAAAAAACGAGACGAAGTTCGGGTTTTTATAGTTACTGTTACGAAAGTAACAAAGCAGGAATATCGCGAATATAAATTGAATTTCCTTTGATTTATTTCGTATTTAGTATCGATAATTATAATTCATCATATCTGGTGGATCAGGAGTTTAGTGAGGCGCTTAGTGAGTTAGAGGAAGCCAAAAACCGGTATGCAAGAATCAAAGCTCCCATTCCATCCAATTGCCACTAGTCTCAATATGGGATTTTATAGGGGAAATACATACAAAATGGCATGATTTTATTTTTGTGCCATAACTCTTTATTGGTAATACATAGCACAGACATATCTAACATTAATCATCTTTAGATCTTTATTTATTAAAACATACATTTATAGTCTATGAACAAAATAACATATTACATATGGACAAGATGACATACACGTAAAAACTCTACAATTATTGACAAAGTTCAAGCTTGGTTCTTCTAGGAATGTCAGTGCAGGAAACTTGAACCCAATGCGGACAATTTAAATACCACAGCCAGTCTTTTTCAGGCATAGATCGTGAGAAAAGATCATTGCAATATATGGACATTCCTCTTCACAATCTTGAGGGTTATTAGGAAAAATTTCTTCTTCACTGTCTTCTCTCCTCTTTGCTGGAGGAGCTTTGGGCTTATTTTCGATTTAATTTCCTTCATATTAGGAGTAGATGTTAAAACTACAGAGGTTTGCCGAGTCTTTGGTTTTCGTTTCCCTTGTCCACTAATAAAACGTCCTTTTGAGACTGGAGAAATCTCTTCAATAGAGACACCAATAAAGGACTATGTATGTTCTTTTTTAGTAGCAGATGGATGATTCTGATTTATTTGAAAGAGGAGTTAGAACTTCTTGATTAGTGTTTGCGGCCATAACCTGAGATGAATTGCCGGTTTGTTGTTTGGTAGGTGCTGCTATTGCAGCTACATTATTTTCGTTGGGTGTCACGGCACTGGATCTCTGTAGCTGAAATTGAGGTTGTGTAGTCGCAACAACCTGAAGAACGTTTGTTACAGGAAGCAAAAATGAATCTTGTTGCTGTATAGATGGCCTAATAATGGAAACATGTACGTGTACTTCCAACAGTACGTTTATAGTATTTACAGGTTCGTACATATAATCGGGAAATATTCCAAGATTTATAGGCCAAATGCCAGTGCTTTTAAATCCATGATACCCTTTTGCATTGTAGCTGTCTTGCCGTATGCTTTGTTGTACAGAAAGACAATCTGAAGTTGTCTAACAACACCCCCAGGATGTGCTTTCAGCCGCTTTTCGCTCTATTCCAAGGAGATGCTCAGCTGTGCTCAGCTTCTATGATTCATTGATTCTATTGATTCGTGAACTTTTTCTGTCCCAATGCATCATAAGACAGCCTCAAAAATTGTAAAAAATTCCCCCACCACAGGACTTAGAGGGTGGGGGGGAGCATGTCCCCCACAGGGGACATTGTACTAGAACATACCCAAAATTTACCAACAACCAGGTATTTTTGTGGGTAAAAAAGTATTATTTTCATTACTGCTGAAGTTGTATTTTAAAAAATAATAACGTACATACATATTTATAATTTATGATACAATTCGAAACAATTTCTTTCGGGTTGTAAATATAAATAAATTTTGCACGAGCTGCATCTAATACGCGCTTTGTTGGATGCACACCCAGGAAGCCTGCATCTGTTTTTTGTTACAGGATGCAGGAATTCAGGGTAGGTGCAGGCTTTGCTGTATTCTTTGGGCATCAGGTGGGTGTGGTCTAGGAGTTCTTGGTTTTTTTTTACTGGCTCCACCAGCTACGCCTTTTCCGGGACGTAATCAGAATCCTCTTCCTGTTCTCACTAACGTTGCACGGGTCCATGCCTCAGGTAGTGCTCGTATTGAATTCTAAAATCGAGGTTATCCAAAATATCGTTTTTGGGAGTTCCCATGGCAAGCTGATCCACGCGGTACTCAATCCAAACTGCTGCTATTGCAAAATCAACAAGGTGGATTATGGTTCTCACTGTCCATTTACGAGTTCTTGCAGATATCCGGTAAAAACTTATAACACGATCTAGAAAATCTACACCGCCCATATTAACATTGTAAGTTTTTACGGCAAACGGGCGAGGAACCTGGGTTCGCAGACCCTCCTTTTTGCTCCAACGAGAGCACTGGTTTACGACAGGCTTATTGTCTATCCATTTTATGACGGCTTACTGCCCGTCACCGCTGACTACCTGCTCAATTTGTCCTCTTGGTTCCCTTTTAATTTCTTGATCATCCTTCAACAATGCATAGGCAGCTTTCAGCACGCGGCTACTTTGTATTGTGCCAGTCCCTTGACAGCTGTTCTCGGAAAATATGAGGCCCAATAACAGTGGAGAAGTGAAATACCTATCCATAAAAACAGATGATCCTTCAGGAACTATCTCTAGTAATCTCATTACCGCCTTACCCCCATTGTCTAATCTTTTAGTATAGATGCTGGTGGTGATCGGGTCACCATTTCCCTGGTAAAAAAATAAATCTAATGGGATACCATTTGCTCCTGCACATACAAAAAGCTTTATTCCACAAGGATTTGGTTTTTGATTATCTGCCTTGCTGGCATTTTTCCCCAGAACGGGACCATTTGCTCATCGATACAGGCTATTTGTGGACGTAAATTCAGTCTGCATCCTGTTCGAATCATTTGGAAGAGGGGCTCAACTTTTCAAAATTTCCAAATTTTGTTTGTTCTTCGGTAATGTCACTGTCGTCCAGTAATTTTATTTGGCTTCTAATTGCCTTGTACCTTTCCCGAGGCATTACCCCAGCTATGCCCTCTTGTTTTATCCTTCGGCCCCAATTCTCATCCTGGGGTATCCTAGGTACGACATCATGATTGTCATAGCAAAAAATGTTTTCATTTCATCAGGTGTTGTCTTGCGTAGCTTACCCTTTTCCAATAGATACTTTCTGTTTGTGTACTCACTTACAATATTGAAGAAATCGTTCGGAAGATATTTTCGGACATAATCATGGACAGGTAAATTTATTGCATAATTTGTCGGCGGTTCGTATTCAGGAGCTGGTGCTACAGAAAAAAAAAATCATTAATTTTGGTCCAAGTTGTAAAAACAGATTGGGAGTCTGAATGGGTCACTAGCTGCCAGTAAGTCACTTTGCAAATCCAAGTCAACACCAATATCCTCTCCGCCTTCGTCTTCCTCATGGATGCCCTCGTTGTCCTCAAGCAAGTAATCCGGATCGCCGTTGTCATCATCAGATAAATCCATGTCACTCACGTTCACATCCAAAGTATCCTCCACAAATTGTTCAAATCTCTCAAAAAATATTTAGAGGTGCGTTGAAAAAAAGAAAAATAACATTTTTTGTGAAAATCGGCTAAATTTCAATTCATTCTACAAGATAATGTTAATTTTAAATCAAAATATTAAATTACGATTCATTTTTGTTAGTAAAAAACAAAATACTTTGTGTAATTCAAAATGTAAACAGAAAGTTCTAGAAAAAAACGTACAGATTTGTTATTGTTTTGCCAAATTTTGATAACAGTTATCGCAAGAATAAAAATATTCCTTCATTCTTTGATATCTTAGGTAAATATTGCTTTCAAAAAATAAAATATAAAGATTTGGACAAAAAAATATACTTACAAATAGAAATCCATTCAGAACGATTACGTCTAGTCGCCTATATGTCGCTATATCAACACTAGAACTGATAACAACGAGGTGAGCCCACCATTCGTTCAGGGCAAGTAAAGACATCTGTTGAGAGCTTCCAGAACAAAAAACTGTGTTTCCAAGGTCTATAGGGAAGCAGCTGTAGCCAAGGTCGCAGAAAGAGATTTGTGTCCTCTGCAGGGGACAGCGAGCCTGAAGAGCCTAAGGACCACCACTATATATATATATATATATATATATATATATATATATATATATATATATATATATATATATATATATATATATATATATGTCTAATATTTTCACGGATGGTAGATAATGTTTCTAAATCATTCCGAGTGTCGATCCGTTGATCCTGTGAAGAGTCACGACGTTTCGCCAAAATCGAATTTGGCATTTTCAAGTATTGTCGGCTTCGACTGAAGAGTCCAACTGCCGTGCACGGGTCGTTGTGTTCGCTTTTATAGCCGGCCGGCCACAAAAGCGGCTGCGCAGATTATATCGGGGTAGTTCGGGAGCATTTGCGGCGCTCGGCAACGCTGTCGGGCGACCGTTTATTGATTTTTCTACCTCGCGACCACGTTGCCACGTTTTTTCTTTTTCAGAAGAGATTTCCATACTTTTGAAATATTGCGAGCGACTTTCCGCGTATTCAGCTCACCTCTTTCTTCTATTTCAAGGACTTCTCTGGTTGTTTGGACCTTGTAGTTTTCAATATTCGCCATTTCTTTGGCTCTACATGTGTGACAGGTTTACTCTGTGATTATTGTGTACTTTAAATCTACTGAAGGTACAGCAATACAGTTATTTTTATTTTAATTAATTATAGCAGTTTCTTTTAATATTCTGTATTTTGTTACCGATTCTTTTAATACCCTTTTAGAATTACTTCAATTGCTTTTATGTCCCGATTCCCATGCGTGTTGGCAAATTCTAGATTTTTTTTCAATCACCCTTTCTAAGAAGGTTTTTGGGTGCTTTTATTCTTAAATTTTATTCTAAAAATTTTAAAAACCATATGTTTGGTATTCTGTTGTGGATTGTTTGGTTTGGTTTTTGTCAATATAGATCTAAGATTTTTTTTTTGTTTTCAACGTCGTTGTTATGTTGTATTTATTTCCTACTCATTTAATTGTGTCGGAATACCAAAAAAGAAAAAGAAAAAATATATGAACCCGCCACAATCATTTAGACGATACTTATCTTCATTTCGTCTCAGAAATCCTACCAATCATTCTTATCCAGCTTTTTGTTCTTGTGGGTTAAACCTATGAGCGAAATCGTTTTTTTTTAGTCAAATAAAAAGGTAATTTTTGCACCAATGTTCGCGTCAATCCAAATAAACGAAATTCAAAGAATTTCAAATGCTGAACTAATTGCCTTTTTAACATCAGATGGAAAGGTGAGTTTTTAACATCCAAGACCTTTCGAATTGGACTATAAAACGTTGTTACCACCCAAAGCATGCCTTCGGAGCGTTACTTGAAGGGATATCAAATGTTTTTGATGCCAGTAACCAGCCTATTTCATTATTTCGAACTACCTCTATAACTTTCTGCATTGAGTCTGCACTCCAAGATTGGCGTGCGCTTGTAATCACATTTTGATATATACGTAAAGAAATGAACAGTTAAATTAAGTAGAATTACTTCAGTGAGCTCTTATGGAGAAAATGTAATAAATAGTTAAGATGTCTTTTTATGCTTTTATTCTTCATCCAATACTTTGACGACCGATATATACCTCTTCACAATCTTTACAGTTAATTTTATATACACCTGATGTATCTACACTCTCTGTTTTGTTATTATTAACTAACATTCTGCTTAAATTTTGTTTGTTTACCCAAATGGTCTTACATTCTAGTTTGTTTATTTTTTTACAAACAATATTACGTAGTTTAGACGCATAATTAATACATTTAAATGGTTTGTCTTTTTAAGACAAATTGATTAATTAACTTAATTTATCTTTTTAGAACTTGTTAGAATTTCACCCGGTATACTAGTCAGCGTTATTCCTCTGTAGTTAGAATAGCCCTTCTTATTACCTTTCTTGTAAAGTGGTATTATTTCTACGCCCAATTCATTAGGTATTTATTTCTTTTTTACAATATCTTTTTATAATTCCCGAAATTTCCCTCTAGCGATGGTTTCTTTTAAATAATTAAATCTGTTTTAAAAACGTGTTTTAAAAATATCTTTTGTTGCCCAGGAAACATAGAAACAAATAAAAAACAGTAATAAACCAATCTCTATGACATATCTAGGGGGAAATTTAATAATATTTTTGGTGATGAAATGATACCACCTATAATGATATTACCCAATAATTCAACATAAAACAATTAAAGTTCCTAAGTGTAAATAAATCACTAGTCACGTGGGTTACAGGATTAAATGAAGGTTCTGTAGAAACCAACAAACATTTGAAATAGTTAATTATAATAAATTTGCAAGCAGCTTTAATTAATCTGAAGTAACGCACGATGTTTTCAATCTACTGTAACATCAATCACAATCCTTTAATTAGTTGGATGTCTAGATCGTTCCAAACATAATCAAAACTAGAAAAAAACCGTTAATAAAATAGCTAAATGAAAGAAGCTCTAGTGAAACACTATTGCCAATTTTGGTAAAGCAAACTGACGTCTTTTATTCAATCAGAAAGCTACTTTACTGTTCGAATATAATGGGAGCTTCTTTTCTTCGTCTGTCTATAGGCGAATAGTGAAAACAGGCTGTAAATGGAAAGGTGAGAAAATTCGATTTCACGCCTTGTCATTAGTTGGAGACCAAATGTTTGGTCAATATTCGGCGGTATTTATATAGAAACGCCATATTTAAATATACAACGTGTAATAAAAGTATTTAAACTATATAAAAGATGCCCCAAATTATTTATTTGTGAATTATCTAAGGATATTAGAAATATCAGCTTGCACACAAAGAGTGTACAAGGGCAAAGTGAAAAGTTGTATTTTTTAACCCAGGTCGTATTTTTTAAAACATGCCGATTATAGAAAAATATCTTGAATTCGCGGAACTGCTCTCACACTAAAAACTTGGAACTATAAAATATTCGCAATTCGCATTTCACGCAAATTAACCAATTTTTTATTTTTTAGACAAGAGCGATTTTTTTATTTCATGTAGACTATGGGAAAAATCTTGAAATTGCACATCTCATTTCTGACTAAATCTAGAAACTATAAAAATATTTTCATTGTTCAAAAAAATAGCAATTTTTGCGCAGTTTAAGCTCCTATCACTTATATTGACTAATTGTAATTTTTCAGTCCAGGGGGAAATTTTATGACCCATTTCGACATGTGGAAAAAATCTTGAAATCACGCATCTCATCTCGGACTAAATTTAGAAACTATAAAATTATTCTCATGAGCACATGAATAGCATTTTTCACGCAGTTTAAGCCCCTGTCATTTAAATTGACCAGCTGTATTTTTTAGTCAAGGGCGATTTTTTTATCCATGTGGACTATGGAACAATCTTGAAATCGCGCATCTCATCTCGGACTAAATATAGAAACTATAAAAATATTCTCATGGGTCAGAAAAATTGTATTTTTCGCATAGTTTAAGCTCCTGTCACTTACATTGACCAATTGTAATTTTTTAGTCTATGGCGAATTTTTTGATTCATGTCGTCTATTGAAAAATCTTGAAATCGCGCATCTCATCTCGGACTAAATATAGAAACTATAAAAATATTCTCATGGGTCAGAAAAATTGTATTTTTCGCACAGTTTAAGCTCCTGTCACTTACATTGACCAATTGTAATTTTTTAGTCTATGGCGAATTTTTTGATTCATGTCGTCTATTGAAAAATCTTGAAATCGCGCATCTCATCTCGGACTAAATATAGAAACTATAAAAATATTCTCATGGGTCAGAAAAATTGTATTTTTCGCACAGTTTAAGCTCCTGTCACTTACATTGACCAATTGTAATTTTTTAGTCTATGGCGAATTTTTTGATTCATGTCGTCTATTGAAAAATCTTGAAATCGCGCATCTCATCTCGGACTAAATATAGAAACTATAAAAATATTCTCATGGGTCAGAAAAATTGTATTTTTCGCACAGTTTAAGCTCCTGTCACTTACATTGACCAATTGTAATTTTTTAGTCTATGGCGAATTTTTTGATTCATGTCGTCTATTGAAAAACCTTGAAATCCCGCATCTCATCTCGGACTAAATATAGAAACTATAAAAATATTCTCATGGGTCAGAAAAATAGTATTTTTCGCACAGTTTAAGCTCCTGTCACTTACATTGACCAATTTTAATGTTTTAGTCTAGGGCGATTTTTTTTGAATATATATTAAATATAGAAGCTTTAAAATATTTTCATGGGTCAAAAAAATAGTATTTTTCGCACAGTTTAAGCTCCTGTCACTTACATTGACCAATTTTAATTTTTTAGTCTAGGGCGAATTTTTCTGATCCATGTCGGCTATGGGAAAAATCTAGAAATGGTGCATCTCATCTCGGACTAAATATAGAAACTCTAAACTTATTCTCATGGGTCAGAAAAATAGTATTTTTCGCACAGTTTAAGTTCCTGTCACTTACATTGACCAATTGTAATTTTTTAGTCTAGAGCGAATTTTTTGATTCATGTCGTCTATTGAAAAATCTTGAAATCGCGCATCTCATCTCGGACTAAATATAGAAACTATAAAAATATTCTCATGGGTCAGAAAAATTGTATTTTTTGCACAGTTTAAGCTCCTGTCACTTACATTGACCAATTTTAATTTTTTAGTCTAGGGCGAATTTTTCTGATCCATGTCGGCTATGGGAAAAATCTAGAAATGGTGCATCTCATCTCGGACTAAATATAGAAACTCTAAACTTATTCTCATGGGTCAGAAAAATAGTATTTTTCGCACAGTTTAAGCTCCTGTCACTTACATTGACCAATTGTAATTTTTTAGTCTAGGGCGAATTTTTCTGATCCATGTCGGTTATGGGAAAAATCTAGAAATGGTGCATCTCATCTCGGACTAAATATAGAAACTCTAAACTTATTCTCATGGGTCAGAAAAATAGTATTTTTCGCACAGTTTAAGCTCCTGTCACTTACATTGACCAATTTTAATTTTTTAGTCTAGGGCGAATTTTTTTGATCCATGTCGGCTATGGGAAAAATCTAGAAATCGCGCATCTCATCTCGGACTAAATATAGAAACTATAAAAATATTCTCATGGGTAAGAAAAATAGTATTTTTGCACAGTTTAAGCTCCTGTCACTTACATTGACCAATTGTAATTTTTTAGTCTAGAGCGAATTTTTTGATTCATGTCGGCTATGGAAAAAATCTTGAAATCGCGCATCTCATCTCGGACTAAATATAGAAACTATAAAAATATTCTCATGGGTAAGAAAAATAGTATTTTTGCACAGTTTAAGCTCCTGTCACTTACATTGACCAATTGTAATTTTTTAGTCTAGAGCGAATTTTTTGATTCATGTCGGCTATGGAAAAAATCTTGAAATCGCGCATCTCATCTCGGACTAAATATAGAAACTATAAAAATATTCTCATGGGTATGAAAAATAGTATTTTTGCACAGTTTAAGCTCCTGTCACTTACATTGACCAATTTTAATTTTTTAGTCTAGGATGAATTTTTTTGATCCATGTCGGCTATGGGAAAAATCTTGAAATCACGCATCTCATCTCGGACTAAATATGGGAACTATAAAATTATTCTCATGCGTCAGAAAAATTGTATTTTTCGCGCAATTTAAACTTCTGTCTCTTAAATTGACCAATTATATTTTTTTAAGTCGGGGCGATTTTTTTTATTTCATATCAACTATGAAAAAATTTATATTTGTATTATGGTCATGCTCGAATGTTTCATGGCAACACAAAATTTCTAATTTCTCCCATACCTAATGTGGGCAATATCTAGTTAAGCATGGACGCCATCTTGACAACTAATTTCAAATCACCGATTTTTCATATTAGGCTATTTTATCATCTGGATTACCAAGGACATCTTATTATATAATTTGTGGACTATCTGGACGGATTATTTTTTCAAAATCTTGCCTAAGTCTCATGTTAACTCATCGTCAGAAAATTCTTTCAATAATTTCCTAACCTTATGTTTTCTAATTAGTCTATCTAGAATGTTCTTATTAAAACCGTTAATTTTCCTAATCAATTTTAATCCTTTGTTATAACTATATCGAATTAAAGCAAAATTAATTAATATTTTTTGGTACAGCCGATATCAGATTTGTCCTCATAAATAATTGAAAACATAAATAGGAATCCTCGTATAAATTTCGTGGAAATAAATAATGCAAAAAGAAATGGAAAAACAAGTTGCGCAACAGGAGAAAATTATATCACCCGATATCTTATTAAGTTTCGAATATGAGAGATGTTTTCTCATTTTTTTTTTCTCAAGGCTTCCTCCTCCTTCCCTACACCGGATCTTATATAAGTATTTTATATTTATATTTTCCGATGCGAACGAAATAAAATTGGACCTTAGAAAATATGTAAATACGAAATTACTTTTGTACGCTTAGAAACATTTGAGACGGAAAAAGAAAAGCAGAAAGACAAAGAGAGAGAGAACGGAAATGTAATTTAATTTTAAGACGAAGAAAACGAAAACACTAGCAGATATTGGCATTTGTCTTTTCTTTTTGTCTAAATAACAGCTGTACCAGGTATGTAAATAAAGTAATGAGAATGATATATTTGATATTTTGATCCAATTAAAAGTAGAATTCTACATTATTTCAAAGTAAACTGTAAAACACCAAATTTCGTTTTTATTAACCTTTTCAGTCCCATTTTTTTTTGTACAATTAACTTGATTTTGTTATATACCCTTAACATTGGTCAGAAAAAAGAGAAACATTATGATTTCAAGCTTCTTTTTCAAAAGGGGGATTGGAACATATATGTCCCATTAGTACAACTTGTGGGGACATAAAAAATAAGAAATATTCAAAAACTGTTTTATTTTTAATACCATACTGTCTTCTACCATATTGTCTTCTGCATACCACTTTTGCACGTTGTCGGCCATAACTTATTAAAGATTCAACCATCGGAAGTTCAGGGCGATTTTTTTTATTTCCTATCATCTATGGAAAAATTTATATTTACATAAGTTATATTAACATAAGTTATAAGAAATATTCAAAAACTGTTTTATTTTTAATACCATACTGTCTTCTATCATATTGTCTTCTGCATACCACTTTTGCACGTTGTCGGCCATAACTTATTAGAGATTCAACCATCGGAAGTTCAGGGCGATTTTTTTTATTTCCTATCATCTATGGAAAAATTTATATTTACATAAGTTATATTAACATAAGTTATAAGAAATATTCAAAAACTGTTTTATTTTTAATACCATACTGTCTTCTACCATATTGTCTTCTGCATACCACTTTTGCACGTTGTCGGCCATAACTTATTAGAGATTCAACCATCGGAAGTTCAGGGCGATTTTTTTTATTTCCTATCATCTATGGAAAAATTTATATTTACATAAGTTATATTAACATAAGTTATAAGAAATATTCAAAAACTGTTTTATTTTTAATACCATACTGTCTTCTACCATATTGTCTTCTGCATACCACTTTTGCACGTTGTCGGCCATAACTTATTAGAGATCAACCATCGGAAGTTTAGGGCGATTTTTTTTATTTCCTATCATCTATGGAAAAATTTATATTTACATAAGTTATATTAACATAAGTTATAAGAAATATTCAAAAACTGTTTTATTTTTAATACCATACTGTCTTCTACCATATTGTCTTCTGCATACCACTTTTGCACGTTGTCGGCCATAACTTATTAGAGATTCAACCATCGGAAGTTCAGGGCGATTTTTTTTTATTTCCTATCATCTATGGAAAAATTTATATTTACATAAGTTATATTAACATAAGTTATAAGAAATATTCAAAAACTGTTTTATTTTTAATACCATACTGTCTTCTACCATATTGTCTTCTGCATACCACTTTTGCACGTTGTCGGCCATAACTTATTAGAGATTCAACCATCGGAAGTTCAGGGCGATTTTTTTAATTTCCTATCATCTATGGAAAAATTTATATTTACATAAGTTATATTAACATAAGTTATAAGAAATATTCAAAAACTGTTTTATTTTTAATACCATACTGTCTTCTACCATATTGTCTTCTGCATACCACTTTTGCACGTTGTCGGCCATAACTTATTAGAGATTCAACCATCGGAAGTTCAGGGCGATTTTATTTATTTCCTATCATCTATGGAAAAATTTATATTTACATAAGTTATATTAACATAAGTTATAAGAAATATTCAAAAACTGTTTTATTTTTAATACCATACTGTCTTCTACCATATTGTCTTCTGCATACCACTTTTGCACGTTGTCGGCCATAACTTATTAGAGATTCAACCATCGGAAGTTCAGGGCGATTTTTTTTATTTCCTATCATCTATGGAAAAATTTATATTTACATAAGTTATATTAACATAAGTTATAAGAAATATTCAAAAACTGTTTTATTTTTAATATATTACGTGTAATAAAAAGTAAAACAGTGTTTGCATAGTGATAGATTGCAAGCCACACAAATTGTTTTTGTTCTACTTTCTTGTTTGTTCTCGATACAGCTATGACACCTTTTTTTTTGTTAGTCTTTTGATGGGTAAGTGATCTCCTATATTCAGTAGCCTGGAACCCGATGTCGGGCTACCATATTGTCTTCTGCATACCACTTTTGCACGTTGTCGGCCATAACTTATTAGAGATTCAACCATCGGAAGTTCAGGGCGATTTTTTTTATTTCCTATCATCTATGGAAAAATTTATATTTACATAAGTTATATTAACATAAGTTATAAGAAATATTCAAAAACTGTTTTATTTTTAATACCATACTGTCTTCTACCATATTGTCTTCTGCATACCACTTTTGCACGTTGTCGGCCATAACTTATTAGAGATTCAACCATCGGAAGTTCAGGGCGATTTTTTTTATTTCCTATCATCTATGGAAAAATTTATATTTACATAAGTTATATTAACATAAGTTATAAGAAATATTCAAAAACTGTTTTATTTTTAATATATTACGTGTAATAAAAAGTAAAACAGTGTTTGCATAGTGATAGATTGCAAGCCACACAAATTGTTTTTGTTCTACTTTCTTGTTTGTTCTCGATACAGCTATGACACCTTTTTTTTTGTTAGTCTTTTGATGGGTAAGTGATATCCTATATTCAGTAGCCTGGAACCCGATGTCGGGCTACCATATTGTCTTCTGCATACCACTTTTGCACGTTGTCGGCCATAACTTATTAGAGATTCAACCATCGGAAGTTCAGGGCGATTTTTTTTATTTCCTATCATCTATGGAAAAATTTATATTTACATAAGTTATATTAACATAAGTTATAAGAAATATTCAAAAACTGTTTTATTTTTAATATATTACGTGTAATAAAAAGTAAAACAGTGTTTGCATAGTGATAGATTGCAAGCCACACAAATTGTTTTTGTTCTACTTTCTTGTTTGTTCTCGATACAGCTATGACACCTTTTTTTTTGTTAGTCTTTTGATGGGTAAGTGATATCCTATATTCAGTAGCCTGGAACCCGATGTCGGGCTACCATATTGTCTTCTGCATACCACTTTTGCACGTTGTCGGCCATAACTTATTAGAGATTCAACCATCGGAAGTTCAGGGCGATTTTTTTTATTTCCTATCATCTATGGAAAAATTTATATTTACATAAGTTATATTAACATAAGTTATAAGAAATATTCAAAAACTGTTTTATTTTTAATATATTACGTGTAATAAAAAGTAAAACAGTGTTTGCATAGTGATAGATTGCAAGCCACACAAATTGTTTTTGTTCTACTTTCTTGTTTGTTCTCGATACAGCTATGACACCTTTTTTTTTGTTAGTCTTTTGATGGGTAAGTGATATCCTATATTCAGTAGCCTGGAACCCGATGTCGGGCTACCATATTGTCTTCTGCATACCACTTTTGCACGTTGTCGGCCATAACTTATTAGAGATTCAACCATCGGAAGTTCAGGGCGATTTTTTTTATTTCCTATCATCTATGGAAAAATTTATATTTACATAAGTTATATTAACATAAGTTATAAGAAATATTCAAAAACTGTTTTATTTTTAATACCATACTGTCTTCTACCATATTGTCTTCTGCATACCACTTTTGCACGTTGTCGGCCATAACTTATTAGAGATTCAACCATCGGAAGTTCAGGGCGATTTTTTTTATTTCCTATCATCTATGGAAAAATTTATATTTACATAAGTTATATTAACATAAGTTATAAGAAATATTCAAAAACTGTTTTATTTTTAATATATTACGTGTAATAAAAAGTAAAACAGTGTTTGCATAGTGATAGATTGCAAGCCACACAAATTGTTTTTGTTCTACTTTCTTGTTTGTTCTCGATACAGCTATGACACCTTTTTTTTTGTTAGTCTTTTGATGGGTAAGTGATCTCCTATATTCAGTAGCCTGGAACCCGATGTCGGGCTACCATATTGTCTTCTGCATACCACTTTTGCACGTTGTCGGCCATAACTTATTAGAGATTCAACCATCGGAAGTTCAGGGCGATTTTTTTTATTTCCTACCATCTATGGAAAAATGTATATTTACATAAGTTATATTAACATAAGTTATAAGAAATATTCAAAAACTGTTTTATTTTTAATATATTACGTGTAATAAAAAGTAAAACAGTGTTTGCATAGTGATAGATTGCAAGCCACACAAATTGTTTTTGTTCTACTTTCTTGTTTGTTCTCGATACAGCTATGACACCTTTTTTTTGTTAGCCTTTTGATGGGTAAGTGATCTCCTATATTCAGTAGCCTGAAACCCGATGTCGGGCTACCATATTGTCTTCTGCATACCACTTTTGCACGTTGTCGGCCATAACTTATTAGAGATTCAACCATCGGAAGTTCAGGGCGATTTTTTTTATTTCCTATCATCTATGGAAAAATTTATATTTACATAAGTTATATTAACATAAGTTATAAGAAATATTCAAAAACTGTTTTATTTTTAATATATTACATGTAATAAAAAGTAAAACAGTGTTTGCATAGTGATAGATTGCAAGCCACACAAATTGTTTTTGTTCTACTTTCTTGTTTGTTCTCGATACAGCTATGACACCTTTTTTTTGTTAGCCGTTTGATGGGTAAGTGATCTCCTATATTCAGTAGCCTGGAACCCGATGTCGGGCTACCATATTGTCTTCTGCATATCACTTTTGCACGTTGTCGGCCATAACTTATTAGAGATTCAACCATCGGAAGTTCAGGGCGATTTTTTTTATTTCCTATCATCTATGGAAAAATTTATATTTACATAAGTTATATTAACATAAGTTATAAGAAATATTCAAAAACTGTTTTATTTTTAATATATTACGTGTAATAAAAAGTAAAACAGTGTTTGCATAGTGATAGATTGCAAGCCACACAAATTGTTTTTGTTCTACTTTCTTGTTTGTTCTCGATACAGCTATGACACCTTTTTTTTTGTTAGTCTTTTGATGGGTAAGTGATATCCTATATTCAGTAGCCTGGAACCCGATGTCGGGCTACCATATTGTCTTCTGCATACCACTTTTGCACGTTGTCGGCCATAACTTATTAGAGATTCAACCATCGGAAGTTCAGGGCGATTTTTTTTATTTCCTATCATCTATGGAAAAATTTATATTTACATAAGTTATATTAACATAAGTTATAAGAAATATTCAAAAACTGTTTTATTTTTAATATATTACGTGTAATAAAAAGTAAAACAGTGTTTGCATAGTGATAGATTGCAAGCCACACAAATTGTTTTTGTTCTACTTTCTTGTTTGTTCTCGATACAGCTATGACACCTTTTTTTTTTGTTAGTCTTTTGATGGGTAAGTGATCTCCTATATTCAGTAGCCTGGAACCCGATGTCGGGCTACCATATTGTCTTCTGCATACCACTTTTGCACGTTGTCGGCCATAACTTATTAGAGATTCAACCATCGGAAGTTCAGGGCGATTTTTTTTATTTCCTATCATCTATGGAAAAATTTATATTTACATAAGTTATATTAACATAAGTTATAAGAAATATTCAAAAACTGTTTTATTTTTAATATATTACGTGTAATAAAAAGTAAAACAGTGTTTGCATAGTGATAGATTGCAAGCCACACAAATTGTTTTTGTTCTACTTTCTTGTTTGTTCTCGATACAGCTATGACACCTTTTTTTTTGTTAGTCTTTTGATGGGTAAGTGATCTCCTATATTCAGTAGCCTGGAACCCGATGTCGGGCTACCATATTGTCTTCTGCATACCACTTTTGCACGTTGTCGGCCATAACTTATTAGAGATTCAACCATCGGAAGTTCAGGGCGATTTTTTTTATTTCCTATCATCTATGGAAAAATTTATATTTACATAAGTTATATTAACATAAGTTATAAGAAATATTCAAAAACTGTTTTATTTTTAATATATTACGTGTAATAAAAAGTAAAACAGTGTTTGCATAGTGATAGATTGCAAGCCACACAAATTGTTTTTGTTCTACTTTCTTGTTTGTTCTCGATACAGCTATGACACCTTTTTTTGTTAGCCTTTTGATGGGTAAGTGATCTCCTATATTCAGTAGCCTGGAACCCGATGTCGGGCTACCATATTGTCTTCTGCATACCACTTTTGCACGTTGTCGGCCATAACTTATTAGAAATTCAACCATCGGAAGTTCAGGGCGATTTTTTTTATTTCCTATCATCTATGGAAAAATTTATATTTACATAAGTTATATTAACATAAGTTATAAGAAATATTCAAAAACTGTTTTATTTTTAATATATTACATGTAATAAAAAGTAAAACAGTGTTTGCATAGTGATAGATTGCAAGCCATACAAATTGTTTTTGTTCTACTTTCTTGTTTGTTCTCGATACAGCTATGACACCTTTTTTTTGTTAGCCTTTTGATGGGTAAGTGATCTCCTATATTCAGTAGCCTGGAACCCGATGTCGGGCTACCATATTGTCTTCTGCATACCACTTTTGCACGTTGTCGGCCATAACTTATTAGAGATTCAACCATCGGAAGTTCAGGGCGATTTTTTTTATTTCCTATCATCTATGGAAAAATTTATATTTACATAAGTTATATTAACATAAGTTATAAGAAATATTCAAAAACTGTTTTATTTTTAATATATTACGTGTAATAAAAAGTAAAACAGTGTTTGCATAGTGATAGATTGCAAGCCACACAAATTGTTTTTGTTCTACTTTCTTGTTTGTTCTCGATACAGCTATGACACCTTTTTTTTGTTAGTCTTTTGATGGGTAAGTGATCTCCTATATTCAGTAGCCTGGAACCCGATGTCGGGCTACCATATTGTCTTCTGCATACCACTTTTGCACGTTGTCGGCCATAACTTATTAGACATTCAGCCAGCGGAACCACATAATCCAAGAAACTGTTCTTATTTTTTGTCACTCTTTTAGCTCAGTAAATATAATTCAGGAATTGACCGCCACTGTCATTAGTAGCCGATAGAAAACTCTTTTCCGCCATTTTCCGGTCTTTTTATCCATGTCGTAGAGGCCAATGAGTTGATCTGAGATATCTACTGCCCCATATATTTGTAATAGAACTGTATCATCTTTGGATAAGGAATTTCTGATCGGCTTCCATCTTTGGCTTTTCTGTTTGCTACAGTCATTTCATCGCCATGACAATATGAAAGCAGTTCACTTCTTCCATGAGACTGCATGTGTACCATACTGATTGTATAAAAACTGAGCTTCACCTCTTTGACGCTCTCTGTCTGTATCGAAAATGAATAAAAAATCTATCAAAACATAAACTAACATCGAGTATCTCGAATAGCTTCTGCTAACTTTATGACCACATCTTCTCCTAGAGTTGAATTTGTGTATCTATTTTCATATCTTCCTGAATATATATTCAAGTTTTTGGATCACATCTACCCCATTATTTTACGCCTCTTTTAGTAGGTTTTAGACGAAGGTACTGTCTTAGGCACCTTTTTCCCTTGAATTTAGACATAGCCTCATCGATACTTTGAAATGTACTCTCACTTCTTGCTTGTGAAAAAGTTTGCTTCAAACACGAAAGCACTTCTTTCATATAATATATCTGATGGGCGCCCTCTGGCTTTTGGGATGAATTGAAATAAAGTTTGGAAGACAGTAATTGGAATCAATTCCTAGAAATAGTTTGTGTGATCCTTGTGTTGGCAAGTAAAGTATTAATGGACCAATAGTGCCGTTGTGTAGGCGCTTTATTATAGGACATTACGGGACAAACATACAATGACAATCATTATGTCATAATGATGAGTTTTGAGTATAGATAATTTCTTTTGTGCTTGAAGTTCATGTATCCAAAATAATTCGTAAATCATTCAGGCGCCTTAAATTATTTTATGCTAACACACATTTTGAACCAGGCTTTAAGAAGCAATTATAAGAATCGTTGGTACTTTCTCAGTTTACTTACTGTGACTTCATTTATTTCCCATGTCTCGATTCTGGGACGGGGGAAGAATTCAGCGGGTGCAGAATGCTTGTTGTAGCCATATTTTTGGACTTCGAAAACGGGATCATATGAGATGATCAAAGGATTGATGAGCTTAAGTGGGTTACTATGGATCACAGATGGCAGCTTCATATTATAATATTACACTGGGGAACACCAATTTTGTTGACTTGGATCTGTGACTTGTTTTTGACTAATTTTTCATCTCTGAATTCAAAAATATTCACAGTTTTTCTCTATCACGTCAAGTTCTTAAGCTACAGCATACCCCTCATTTTACCTTAAAAGTGTACATACGAAAGGAAATAAGGTGAGATCTGACCAAATAGATTAGAATATTTTATTCATACAGAGGTTAACATATTATTAAAAGTTAAATTGTGTTTATAGAAAAAATAAATAAAAGATATTATGGTAAACATTTCTTCTTATAGCTTTTCCTAGAGTGTTCAGTTTGTGGACATTCTCGCTTGATACTCCAACAGTAGTCAGCCATCATACTGACATCCCCTCTACCTTGATACCGCGCTTCCATAACCTTTAGATCTTTGTGGAATCGCTCGCCCTGTTCATCACTAACAGCATCAAGATTTTCTGGGAAGTTAGCAAGATGACTATGTAAGAAATGCAGTTTGATGCTCATGTTGCAACCAAGCTTTTTAAAGCTCTCCAAGAGTTGTTGAACAATTTCGATGTAATTTGGGGCTCGTGTATTTCCAAGAAAGTCTTTAACAATATTTTTAAAAGCCAACCAAGCATTCCTTTCAAGTTCGATTGCACCCAATGCTTCTCACGAGCTCTGGTGTCCCACATGCACAAAAAACAGGGATATTTGGTATACCCGCGTTGATGGCCAAGAAGGAAACAGACCATTTTAATGTCAACACAGATGATCCATTGGTGCATGTTATATTACAACAAGTCAATGACTTTCCTTATGTCGCCATATTCTTCACGGAAAGAAACTAAATGACCTATTGGGACTGAACCGTATAAATTTCCATTATGTAGGAGAACACACTTCAAGCTACGCTTTGACCTGTCTATAAGCAATCGCCATTCAGTTGCGTTATAGTTAGAAATGGCCAATTCTTTCATTAAACCTTCTACGTTCTGGTAATATACAAATCCGTCATTATTTCTGAAGTACTGCCTAAATTCACTTTCTCTGGATCGATAGTAAGTGATTCTCTGATAGTCTGTCATTCGCCAAGCTTAGTCGGATTCGCAACAACTGTACAGAAAAAAGTTGACGTGATAGAAAAAAACTAAACAAAATTTTGGAATTAGCATGTCAATTTACGTATAAAACAGCTTAAATATCGAACTCAATAGAAATTATATTTCAAATTGTTCCCCAGTATTATCAATGCCGACAATAATTCTGAAGCACTTAAAAGTATGTTTGTAGCTCGTTCAGCCACTCTGTGAATATTATATATAGAAGCAAATTTACAATACTACATTACAAAACATCGATATATACGGGATCTATTAAACCAGAATGTCTATATGGGGCAGACACGCTCATTTTGAATAGAAAGAGAGACATCGAGGACATTAGAAAGAAGGAAAGAAAAATCTTAGGCCTCAAACAAATAACTAGCACAACATACCGACGACTTCGAGAAAACCAAGAAATCAAACAATACATAAATATACATAGCGATATGGGAAAAAGAAGACTTAAGTTTTACGAACACATAAAACGGATGAATCCGAGCAGGCTAACTAGACAAATAGTCGAATTTTATGAAAATAGTAGAGTTTAAGTATAAATAATGAGATGGATTGCTGCAATTAAAGAGGACATACGATCAGCAAATATTACACAAAGTAAAATTTAGGATAGAGGCTATTTCAGACACAAGGTGAACGTTTGGAAGGTTGGCCAGAGAGATAAATGTAGGAAGACTGGAACAAGTTGGTCTGACGAAAAGAAAAACCTCATAGCGAAAGAATGAAATTAGTATGGGCGCAAAGGAAGGCTAAAAAAACAAACGCCTCTCACTGTACTTCACGTGGTCCACCAGGGCCCATACATGAATATATAATGCTATTATGATATTAAATAGACTCCTCAATATATTAAAAATATTCAACAGCTATAATTGCTAATATATATTATAATGTTTTTAAGATTATTCTTTCATGGCATTTGAGGCTCTGGCGGTGACCGGATGGTTGGGTAATAGTATTGTTCTTTAGATTATGTGTGTGAGACATGAGAGGAAATGTTTATGGTTTTATAGGTGAGTTTTTTTTCCTATCTAGATATTAACATCGGTAAATTGGTTGAGTGGAATGGCAAATTATGCTAGACTTCGTCAAATTGCTGATCAACAAATTGAGAATTCTCATTTATTTCGTTTGTATAGTTTTGTGTGTTTCTTTTTTCTTTTCTTGTCATTAATATGATGCAATAAAGACCATTTATTATTATTATTATTATTAAGTGTCTCCAATCTTTCGTTGGTTTTTCCAGAAATCCATAGAAAAAGGTTTTTGGGGAACAGTTTGAAAAAAACGCCCAACTTGGTAGATAACCTGTCGAGTTTTGCGACAATTATACAGGGTTTTTTTCGGTTGGGATATGTACTCTTCGTAAAAAATTGATATCTACAGATTTCCAAATTTATTCGACTGTTTTGTCATGTCATTCCATGGACGATAAATTTTCATTTAGTTCGACTTTCCTTTTTATTTTGCTTCTAGATGGTCCTGAAAATTCATCACTTGAACCCATTGGGAACAACTGGACATATTCTGAACCACTATCAATGAAGAGTCCATATCGCAAATATTGTTCCTGCTCAGACATTGGTTTATTTCTGAAAAGAAAAATCTTATTTTATTTGTAGTAATATCACTGGTACAAATTTATACTACAGCAGCATCCCACTGGGACATATATGTTTCGTCGACAAATTTTAGAAAAAATGTTCTCTTTGCGCAATATTTACACTCAAAAAAACATAAGCAAACACGTAAAAGTCTCTCAATTCAAATATTTGCGTGAAATAATCATGGAAAATGGGTTGGCAAAAGCGGCCAATAAGGGTAGATGTCAAAAAATGGAAACGGCATTGAGAGTTACACAAAATATTTACAACAAAAAATGCCTATCTAAAAACATAAAACTGAGACATTACAACATAGTTATTACGTCAGAAGTCTATATGGAGCAGAAACGCTTATTTTGAATAGAAAGAGAGACATCGGGGACATTGAAAAGAAGGAAAGGAATATCATAAGAAAAATCTTAGGCCCCAAACAGTTAAAGAGTACAAGATACCGACTTCGAGAAAACCAAGAAATCAAACAATATACAGATATACACAGCGATATGACAAAAAGAAAATTTAAGTTTTACCGACACAAAATGGATGAATCCGAGTAGGCTAACTAGGCAAATAGTCGAATTTTATGTAACAGGTAAACAGATAAAGGTAAAACAGATTTCTACTTGTTCGATAGTATTTTTGTCGCGGATTTTAAAATTAAAAATTCTACAAAATTTTATAATAGATTTAATTTCTCAAAATTATTGTTTATTGGTTTAAATTGTCAGAAATAAAATACTTGTTTTGTTATTTTTTGCAAAATGATTATTTATAAACTTATATCATTCAATTTCGCCATTATAACTTTACAAAAAAGTATTGTAATATAATAATTAGTTTTTCTAAATGTCCATTTTCTATATATGTTTAGATCCTCGATCCAGCCGGAATAAAATTTACATTTTTAACTTATACATTTTTAAAATAAAAAAAAAACCCATCATGGATCTTCTAAGGCGACATTGTCCGAACCGCAACATACCGGAAAATGGGGATGTGAGATATCCACCCCGCTCACCGGATCTAACCATCACAGACTTTTTTCTATGGGGCTATCTCAAGGACAGATGATATGCAAGCAACCCTTCAACCATCGAGGCCTTGAAGGCACGAGATAGCTACAATATCTCCTTATATACTAAGAAGAGTCTTTGAAAACGCTGAGAAGCGAAGAAGAACACGTGTTTGCGAGCACGAGAACGGTGGTCATTTGGTGGATATGATTTTTCATGTGTAATAAAAAAGTATCTAGAATAAAACTTTCATTTGTTGTGTAGATGGTTTATTTATTATGTTTCGTTCAAATTTTACAGATCGAACACACTAGGAACCGTATTTTTCGTAATATGTCTAGCGATCAAATCAGGATGGCATTTTTACATCATCAAATACTTTGGAAAAAATATTGAGCCAAAAAGTATCTCCCATATTCACCTGATTTCGCTTCGAGCGATTTCTGACGATTCATAAAGCTAAACCTGGTGTTTGCAAGGAAACGGCTTTCTCTAGACAGACCGGGTATAGTTATGATTCAGGGAATATGATATCCAGAATTCCAGGCGACAAATTAAAAAAAAAAAGAGAACACAAAGAGCGAGAAAATAAACAAAGATCTCAAGGAACGTATTGTTGGACTACGATGGCGTGAACGATAAAAGGGTCAAGATGCGAATAAAATGGACAGATAACTGAAATTTGATCGTGAAAAGCCAATAAATGTCCGAGAAAACATCTCAATTGTCGATGGTCATTGGCCGCGGCGTTATTAACTTCATCCGTTAGGGAGCGCTCGTTAATCGAAGGATTTTAACGTAACGCTACGGCCTTTACTCCGGGCGTACCAATTCGGGCTGGAAACAAAAAGAAAAGGGGACGAAACAGAGACGGGGAAACGCCAAAGATTCGAACCTTTCGTTGGTTTAATCGTCCGTAAAAGTTAGAATTATATTTCAAGTTTGATTAACGGGTTCAGGATATTTAAAAAGAGTGGAAATAAAAGTGTTTTTTTTTCGATTTAGAAGAAAAAAAACCCGGGCGGGAAATGAATGGGGGGTAGTAATAGAACAAAAGTAGCCTTATTTCGAACATTGGAAATTTTAAAAAGAGTTTTAAATTAAAAATCGATCCTCGTTCTTATTTGGTTGGGCTTAGTTGGGTCTTAACACCCGTTAGATGTCACTAGGAGGTGGTCCAAATGACCAACAGGAAATGGTGATTTTTTACATCATGGCAATTATCATAGCACATCAAATGTCAGAGCGATGTCAATTATCATCAAAACCAACCGAGCGGTGTAGAGGAGACCAGGGTTAGTTTACTATAGAGGCAGGTTGAGTACAGTCAAAAACTCGACCTGTCAAATATTTTGTGACGAGGAAGAACTCGCATTAGAAAGTTACCTCAAAAAAGCAGCTGATAATTATTTCGGATTTACACCTTATGAAACACGAAAGTTTGCATACGAGTTTGCGAAAAAAAATCTATCCCTGCCTCGTGGAACAAAAAACTGATTGGCTTTTTAAATAAAAAATAATTATCGATTTTTTACTTTATTTTAAAACTTTATCATAAATAATATCATTGATAATCAACGCGACAAGCTTTTTAAAAATGTGTTACAATTAATTATAAATGAATTAAAATGTATGAAATTAAAAAAAAATCATTTGACTACGGACGCGCCGCAATTGGCTGCTGTGACGTTTGTGACGTCGGAATACTAAAATCTTTTCACGTCAGTACTGTCAACGGCTTCTATTCGTATATATACTATCATAATTATTATTGGTTCAGTAATACGTGACAAAAGGTTCATAAAGGCTAATTCTGATAATATATCTGCTGTGGATATTTTTATGGTCACAGATTTTCTGAAAAATAATAATCGGTTCAATTCAGCTGAAGTTCGAGGTGCTAGAGCATCGATATAAGTTTAAAAAAAAAATATTACTAATGTCAATGTAAAGAAGAAACAAAATATTTCTATTAATTATAATTAAACTATTTGTAGGGTGTCACGAGAAAGTTACGGTGACAAGGTTCGGAGTAAAGCTTATACAGTTACCTTGAATGGTTACCTTCATTATCAGTTACCTTCAATGCCTATAATAAATTTCTATCCTATGTTTAAACATACCATATCAAATAAATATATTCAATTTTCGTCATCAAAATCCTGAAAAACTCTAAATATTTGAACTGTTTTGTTTTATTTAGAATAGAAACAGACAATTTTCTTTACTTTTTGTTTGGATAATAGGTTTGCTTTTCTATTTTTCTTTTTTTTTGCATAGTCCTTCAGATGTTTATTTTGATTCCATGAAAAACTGCTTTCCCAATCCATAATTTAACTAGTTGATGTTCATCCAACTGATCACACAAATTTCCGTACACTTCGACCATCTACAAACATCTTATCCTGTAAAACCTTCATAATTATAAGACTTTTCATATACGATCACGGGCGTAGCCAAGGGGAGGGTTTTGGGGGTTCAACCCCCCCCCCCCCGAAATAAGCCAAATATTACGTAATATTATACCGAAAAAATACAAGGAGTGAAGAGAGTTAAATTATTACATTTGAAGTTTCATTAAAAGTTAAGAACTTTATAAATATGTCGTAATTTTTCCGATGAATATATAGATATTAAATTTCATATAAGTATATTTTTGTTGTTTTATTTACTTCAAACTACCCCCCCCCCCCCCCCCCCCCCAAACTAAATCCTGTCTATTCTTGTCTATTCTTGTCTAATTCTTGTATATTATTATTCGTATCCTACAAAAAAGACGATCCTGTAGGGATTTTTCATTGTTACTACCCTCGGTTGTGTTGCTACATGTAGATTATTTGCGGACATGCAGGAATATTCGTTTTTATAAATTTGGCAAGTTAATTTATTTTCCCTACATGAATTAAATACCGGCCGCGGTGGTCTGGTGGGTTAGTCGCCTGCCTGGCAATCCAAAGGTAGCTGGTTCGATTCCAGCTCTCGGATGGGTGTTTTTCTTTAATTCTTCTGTCCGTTTTATTTCCTACCCTACACACACACGCCCACACATATCTACACCTAAATGTGTGTGATTGTCTCTAGGCAAGAGTGTAAAATCTGACAACGAATTACCCCTCAGTCACGCCAGTTAAAGGCTGGATAAGGCCGGATGCCCTCTAAGAAGTGTTCTACGTTGGTCACTCGCCAGTCGGTAGGTTTCCTGATAGACTTATAGGTAGGCACATAACTAAGGGTTGATAGCCTGAGGGGGGTACTGGCCTGGGTTTGTCGGTAGCTGATGACCGTGGTTCGGAACCCACGTTAAACTGTAGGTCCGGTCGCCAAATAGCCTTAGATGCTGATGCTCCTCTAACCGTAAATCCTGTCCTTTTTGAATTAAATAATACAATTAAAAGTTATAAAAACGAATGCAAAAAACAAGAGGAACCCTAATATCATTTCATTCTGAACATACCTTTGACCCTCCATATCTTGTGTAAAAATATGAGTATAACTTCGAAAACAGCACCGAAGACCTAAATAACAATTGAAAGCAAGTATATTTTCAAATCGATCGCAAACCAACAAATGCAAAGATGTAGGTTAAACCTTTAGAACAGTGACTAAGATCGATAAATTGTTTTATTTACCCATGACTCAAATTCTTCCGAACGGTTTTCAGAAAGAGCGCGAAAGCAAATTTCGGTATAACTTCCGAATTGTTCCGAGCCGAACCGATATTGGCGATATTGGTGTTCGCTACAATTGTGAAGTCACAATGGTTCGAGTTTTTTTTCGGGAATTGTCGGCGTGTCATCGGTACTAGGTTTAAAAATGTATTTTCAATTTGATATAACTTTTTAATTATAAGGAAAATAAAAATATAAATAATTTTGTTATAAAGCTTGAATATGATCTTTCCATTAATGACATTTTTTTTCTTTATTTGGGTTTTTCGCCACGATCTAAAACTCAAAAAATATCAAAAATATCTGTTCTTATTTAAAGAAAGAATCACTGGGTAAAAACAAAAAACCAAACAGAGACAAATTTCTCAGTGATTCTTTTTTGTAATAAATTTGCCTAACGAACAAAATTTTAAAAATATAAAAATGTTCTAAAAAAATTCAAACTTTCAACGTTAACGTTTCGGAGGGTCTTATCCCATCATCATCATCATCATCAGCCCATGTCGATCCACTGCAGGATGAAGGCCTCTTCAGCATGCTTCCAACTTTCACGGTCCTGGGCTTTCCGCTGCCACTCTCGTCCAATATACTTAACGATGTCATCAATCCATATATATATATATATATATATATATATATATATATATATATTTCCATTCCATCAATATATATATATATATATATATATATATATATATATATATATATATATATATATATATATATATATATATATATATATATATATATATTTCCATTCCCCTCTGTGCTACCCGAAGTTTTTGAGTTGATTGCGATGTGAGTGTCCAGGTTTCACTTCCGTATGTCATAACGGGTAGAACGCATCGATAGAAGACTTTTCTTTTCAGGCAAAGTGGGAGTCTGTTCTTAAACAATTTTGAGCCTGCCAAATGGCTGCCAGCCACATTTAACACGGCGTTCCACCTCCCGGGCGGTATTCCCCTCCATTGAAATCCTCTGCCCAAGATATATAAAGCTGTCCAAAATCTCCAAATCCCTTCCTAAAACTGAAATTATTCTGTTCTGAGCGAAGTTATTGAACATAACCTGACTCTT
The DNA here is from genome assembly GCA_031761425.1 of Cosmopolites sordidus. Lineage (NCBI taxonomy): Eukaryota > Metazoa > Arthropoda > Insecta > Coleoptera > Curculionidae > Cosmopolites > Cosmopolites sordidus. The sequence goes on from JARFXV010000693.1 coordinate 141,186, forward strand.
TTTCAGATTTATTTTCAAGCCAAATGGTTCGCCAGCTCTTTACAGTTCTTGTATGTGTCTTTGTAGCTCCTCTGGGTCTTGTGAAAGGAGAACGATATCATCTGCAAATCTAAGATGGTTTAAGTTTACACCATTGATCTTTACACAATCCTGTTCCCAATCCAGTTTACGGAATACTTCTTCAAGGCAAGCCGAAAAAAGAATAGGCGATATTGAGTCACCCTGCCGTACATCACGTTCTACATTAATTCCCACTTCAAGATCATCAAGGTGAATTGTGGCTATAGCTCCATCATATATCGATCCTAATAGGTTTACATATACTTTATCTACCCCTGGCTAAGGGGTAGATAAAAATTTGAGATGGAGTCAAATGCTTTTTCGTAGTCTATAAAAGCCAAGCATAGTGGCATGGTGTATTCGTTGTGCCTTTCTATGGCCTTCTGTACAACCTAGATGTAATCCATTGTATTGAATCCACTTTTGAATCCTGCTTGTTCTCTTGATTGTGCATCATTCAGTTTTTCTAGTATTCTTTTAGAAATTATCTTAGTGAAAACTTTGTACATTACTTATAGGAGGCATATTGGACGGTAGTTCTTTAAATCTTCCTGTACTCCCTTTGTATGTAAATGGATCACTTCTGCGTTTTTCCATAAGTCAGGTACTTTTTGTTCTTTGAGGCATTTTGAGTATAATTTTGCCAGTGTTTTATGTAATGTAAGACCACCAGCTTTTAGCATTTCGACAGTTACGTTGTCCTTTCCTGGAGCATCCACTAGGATATCTGGCATTTGTTTTTCCGTGGGTATTGTTGTCTTTGATTGGTTCTAATCTTCATATAACTGGGAATAAAATTTTCTGACAACCTCTAACGTTTGTATACGCGTCCTGCATACTGTGTCATCCTCACGCCTTAAGGCATATATTTGCGTTCTTTTTATTTCAGCTTCTGTTTAGCCTTGTTAATTCCTACTGTGTGACTGTTTATTGTGCTGATTATGTATTGAAATACTTAAATGTGTTTAGTTCTATTCTTTAGAATCGGGAACCATATTGAATTTAAATTATATTATTTAGTGAGTCCGATTAGTATAGGACTGACTAAAAAAATCACCCTTTATCCTTTATGGTATTATTAGGTCGATAGACCTTTTAGGTAATAACTACTTTTCTTACTATAAAAATGAACAATACAGGTTATAAAAACAAGGAACAACAGGTTAAAGAAACAATACAGGTTATAAATATATTGAAAATTTAGATATAGAGCTTAGTTTGTTTATTTAAATTTATTTAGCAATTCACGGTTTCTACATTTCCGCTAGCTCACCATATTTTGTACTATTCCTGTTCTTATCAATCTGCTTTTTGATAATGTCACAGTAAAGACAATGGTCAGCAATTTTAAACATTTAATTCAAACCGTATCAACGTACAAAATGACTCACAATGCCCAATTCCAAAGCACGGCGTAATTCTGATAATAAACGACAAAAATACTGACTAATTATCGATACAATGGCATTGTCTCCAAGTTGAAATGCATTCTCTCTCTATCAGGAACCTGATTTTAATGTCTGCGCTTGTTTCAGATCGAAATGACCGGGTAGTGGACGAGGGAAGTGAGGAATGGAGCTGAGATTTAAGCTGTGGTGGTTTCTGACCATGACAGCGGTTTCTGTTGCCGTTGATTCTTGTAAGTATAAAGTTATGATACGATATTATAGTAATACTCTAGCTTGACGGGGTTGTCGGTTACTTTCTGTTGTATTTCTATTTCTATGTTTAATAGATATACGGGGGTCGTTCGAAACGTCCTCGGTTTAAAATGAAAAGCATAGTTTTTTTTTTAATTTTTCAATATATCCTGTCAAACTCTGCGGTTGTCTCAGCTTTGATGTCATCATTTGAAGTGAATCTTCGACCTATCCTACCTATCTGTGTGTAAACAACACTCGCACACCTGGAAACAACTGTTATGTCCTTCATACACAGTAGAAATGCATCATCTATCTCTTTCATTAGGTAAACGGAAAACCAGCCAAAAAACCCTCGCCGTGGTTTCAGTTTTTTTAGTCGAGATTTGACTATCTTTGCTGATTAACGTATTTGTTGTTCCAACGCATATTACTAATCGTTTAATTCTATAATATGTGTTATTTGTTGAGTTGTGTTAGTTTTTGTGATATTTTGATGACATATGGAAGCATCAATGGTGTTACACGAGAAGCGCAATTGAATTGAATCAAGTTTCATAAAATAAAACCTGTTGGCCATAATGCTGTATGGAGGCTGAGAAGATAGCAAAAGACCCCTCCTATCGGCCATTTTGATTTAGCAAACAATGCACTAAACACCCTGTATTTTAATAGATTTGAGAAAATTAAGTCATCGCTGGGACCCAAATCCGGCAAATACGGTGCATGCGGAAGCATTCCGAAGAATAGGTCATGGAGTTTGCAGCACTAACCTAAAACGTGGGTATTGGGCTGTTCCATAAGATCCCGCCGTTTTTTTCTTTGAACTTTTATTGAAAAAAGCACCAATTAAAACAACAAATTTGTCAATGATGTTCTCGGTTATTATTCACGATCTACCCCCACCTTTCGACCAATTTATTCATGCCGCTTCGCCAAAAAGCACCTGGTCTGGGCTGGAAAAAGTTGTTAAGCCAGTTATTTGAGATCCTCCTAGTTGACGAAGGTTACGCCCCTGATTTGGTTGGACAGCGAGTGGAAGAGGTGATAATCCATTGAGGCAAGACCTGGAGAGTACGGCGTATGCGGAAGAATCCCCCATTCGACATCATTCAGAGCCTCCTTGATGATGTTTGCTATGTGAGGTCCTGGAGCAAGATCAATACCCTCACTTACTGATAGTCCCATAAGTATCCGACCTAAAAAAAAACAATAAATTTTGGAAAAAAAATGTCTATATATTTTTCTTGTTGGCAAATCTTTTATCGCCGAGCCAGTTTTTCAAGTTTGAAAACAGAAAATAAGGGATCTAAATCTGGCGAATAGGGTGCGTGAGGAAGCAATTCGAAGTTTAACTCATTAATTTTGACCATCGCGAGAACGGATGTGAGAACTGATTCATTGTCTTGATGTAACAAAATTTTCTTTTTCGTCGTTTTTTCTCGATTTCATGACTCAAACGCTGCAATAAGTTCGCATAATGCTTGCCATTCATTGTCTTTCCTGTCTGAAGATAAAAAATAAAAATTATCCCACGCGCATTCCAAGAAACTAACGCCAAGATCCATGGTCTTACTGTAGGCGAACTGTCTTCGCCTTCTTTGGAGCTGATTATTCCTTCGTCTCAGGTGTGAAGTAATGGACCCATGTTTCATTCATGATTATGAATCGACACAAAAACTCAGCTTTATTCATATAAAACTTCGCCAAACACTCGATTGAAATATCCTCACGACATTCGATATGCGATGTACAGCACTGTTTGAAATGCCCACCATGTCTACGCGCGCGCGCACTTCCAGTCGACGGTCATCCAATACCATTCTGTAGATTTTCCTCACCATTTCTGGCGGGGTCACCTCATTTGGTCGTTCACCGCGATGTTCGTGTTGGCAACGCGTATGGCCTCATTTAAACTCTGCCGCCCAATATATTACTTGTTTAAACGAAGAAGCAGACACCCCCGAGTAGAATTTAGCTCCGCTTGGATATCGGTTAGACTGAGACCTTTCAAATGGAAGTGTTTTATCGCATAATGATGATCGATTTTTTTCATATTTACAAATTCACTGAGACCATTCACTATTAATGGTTGTCAAACGAACTTAAGCTTTATAAGATTGGTACTTTCTACCATAGTTATTTTTTTCAAACAACAATCGCCATCTATGCGTCAGGTATGGAATTTCTGGAACTACTCTAGTATACTGCTGCAACACGAGATAACGTTGCTTGTTGACCGTCTTGATCTTCTTCAGCATTCCCGTACACAAAACTAACCCTTGCTTAACTCTCCATTTTGACGTGTCTCCTGTGGCCATCAACTCCTTTTTTTTTTATTCGTACTGACTTAAAGAACATTTTTGGTTGATATAATCGACCAAGCGAACGGCATTTTTATCGCCTCATCGAAAAGTATAAGAGAAGATTCAAATGTAACTATTTTACGTATTTTTCACGAACTTAACATTTATGATTTAAAACTGAATTAACTCAACAACTAAAGCCAACTAACTATAATCTGCGTCGAACATGCAAGACCTGGGCTTTAGAACTGTTGAAGGCGACCAACAATTGGGGAAAAAATATTTTCTGACGAAGCGCACTTCTGGTTTAATGGGTTTGTGAAGAAACGAAACTGTAGGATTTGGGTCGATCAAAATCCTCAAAGAATGCAAAAGTCAGATACTGCTTCGTCCTTAGAAAGTCACAGATTAGTGGGTTTTTTTGGCTGAAGGAGTGATAGGGTCTTATTTTTTTTAACGATTATGGAAATTGTATTACTCTATTAATAGCGAAAACGATAAGAATCTGCTAAATGTGGATACAATGTTTTTTTTTTCAACACGACGGTAGGACTTTTCTCACATATCACCAGGCAATCAATTTATTGCAAGAAAAGTTTCCTGGCCTCGTTATTTGGCAAAATCGTTATGTCAACTGACCACGAAGATTATGCGATCTCACTCCCTTAAATTGTTTTTCGAGTTATATTAAATCTCTGGTTTACAGAAATAAACCTAGAACAAGTACTGACCTTAACTGAAACGTTTAGGCCACCATTGAAAATATACCACATACGTGAAAGAGTAATCAAAAATTGAACAGGGGAAGATTTGAACTGCATTATTCTCAAAACATAAACCATCACATGCAGTATTGTGTACATTGTACCTGATTTTAAAGTTCTTACACTCTTTTTGGATAGGCCTTTATAAAAATATTATATCTAGATAAAATATAATTCAGCTTAAATGAGCCATACGTTTCAATATATTTGAGTGGTGTAATATCAATCTAAATCTAACAGCAAAATAGAATCATCAAATATGAAAAACAAAAGAAAGTAAATTATGTTGTAATTGTATTTATGTATACAGTACCTGTCGATTCAGAGTTATATTTTTGTTTATCTATATCTTCCATCACCATCCAAACACATCAATATTAATCTAGACCTGAAATTTCGTCGTTTACGTTCGAAATTTCGGGAAATTACCACTTTTATACATAAAACAAAAGCAGGAAAACAATAATTTCGGACCTTTATGAGAAAATAATGATGATGCGACCCGTAGAAGGCACCAAGACACTAATGGATATGAAATTGCCGACTTATATACCCGTAAACGTATACAACTTCAACGTGGAAATGGCTACATTTGAACGGGAATGGCCGACCTTTCGCTAAGTGAACCATATCGTTTTATCTTAATTAAGATAAAAGAAATTTTTAATATCGATATTAATTAGGGTTTACTTATATAATGCTTTTTCTGCTTTTAAAATCAATTATATCGTGCATTAAAATGAGGTAATTGAATGTAGTCATAAGTAATACCTGTACAAAACTCTATTTTATTTAAGAGTTAGTGCATTTTTAATTTACAATATAACATATCGGCCAATAATTCCTCTGATAAATGAAACACATTTTCTACTTTGAAAATTTCGACTTTATTCATCAATATATTCTTCTATCTTTCTTTTCTATATTCTCTTCTTTTCTATATTCTTTTCTATCATTTCTGCACCTTTTTTATAGGACGATTTCTATTTGCCTTTAAAATATCCTTCAATTTCGGCAATTACCTCCTCATTGGAGCGAAATTTCGTTCCAGAGAGCATTTTTTTGAGGTCTGAAAACAGAATATAGTCAGTAGGGGCCAACTCTGGAAAATACAGTGGACGAGGAAGCAATTCGGAGTGCAATTCATGCAAGGCGGTGCATTGTATTGGTGAAACAGTTTCCATTGCATTGAAAATAACAAAAACAACTCGGAAACTAGTGGACAGATTTTCATTATATTTTGACACGTGACGTTTAAGGTTGGCACAATCGACAACTGGTAAGGATTTGTCGTAAGCGCCATCTAGATATCAAACCGGGCACTTATTGACCCATGTGTTAATCCTAAATCCAGCTATCGTTTAAGACCGACCCCACCTTTATACTCCTCCCACCAACTTTTCTTCAGTGGAACGAAGCATTAAGAACTCCTCGGACCACCCTGTATTCTTCACGAGCCCCCTTGCAACTTTTCATTAACATATCTTAGTCTTTAGATTAAGCTGAATCATATGGTGATGATGCTAACATGGTTAACAAAACGCGCATCGAGAATTTTTCAAACTTCGATTATTATTATTTATTTACTTGTCATCGCTACCTGCTTTGCTTGCTACCTGCTTTCGAACATTCAGTCAACCAACAATTACCAAAAGTAAAATTAAATAGGCGATAAAATCGTTTTGCGGCGATATCTGTCATTCAAAAAAAAAATCGGCGTAAATTCCGCTTGTCGCATAAATGCGCGAATAACAAGCATCGATTTGTGAGGACTTGGGATTAGCCCTGAATAGTAGCGACGCTTTCCAATCTTCCCAAATTGGTTATTAATCGACCAATCGCGGAGATTTGCCCGGTTTAAGCCGCTAAGCGGATCGGTACGCCGTTATATCCTGTTGCTGTTCGCGAGACTGCGAAAGGTTTTATAGCTGCTTCGAATAGATGGAGGGGCCGGCTAATAGGCCAATTACGAAACATATAAAAACAACTCCAGTTATTTTATTTAGATTTATTGATCAGTTAGTAGTTTAAATTTGCTTATACAAGAGTCGCTCTAAAAGATAATTTTTAAATTATTAAAAGATTTCGTGATGGCAGAGAAACTCGTCTCTCTGGTGGAACACCTGTTCACTCTCACACAGTCCGTTCTAAGCGACGGATTTTCGGCCAAAGCTGTCTCAACTGGGCAGTTAACTCCACCAAAAAATGACCAGAACCAAATTCAAAGACGACCTGGAGACCATTATTATTTTGTCAACTTGTTTCGCTGAAGGTCAAATACGAAGAGCTCTTGATCCAAACCCAGACAGAATTCCTGAGAAAAGAATTGTAAGTCAAAAGCATTTCGAGCAGGGCGACAAGAGTGACACGGAAGTTTGTTTTTCCGTCCATCGTCCCACAACTCTCGTTCCTGCAGAATCGGCTCGTAACTCTCAAATCATTATGGCTATCATCAAAAAATTCGTCCCTAGAAAAATCCCTGGCTATGACGGCATCACAGTCAAGCTTTCTAATAAGCGGATAGCAGAAATCACGAATATCATAAACTCTATTCTGCATTCGCAATACTTTCCATATAGCTGTGATTCCAAAAAAGGGACTCAGTCTCTGCCCTTTAGACTACATAGCAATCAATCTAGTTCATTGTCCAAAGCAATTCTCGTAGAACTCAACGATTTCACCGAGTGCAGGGGGATTGTTACTCTCGAGCAGTTCGGCTTTCGAGCGGGTCATTCGTCCCTTCGTTAAGCAGACTGATTCACTAGTGAAATCATTGATTCATTCATTCATTTATGCATAATGATTCATTAGTGAAAAAAGACAACTTCCCTGGAAATGCTGGCTTCTGCAGACCAACCCAAAAAACTCAGGCGATTATCTTCACCACGAAAAAACGCAATCCAAACAAAGGTCAGGCTCCTGGTGGACAAAGTTCCGGTCCCGTGCCTGCAAAAAGCAATCTATTTAGGTCTCCTTCTCGTCTGATCACTCTCATGGTCCGTCGAAATCCAACAAGCAACCTGCAAAAAGTACATCAGATTTGGTTTAATCTAAAAATCAAAGTGATAATCTTTCAAGTTCTGGTGAAATCGGTAGTGTAGTAAGGGCTCGAGGCTTATTACTAGGCCTAAAATTTATTACAAGGCTTAAAAACCTCCATTTCTGGGTCATCTCAAGGACCCCAACGTTTTAACCTACAGCCCCATCAGAGGCAAATACATAAGGAAGAACCGAAAAGGCTAACTTAAAAACCAAGCTAAAAAAATAGAAATGGAGAACACTGATAGTTAAAACTCGACATATAGCTGTCAAGTTCATCGAAGAGCTCAGTGGCATTTCTTTTAAAATCCAGTGGACAACTTATTTTAAAGGAAAAATGTACAAAAACAACTCGGTTGTTAAAAAAACCAAAAACACAAAACAAAATTATGGACCGTGGTTTTGCTAAGATGAATCATCATGCTCAGCGATCCTCCACCTTCTCCTGGTTTAGGACAATGCGATTTCTGATTATTCCCAAAACTGAAAGCTATAACTTTGCTTATCTTATAAATTTGCTTGTCTTTCTTGTTTGTCGCCATAATTGCCGCTTCCTACCATATTTTTCCCTTTGTAGGATTTTTTCCACAGCGTTGTTCCGTGTTTCTCCTGAAATTTCTCCGAAAATCATTTTCAGTTTAATATTGATTATGTTTATTGCAAAAAAGAATCTATTTATTATAAAGATATATAAAAAATACTACAAAGGAACAATGTCGTAACTTTCATTTCTCTCATCGGCCACCTTGTCCTTTGGAGGGAGTGTGTATCCACCTGATTTGATGCTACTAGATAACCTTTTTTTTATTTACTGTTTCTTGTTTCAGCTCAGTGTATCGCACCTCTCGGCATGGAAAATGGCTTCATCAAAGATTCAGAAATCACAGCGTCTTCGTCGTTCGACAGCGGGAATGTAGGACCTCAGCACGGAAGGTAAGGTTTTGTTGTATGTTGTATGTTGTACACAAAAATTAGAAGAGTTTGACATTTTAATTCCATATAAATGATGTCACAGTTGTTAAAGAAATAACGTAAATTTTACCTGCCTGATAGTTATTTCATTTTCTTCATTGAAAACCCTGGAACGTTTTCAGAACAATAATTGTATTGTTATTATTGTACGTGTTCAAATGTCAACATGATTATAAGGATAGTTTCAGGGGGGTGACTGTATCATCTCGGTACGGCTTACCGTTCGCAATGGCGCAGAGTTTATAGAAGGATTTCCTCTTTAATTGTGTATTCTGTTGGATTTGAGCGTTTAATTAGACAAGAGCGACATCGGTTGCGGCCGCCTCAGCTAATCGAATCGCGAGGCACAAAGAAAGCACTGAGGTTTGTTTGTTCGACAATTAGCAGGTTTAATGGGCAAAGCACCAGATAAAAACCCCATTAGCGACCGAACTCGGTTCTGGGGGGAAGGAGGACGGTGAGGGAAAACAATTAGCGGTAATTAGCCCCCTATATTTACCCGGAGGACTTTCACCGTTGAGCGAGTTTAAAGTGCCAAAAATATCAACCGGGGATATTTTTTCTATACTCACCCAAGCGTTGTTTCACGCTTTTGAAATTTCATTTAATTTATCGAATATATTCGATGATAAAATTATTATAATAGATACTAAAAACAAATGTTAAGACGATTTAAAAAAATACATGAAAATATATATATACTACGTAGTATATACTGACGTATATACTATGTGACATAGAAATCCGAACACCCAGTAAAAATGATTTAATGTCAATAATAATTTACATAAAATTATAAAGTCATAATAAACGAATAATTAAAATTACAGTCCAACCTGAGAACAAGCAAATATTTATTTATTATAATTATTACATACTCATATTGTTATTATATCTCTGGAAAAATATAATAAAAATCAAATAAAATTAAATCTTTCCAATTTTTGGATTATTATTACACTTTTTATATTTAAAATTATATCATCATCATCATCAACTCGTATCAATCCACTGCAGAATGAAGACTTCTTCATCATGCTTGCAACTCTCGCGGTCCTGAGCTTTCCTTTGCCATTCGGGTTCAATATACTTAATAATATCATCAGTCCTTCGTGTTTTCGGTCTTCTCCGTGGACGTTTACGATCAAGCGGTATCCAGTCCAGAACCGCCCTGGTCCATGTTTCGCCCCATTGCCTCGCTACATGGTCTGCCCACTTCCATTTCAATTGCTTTATTCTTCCAATGATGTCATTCACTTTCGTTTGTTCTCTGATCCATGTGCAGGCCTTTCTGTCGTACGCTCCGCTCTACATTTATTCCCTCCTCAAGATCGTCAAGATGGACTGTCGCTGTAGCTTCATATATCGATCCTAGTAGGTTTACATAGGCTTTCTCTACACCTTGACTAAGCAATGCATTCATTATGGCCCGCTTTGAGATTGAATCAAATGATTTTTCATAACCGATAAATGCCAAGTACAGTGGCATAGTGTATTCGTTGTGTTTTTCTAAGACCTGCTGTAGAACCTGGATATGATGCAATGTACTGAATCCACTTCTGAATCCTGCTTGCTCCCTTGGCTGTGCGTCATTAAGTTTTCTTAGTATTCTATTGGATATTATCTTGGTGAAAACTTTGTACACCACTGATAGGAGGCTTATTGGGCGGTAGTTCTTTAAATCTTCCCGTGCTCCATTTTTAGTAAAAGAATCACTTCTACATTTTTCCATAAGCTGGGTACTTCTTGTTTTTTGAGGCATTTTGTGTATAATCTTGCCAGTGTTTTATGTAAGGTCCGACCACCAGCTTTTAACATCTCCACCGTTATACTATCCTCTCCTGGAGCCTTGCCATTTTTCATCGAGTCTATAGCCTTTGTCACTTCCTCCACCAGGATATCCGGTATTTATTCTTCAGTAGGCATTGCTGTTATTGTCTGATTCTGGTCCTCATATAACTTTGAATAAAATCTTCGGACAACCTCTAACATTTCCGTCGGTTTCCTGCATATTGTACCATCCTCACGCATTAAGGAAAACATTTGTGTCCTTTTCCTTCTCAGCTTCTGCTTAGCTTTGTTAATTCCCCTGTTTTCTTCCAGAGTTTTTTGCACTAGCTCCATGTTGAATCGGCGCGTTTCCTCTCAAATACCCTTTCTTATAGTTTTGCAAAGCTCAACGTACTCAACCCTACCAAAAGGACTATCTGCATTCTTCATTGTCCGGTTTTTTCATGAAATTAATGGTCTTTGAAACTCTTTGAAACATTTATCTTCTGGTGCTATTGAAGCCTCCATTTTAAGCAAATTGTTGGCGATTTCTTTATATTGGTCTGTAATTTCCATCTCCTCTGGGTCTTGTAACACAGCAAAGCGGTTCGACAAAGTAATTTCAAAATCTCCGTCCCTCTCCAGTAGCTTCCCAGAATCCACTTTGCCACCTTTTGATCTTATTTTCTTTTTACGCGTTCTTTTCGGCAGTTTATCCTAATGTTTGCTCATACCATTCGGTGGTCACTTCCCACATTAAAATGGTTAAGGACAGTACAATTGCAAAATATTGCTTTATCGTTTGACATGATGTAATCAATTTCACTGGTGAGTCCAGATGGACTTTTCCATGTCCATTTTCTGTTGACCTTTTTCTTATAAAACGAATTCATAATATAGAATTCTTGTCCTTCAGCAAAGTCAACCAGCCTGTCACCCCTATTGTCCCGCTCACCATTTCCATATGGGCCAGGTGCATTTTCACAAGTTCTTGCTTTTCCAATTCTGGCATTAAAGTCACCCAACAGTATTTTATACCTACACCTCTCTTTGTCTAAAAGTTGGGCCACATCATCATAAAATTCCTCAATTTCCTCATCTCTATGGCTTATAGTTGGTGCATAAGCTTGGACGATTTGAAGCTTAAACTTTTTATTTAACTGAATGACGCATTGGGCTAATCGGTCAGATATACTTTCATATTTAACTACACTGTCTTTCAGCTTTCGATTGATGTGGAATCCAATTCCACCACATCATCCATTCTCCGTACCTCGGGTGTAGAGTACGTGACTAGTTGGTTCTAGTTTGATTAACTCTTCACCCTTTCTTCGTATTTCACAGAGCCCAATAATATCCCAATGTATGTTGTCAAGTTCGATTAACAATTCTTGCAGTAGGGTCCCCGTTTTCATAGTCCGTATATTAAGCGTAGCATTGTTAAAAGGATATTGGCAGCCTGATCTAACCCGGTGATTCTTAGCACCCTCTGCCTTGGGGCAGGTCTTACCGCTGCCGTAGGTAGTTGCCCCTTGGCCTCCGGGGAATGAGGGCTGTGTTTGAGGTTGTACTGTCATATTTCAACATATTGAAATACCATGTTGAAGGTATGGACCGTAATCTGCCACGCTGGTCCAATGCGGGTTGGCAGATTTTAGTTTAATTTTGGATTTGATTTAAAATTATATAATTAAGAATAATTAAAACGCAAATAAATATTAAATTAAAGTAGAGGTAACTAACTATGATAAATATAAATAATCCCAAATTATTAATCATCTTTGTAAAGGCATCCTGTTAATATTAAATTTTTTGACTGCAGCATTTACACGCATCCTAAAATGTAATAATAATCATTAATATAATTATCAATATAAATAATGTTAATTAGTAAACTTTGTGTAGAATCATCACATGAATTGATGGTTATTAATTTATTAAAGAAAAATTTGATTTTCTACAATGTACATATAGTGGGGCTAGTTGAACAAGCATTGAACGCGCGTTGCTCAACTAGCCCCAGTTCAGGCAACAAAATAAAAATTTGGATATAAAAAAATCATAAAAGTTAAAAATAAATAACCATCTATAATCCAAATAATAATTAAGTAATCTTTAAATACTTACGTGGTTCTTGTTAAGTGTTTTTATACGAGTATAGTAGAACAATTATGATGCCCTGTAATATATTTTTACGCGGAAAAAAACAAAGCGTTCTCTTATTTTATCGGAGCACCGGAGAGCAATTGACAGTCGCGCTGTATATTCTACTCCCAAAACTCTTTTTTTTTTCGCCATTTACACTTTTGTTGTAGGTTGCTTAGTTTTCGAGATATTTCGATTGCACAACTTGGCCCTATGATCAACTAGTCCCGCTCTACCCTACCTCATGGTACTACAAGTGACTTCTAACTCATGTCGAAGTACCGACAAAGTTTGAGGGGGTTGTAAATTTAGTAGCCTTCTACCGATCATTGCCCATACATGTTCTATTGGGCTTAAATCGGAAGATTTTGGAGGCCGTGGCAGTACATTAATTTGAGCATGATCGAAGTAGTCCAATGTGACCTCTTGTGTCCTCTTGTTACATGCGGTCGGATTATCTTTTTGAAAAATTGGGTTTGGGAGTATCCTTGATGTGAGGGCCCACAATTTCTTGGATGTAACAAAGTGCGACCATGTTTTCTCTAATGAACATCAGAGGTGATCTCTAGAGCCATAATCCCAACAGTGTGATGAACATGCCGCTTAACTAAAAATTGTGGATCTCGTCCTTCACCACGTCGTCTTCTCACTCGTGCCCGCGCATCATGAATCGAGACTCGTCACTAAACGCTTATGTGTTCCATTCGTGGTCGCACAATAGCCGTTCTCTATACCTTTCCAGTCGATTAGGTCGATGCTCTGGAGTTAGAGGTAGTGCCCAATGCGGACGATATGGAAAAAGTACAAAACTTCTTATCCGACCATAAACACTCCGCATTCCTATGGATCTTTTGTGCTCTGCAAACCATTGATTTGCAATTGCCCCAGTGGTAGAGAAGCGGTCTCTTAAAGCCAGCACCTTCAAGTAGCGATATTGGCGCTTTGATGTTCTTCTGTCTGGTCCTGTACCCCCTGTCTCGATTTGGACGGCCTTGGAAAAAGGGGATATATTTTGAGAATTCTAAGCATAAAAGATCATGGGTAACTCCAGGCGAAGCATCAACATCAACTGCAAGGCCAAATCGCTGTGGATGGAAGACACTGCTCTGTGTTTACTGGAATCAGAAGGGTGTGATCTATTATCAGCTGCTAAAACCTGGCGAAACCGTCACCACATTTAGCTCTGTCCGATTACTACTTATTTGCATCGATTGAGCATGCACTTGCTGAACAGCGCTTCAGTTCTTACGAAAACAGCTCGATAACTGGTTTGCCTCAAAAGCGCAACAGTTTTTTTGGCGTGACATCCAGAAATTGTCAGACAGGTGGGAAAATGTATAGCTAGCGATGGAGAATACTTTGAATAAAATATTTTTTATCATTTTCATACAATACTCACGTAAATTTGAAGAAATTTATCACTAAACACCAAATCACTTTTTTGAATTTCCATGATTTAATCTAATTAATAGATTAAATCATTTCCTGATGATGCTAACATGCTTAGCGAAACGGGCGTCGAGAAGTTCAAAAAAGTAATTTGGTGTTTAGTGGTAAATCTCTTTAAGTTTAGTGTTTCACGCCAAAGGTTCCAATAGAAGAATTGAAATACTCACGTAGTCCAACTATCCGTCCCCAATCAAACTCGGCAAGTTGGTTAAAATTTGCATTTCTTCGCATACGAGACATGATAAACAATTGAATAATTGAAACAATTGTCAATAAACATAACAGCCCCAATTGCTTAAAAAATTGGTGGGAAACTGGATTGAAAAAATGCGCTTTGTCAGAAGTAGCCACGATAGACATTTGTTCGAAACTGTTTTCAGACATTCATCTTCTTCTTCCTTTGCAAATTCATTAATGGATGTTTGCACATTATCCATTTTCTCTCCCTATCTCTGGCGGTATGAATTAGTGATTGTATATCGTTTATGCCCGTGCATTGCCTCACGTTCCGCAACCATGACATCTTTTTACGTTCTAATCCTCTTCTACCTTCCATTTTGCCTTCGAGGATGAGTTGTAGAAATTGGTATTTCTGGCCTCGCGTGATGTGACCGAGGCGGCAGTCTTCCTTTTCTTTATAATGCTGAGCAGCTCGCGGTTTTTATTGGTGCATTTAAGAACCTCTTCATTTGTCACCCTAGCCGATATATAACACATGGTATCTTAAGATTTCTGCGGTATATCCACATCTCAAAAGCCTCCAGTTTGTTCATATCATTTGCCATTAAGGTCCAACCCTCTACGCCGTAGAGAAGCACCGACCAAAGGTAGCACCCTATCAATATTAATCGAAGATCAAGGTCGAAGTCACTACAGATGAATAGTTTTTTGAATTTCAGGAAAGTACTTTGGGCTTGTTCTATACGACATTTAATTTTATTGTGTGAGAACCATTCTTCATACAACCATATGCAGACATTAGGTCAGGAGGGTAATAAACTGCATTACTGGCGAAAGTTCACACGGTATTGATAAAAAAAACACACTCATATTTTTGTTTTGTTTAAGCCACGTCAGCACATATTCTGGACATAGCGAATCAAACAAAGTTGAGTTAAGTACTAGACTTAATGAACGCAGAAACCTAAACATCACTTTTGTTAAACTCAAAGATATTTACCACTAAACACCGAAACGCTTTTTTTAAAGCTCTCGAGGTACGTTTCGCTAATCATGTTAGCATCGTAAGGAGATGATATAATCTCATTATTATTAAAAAGGAATAAAACAATTTTTTACTTTGTTATCTGTCACTTTTATTTTTAAACAAAATTTGTGTGACTATAGTTTCGTAAACGAGTTTTAAAGTAGTGTTTGAGAATGTAAAATCGTTTACGAAACTATAGTCACACAAATTTTGTTTAATAATAAAAGTGACAGATAACAAAGTAAAAAATTGTTTTATTCCTTTTTAAAAAATGAACTATCACAAAGTAACGGACAAATCAATCAATAACTCATTATTATTTTTATTTAATCAGATTAAATCATCTCCTGATGATGCTAACATGGTTAGCGAAACGTGCGTCGAAAAGTTCAAAAAAAGTAATTTGGTGTTTAATGGCAAATCTCTTTGAGTTTAGTGTTGCACACCGAAGGTTCTAATAGGAAAATTGACGTTTTACATAATTATATGAAATAAATATTAGACTGTAACAATATATCGTCTTCTTTTTTTCCCCACCACCCACCTGCTATAACAAAAAGAACGTCTCACAGTAATTAGCTTACCATTTTCGGATTTAAGACTCCAAAATACTTTACATATACCTATTTTCATCAATGTTACCTCGAAAAAGTTTAAATTTGTTGACCTGTTATAAATGTTATTTTTTATTTATTTTAATATTTGAACAATATACTACGAAGCATCAATTTTGGGAAGGTGGAATAGTGTTTTTGTTAATCCCAGCTTTTTGTTCTTTGTCATAAATAGTTATCGTTATAATTATTACAATATATGCGAATAACCTACACGATCCACTAAATAAAAAAAGCGAGGCCCCATGTTTTCGTTGGTCCGCATTTTGCGTCGATTTGAAGTTGTGTTTCCACAAAGCGGCTTTGTTTTCTACCAAAATTGGATCTAAATTTTCTATTAAAAGCTTTTAACGAGCGTTTTTGGTCACTTGTTCGGAAACGCCTGCCGTTCGACTTTCGGTAAAGGCGGCAGCGGTTTTGATTGCGAAAACGAGAAACATAATAAAATCAATTAGGGTTCTTGTTTTGTCCGTTCCTTTTTTTTTTGATTTTAAACAGAAATTATACAGGAAATTGCGCATTAAATATAAAGGGTGGGGCAAGCATCATCCGTTTGTTTTGACGCCGCTTTTTTTTTTCGGGATAACTGTGACACTTTGGGTTTGACTATTGTGTAGCACAGACGTGCAAGTTTTATTATGGATTAATACACGTTAAAAGAACGCAGTATAATTATTATAATTTAGTTAAAAATATATATATATATATATATATATATATATATATATATATATATATATATATATATATATATATATATATATATATATATATATAGTTCAGGAATCGATTGTGGATTCTTATTGTAGACCTGGCTTTTTACGTAATCCCAAAGAAAATAGTTTAACTGTGTCCAATCACATGATCTTGGTCGTCAATTCACATCACCGTTTCTTGCAATAACTCACTTGGTATTTGTTTCACAATATGTTCAAAATATTCTCTGACATGTTTCGGCTTAGCGACCATTCACAAAGAGAGTTATGTAAACTGTAGCCTAAGTAATCGTTATGTGATACAATACTTTCATTTGGAAGATCTCAGGATTTAAACAGTATGTATGTGTTTTGTTTTTCTAATTATGATTTATATTGTTCTTTTCGCTCAAAAAAATAATTACAAAATAGAAAATATCTTTTGGTTACTCATTATTTAACATTTTTCTTCAGTGGGTGTTGGATCTTTGCTTCTCCGATGTGTCCACATGCGTAGTGCTAATGCATGTTTACAACCACCTGTCATCAAATATATTCAAAAGATTACTATTTATAACATTATATAACTTTGTTTGTTTGAGTATTTATTACTTGCTGAAGCTGCTGCACAATCGTGACATTGAGTCTTTTGGTCTTTACTTAACTTCTCATTAATATCCAAGGTAATTGTATAAGATTTACCCCGAACTTTATGTTCTGGACATATACGTCCTTTTAGCGTGCAAGTACCATTTTTGCGTTTAAGTTGAACAAAACCTATAGCCTTGTCACCGTAACTTTTTCGTGACACCCTACAAATAGTTTAATTATATTTAATGGAAATATTTTGTTTCTTATTTGCATTTATATTATTATTATTAAAAAAAAAAACTTACATCGATGCATTAGCACCTCGAACGTCAGCTGAATTGAACCGAATGTCATTTTTGAGAAGATCTATGACCATAAAAATATTCACAGCAGCTATATGATCAGAATTAGCCTTTATGAACCCTTTGTCACACATCACTGAACTAAATTAGTAATCAACAGTATTTTATTTTGCACTTAACCAACAATAATTTTGACAGTATATATACAAATAGAAGCCGTTGACAGTACTGACGTGTAAACACTTTAGTATTCTGACGTCACAAACATAGCAGCCAATAGCGGCGCGTTCGTAGTCACGTGATTTTTTTTAAATATTATACATTTTAATTCATTTATAATTAATTGTAACACGTTTTTAAAAAGTTTTTCGCGTCGATTATCAATATTATTTATGATAAAGTTTTAAAATAAAGTAAAACATCGATAATTATTTTTTAGTCAAAAACTTAATTGTCCATCTGAAAGCACTATCAATCGAATTGTTCAACTCAAGAAACTGGTTCGGTGGAAGATAAAAGAAGATCAATATATAGTCGTAGAGGTCGTTCTCAAGAACATATTGATTTGGTACGTGAAAGTGTTGCTAAAGACCCAGAAATTTCCACTAGTCGACGTTCACAACAATTTGGACTCAGTCAATCCACTACATGGTAAATTTTATGAAAGGATTCAACTCTGAAGACATATAAGGTTCAAACAACACAGGAACTAGAGCGTCTGAATGATTCAAAACGTCGTGCATTTGTCAATCGGATCAAAGAACAAACAGATGATTTTTCTCAAAAAAATCATCTTTTAAGATGAGAAACATTTTGAAATTGGTGGCTATGTTAATAAACAAAATTGCCACATTTGGGGTGAGGAAAATCATCGATTGATTATGAGAAACCATTATATCACTGTTTGGAGAGTTTTATGCTCAGGAGGTGTAATTGGACCGTATTTCTTTTAGAATGCTGCTGGTGAAGCTGTGAATGATGTTCGATATCGTGAGATAACTGGATTTATGTGGGCTGAATTGTATAATATTGATCTGGAGGATAAGTGCTTTCGACAGGATGGCGGTATACCTCATTCTGCTAATTAAAAATTTGATTTATTGAAGGAAAAATTGATAAGTGCTTCAATTATTATTAAAAAAAAAATTAAAATCAACGAAATTTCTGTTTTATTCAAGAATTAAAAAAAATGTAATGTAAACATTTCCTTCAAAAATCCTTATAAAACTAATCTGAAGTTGTCAAATCAATTTTGCATGAAAATTGTCAATTTGATGGAAGTGGTTTTTGATGGCATTATAGTATTCTAATCGCTCTATTATTGTTTAGGTAATAGTTTTACACAATTACCTGTAGGTGGTATGTCTTAAACAATTTGAATCATATAGGAAACACCTTTGTCCAACAAATTGTTTTATGAGACGTCGGACGGTTAGTATATTTTAGCCAAAATTCTCGTCCTCCTACATTCTCGTCGTCTTGAGTTGCAATAATTGAATATATATACTGTTAAATTTTCTTGAACTGCGTCCAATGAGACAGCAGTAGCTGAGTGTCATCAAACACCCAATCGTTGGGTTCTACAATCTCAAGGAACACACAACAACCTGCCTAAGTCTCCGCCTAAATGAACATTTTTATTGGTTTTTGACCGAGAAGTGGATAGGGTCTCCCAATTCTTGATGGTATGGTATATATCGGCGCCCTGATGAGTCTGAACCTCGAGAGACGAAACATATGTCATCCAGTAGAAGGGATAGGTGGGGCTCCTTCCCGGTCAAACAAGCAACAAAAATGTTCATTTAGACGGAAACGCAGGTTGTTGTGTGTTCCACATAAAATTGTGGAACCCAACGGTTGGGTGTGTGATGACACTCAGCTACTGCTGCCTCATTGGACGCAGTCCAAGAAAATCTAACACTACTTATATACGCCATCCGACGGGAAGTCTGCGAAAACATAGGTTGTTGGCTGTGGATAGGGTCTCCTTATTCTTGATTTTCTTATTCTCATTTTCATATTCTTTTCTCTCTTATTCTTGATTTTATCTTCCACCGAACCAGTTTCTTGAGTTGAACAATTCGATTGATAGTGCTTTCAGATGGACAATTAAGTTTTTGACTAAAAAATAATTATCGATTTTTTACTTAATTTTAAAACTTTATCATAAATAATATTGATAATCGACGCGAAAAACTTTTTAAAAACGTGTTACAATTAATTATAAATGAATTAAAATGTATAATATTAAAAAAAAATCACGTGACTACGAACGCGCCGCTATTGGCTGCTATGTTTGTGACGTCAGAATACTAAAGTGTTTACACGTCAGTACTGTCAACGCCTTCTATTTGTATATATACTGTCAAAATTATTGTTGGTTAAGTGCAAAATAAAATACTGTTGATTACTAATTTAGTTCAGTGATGTGTGACAAAGGGTTCATAAAGGCTAATTCTGATCATATAGCTGCTGTGAATATTTTTATGGTCATAGATCTTCTCAAAAATGACATTCGGTTCAATTCAGCTGACGTTCGAAGTGCTAATGCATCGATGTAAGTTTTTTTTTTAATAATAATAATATAAATGCAAATAAGAAACAAAATATGTCCATTAAATATAATTAAACTATTTGTAGGGTGTCACGAAAAAGTTACGGTGACAAGGCTATAGGTTTTGTTCAACTTAAACGCAAAAATGGTACTTGCACGCTAAAAGGACGTATATGTCCAGAACATAAAGTTCGGGGTAAATCTTATACAATTACCTTGGATATTAATGAGAAGTTAAGTAAAGACCAAAAGACTCAATGTCACGATTGTGCAGCTTCAGCAAGTAATAAATACTCAAACAAACAAAGTTATATAATGTTATAAATAGTAATCTTTTGTATATATTTGATGACAGGTGGTTGTAAACATGCATTAGCACTACGCATGTGGACACATCGGAGAAGCGAAGATCCAACACCCACTGAAGAAAAATGTTAAATAATGAGTAACCAAAAGATATTTTCTATTTTGTAATTATTTTTTTGAGCGAAAAAAACAATATAAATCATAATTAGAAAAACAAAACACATACATACTGTTTAAATCCTGAGATCTTCCAAATGAAAGTATTGTATCACATAACGATTACTTAGGCTACAGTTTACATAACTCTCTTTATGAATGGTCGCTAAGCCGAAACATGTCAGAGAATATTTTGAACATATTGTGAAACAAATACCAAGTGAGTTATTCCAAGAAACGGTGATGTGAATTGACGACCAAGATCATGTGATTTGACACAGTTAAACTATTTTCTTTGGGATTACTTAAAAAGCCAGGTCTACAATAAGAATCCACAATCGATTCCTGAACTAGAGAATGAAATTATTTGAATCATTGATGAGACAGAGTTGCGGTTATGCCAAAATTTTAACAAAAGAGTGGACGTTAGTGGAGCTGCGATAGGTGGTCATTTGACAGATATTGACCCTGTACAAATTTAAAAAAAAACAAATGGGTACTTTACTTTTTGATTATAGTATTAAGTACTGTTTCAAGTAAATATTTAGTTCCATAATCTCATTTCCGAACCTGATAGGCTATATACAAAAATTATTATTCACCATTCAGCCACAGTTGATACACCTTAATGTCTAAATATTTTCTTTTGTAAGGATATTGAATACAATCTCATTTTAAATAGATGTTTGTGAGGAGGAAGAGGAAAAAAAACTTTTTGTCAGGAAATTCTTTAGAGGCACGGGAACTGGATAGATCCCCAAGTGCGACGTCAACCCCACCTTATACCGATTATTAAATTTAGTCCCCGCCCTGTTGTCAGTCTCCCAGGAAGAAAAAATATTTGGAAAGGTATGGTCGGACACTATTGATTAACTTAGTAAAGTTTTTAATTTCATTTTTCAGTTATCTGAAAACTTCGCTGAAAACTTTTTCCACCTTATCAAATGGAATGGCTCTTTTTTATTCCCAAGTTCTTCATTGCAAAGTTGTTTTCCACCAGTTCAGCATAAGGGAAATAGAAATTTCAGTATGGATGACATTTCGGGGATTTTTAAGTTAGTTTTCTTTTATTATTGTAAATCAGCATCTATTATATTTGTTCGTCAAGTTCATTCGAGTAAAGCCTTCAAACGGGTCTTTCAAATTGAGAGTTTTTTTTTAATTCTTGAATAAAACACAGATGGCACTGTGAATTTGCTTAGGTATAGTCTAGTTTCTAAAGTGTAATATATAACATTTTTAAAAGTGGACAATACAACGTGAGCGTTCAGTGAAAAATGTTTTTAGAAAATTATGTGATATTTACGGTTTGCATAATCGTACATCTGAAAGCACCATCAATCGAATTGTTCAAAAATTTCAAGAAACTGGTTCGGTGGAAGATAAAAGAAGAGCAATATATAATGGTAGTGGTCGTTCACAAAAGCATGTTCATTTGGTACATGAAAGTATTGCTGAAGATCCAGAAATTTCCATTAGTCGACGTTCACAACAATTTGTACTCAGTGAATCCACAACATGGTGTATTTTACGAAAGGATTTAGCTCTGAAAGCATATATGGTTCAAATAACACAGGAACTAAAGCCACTGGATCATTAAAGCGTCGTGCATTCGTCAACTTTTGATCAAAGAACAAAAAAATCATATTTTCAAATTAAGCACATTTGAAAATTGCCGCATTTGAGGTGATTAAAATTTGAATGAGGATTTTCCGACCCAAATTTCTTGAGCTGTCGGAGAAATTTCGAAAAAAATTGATTGAAAGATGTTTCATTATTTAAGTGAAAAAATATGATTTATCTGCTGTTCCTGTCGATGATAAATTTAATATATTGAAGATAAATATTCTTCAGTTCACCTATAAAATGAATAAACGATTGCTAAAATCCCAAAGAAAAAAAAAGTTTTTCTTCAAAAACTCAAGAAATGACTGGAAGAAAAATATTTGGAAGTTCCTTTTGGTGTTAAATCAGTTAGTTCGGCTTCATCGTAACTTGGTAAACCTACCAAATGGTTTGCAGATTGTAAAAAAAACGAAAAAGCGTAAAGTTTAACATTTACTGCAATAAACGTGCGAAGAATCATATATCACAACGCAAGTAGCACTTAATACTGATAGGGCTGGCCTATAAAATAAATTGTGGCGGAGCTTTATTCATTTATTTTATTTAAACTCATTTTTACGTTGTTTTTAAGATAATATTAATTTTTCAGAATATTTACCGATCATTTAAAAGGCCTAATTGAAAAGTTTGTGGGGCGGAAATGAAGTTTATAGTTGAAAAAATGACTTCATTCTTCTGTATATTCTCCCTTAAGTTCAATACATTTTTTCCAGGGGTTCTCCAATTCATTTATTCCATCTCTGAAGTGATTTTCTGGAAGTCCCTCAAAATACTGATCTCCGGCTGATATAACTTCTTCATTTACTGAAAAACGCTTGCCACGTAGGAATTTTTTAAGGTTTGTGAACAGATGAAAGTCAGAGGGGACCAGATCTGGTAAATATGTTGGATGCTCCAACAATTCGTATTGTCCCTCCTTCAATTTGACCATTGCAAGAACACCTCTGTGAGCCGATGCATTATCGCTAAACCAGATCTTTTCTCACGAATTTTTTTGTTTGAAGGTAATCAATTAATAAAATGTCTTTTGCATCCCAAAAAACTGATGTCTTAACGTTTTTCGGAGGGGGAGGACCGGGCTCAGTCCACTCTGCGGTTTGTTGTCGCAGTTCGGGATAATATTGGTAAACCCAAGTCGCATCCATAGTTACAAAACGTTTAAAATCTATTTTATTCTTTCGAAAAAGATCCAAATATTGGTTAGAAAGTTTTATTCGAAGTCGTTTTTAATCAAAATTTGCGGCACCCATCTTGCACATAGCTTTCTCAAGCCCAATTCCTTTTTCAAAATATGAAAGACCCGCTCAGTTGAGATGTCCATAGCCATAGCAATTTCGCTCAATCAATTGTCGGTCATCCATAACCATATCATGTATAGAATTAATTATTAATTCAGTAGTTGTGCTTATTGGACGTCCAGAACGAGTATCATTATCCAGGCTTGTACGATCAGGTTGAAACCTGCCCACTTACAAACCATTGTTTTTGAAGGAACAATGGAAAGCCCTGGAGGAAGAACTACCCTAATATATTTACCATTTCACTATGAATTTTCATTGCCTTTAAACTTTTTTTTTTTAAGAATTTAATCACTGCACGATTTTCAATATTTTCTATTTTAAAAAATAACACTGATACCTTTACTTTAAGCTGCTGTTTTTGTACGAATGAATTGACAGATCGACTTGAAACTTTACATATGCTCATATGAAGGATGAAACTTCAAAATGTAGTAGATTATATAGTTCTTTTACTGCTCTATAGGTGTCGCTTCGCGAACTTTTCAATTAGCCTAATAATTAATCGAAGTTTAGTGCTTCGTAACATGGCCCTTATCCTTAATTACTGATTGAAATCTTCTTAGCATGGAGTCGATTATATATCGGCATGCTTCGAGAGGTATTGAAAACAAAGATGTCTGAATTTCTTTCCACAATGTCTCCTTGTTTACTATTTTTGCTACTAGTAAGACGTCGTTATAACTTTTTCCGAAGGTTTCATCGCTTAAAAGAATGTTTTTCCTGTTACGTAAGAAATCTTCACTGGAGTTTCTTCTTGCAAATTTTAAGCGCTGCTTTATATTCCGTTTAGTTAGAAAAGGAACATTTCTGGCTAATCTATTCATAGGTTCTTCTATTATAAACGTCTTCTTATTGTTCTGGTGCTGCTAATTAAGTCAAGATTGTTTTATAACGGTAGAGGTGCAAAAGAATCCTTCAAAACCTCGCGTGTAATAGGATTATTCATTTTTTTACTCGTTTTTCTTGGAAAACCCCGAAAACCATATTTTCTGATTGATTTCGGGTAATACATGCTTCTTTCAAAACTTTAGCAATTACATTTGGTGATTGCATTCAAAATAAATGCTAAAGATTGTCAAAATTTAATTTTTTAAGGCAAATTTACCGTAAATTTTTAGTTTTACATTCTTACAAAATAAAACACATTTTACAACATTTTTTAAACATAAAACACCTTACCAAATGGAAACATCTCTATTTGGTACACCGACTTACGTCCCATCCACTTACGTCCCATCCTAAAGGAAGCGTGCTTGGACCGATACTATACCTCTATCCGATACTATACTATACCTACCGATATATAGAGCCGAAAACAAGAATCATTACAGTGGCAACATATGCTGATGACACTGCTATCCTGGCATCCACACTGACCCAACATCAGCTTTAAGAAACCTTCAGACGAACCTAAACAAAATATGGTAATGGCGCATCAAAGCGAATGAAACCAAGTCCTTGCATGTGGCATTTACATTACGTAGATGCTCCCCTGTTAGAATTAATAACTGTCAGCTTCCATAAGTTGAAAATGCTAAATATCTCGGCGTACATTTAGACCGACGCCTAACATGGAAAAAACGTATATTTGCCAAGCGCAAGCAGCTAAAACTCAAACTAAGACAGATATATTGGCTCATTGGCCGTAAATCCAATTATACCAACATTAATATCCTGCAAAGCTTCCAAAACAAGGTATTACGAGCCATCGTAGACGCACCTAATTACGTCCCCGACGAGATCATTCAACATGACATCCCTCTGGAATCCATCAAGGAAACCATACATCGTTTCAATGCGAATTGCAATAAAACAATGCTAGTGCATCCTAATGTACTGGCCAATCAATTGAATGTACGTGATAATAGTGAAGTGCGTAGGCTAAAGTGACTGCCGCTATGAGACTTGAATACAAAGACTCAGATAACTTAAACTTAAGGCTGAATAGACAAATGTACTCTAGCTTAAAACCCCAAGAGAAGCCTTGGATATGGGATACCCAAGGGTGAATTAAAAGTGTTTTTCCATTATAAATGGTCACATTGAGGGGATAACTTTGAGTGGGGGGAAAATTTTTCTGTGATGAATACTAATGTGAATACTAATAAAAATATAAGTGTAATTGGGTATACGCCACCTAGTGCTGTTGTTGTGTCAGTGTTTTGTCAATTTATTTTTCGATCTTGACACAGTTTGTGGTAAGTAAATCATAAACATTATATTTTCTATAGTATTTTTAATGAAAACTTTGATTTTTAATTTTTTTAGCATTTATTTATCGGTTTCTTAAGTACATTAAGTCCCCTTTTAAATGCCGTTGGAAGAAAGTTTTTATCTATTAATTTCGCCTAGATATGATAGTTTGAATAGAACAACTCATTTTAATATATTTTTTTTATTTTTGCTGATTTTTTCGATGGTATTAGAACTACTATTATTTTTTGAAACATTCTATAGATATAGTCTCTATAGTGGTTGAGGTTTAAATTAAGATAAAAATTATTCAATTGAATAATTTAATAAAAAGATATTAATTATCAAAAACATATCGGGAACCGCTATAGTGCTTCTATTGAGGGTTAAGATTTAGATAATAATTTTTAAAGGGGATCACTCACCGGAGTGATATTCTACAGGTCACTTCTCTCAAGTCAAAATTAATGCTTATTGCCCTCTGGACAGATTGCAGATCTCTCTAGGAGTTAAAAAAAAATGGTTCAAGTTTAAATGAATTGGAATAAGAAGTTAGTTAGTAAACTAATTTTCCGTATAATCTGACACCCCACACTAAACATAAGGCGTAGGACTAAGTGAATAGGTAATTTAAATGGCTTTGTAAAGTAAAATCTGAACTATCATTGTTTGCTTAGACACTTTTTGTTCAACCCTTGTATTATATCGTTTTATAGAATAAATGCAGATTCTTTAATCAAACTAGGTCGAGCATTTTTCAACCTGAAAGACGTTTTTCTTTCGAATTTTTCATATAGTTTCATTAAAAAAAATACGTTGTAGTCTCTAACACGCTACCATCCAAAACATCAATAAATCTCCCTCTTATTAATGTAATTTACCAAAAAATTTACCAAAAAAAAGAAAAGCGCCCAAAATCAACTGAATTAATTTAAAACAAGAGGACCAGCTAACGAGCCAGCAAGCAAAACACGAGATAAATCATAAACAAATACTTGAAATCGGTATATCTTAATTTTAACTGCTCGAGTAGTAATTCATTCAAGTCTTTTTTTGAGAGAGATCGAAAGAAAAGTCGAGAAAGAAATATGGAAAGGCGAGATTAATGATTACTTTAAGCCTATCTTCAGGTTATTTTTTTCAATAGATGTTATTTTTGGAGCAAATTGACATCTACGTAAGTGGGTGAATAATGCTATTCGTTATTATTCATTTCAATAAAATTAATTTTTTCCTGTTTTTTTTTCTTTCATTTTTTTTTCAAATTGGATATCAAAATATCGAGGTTAATAGATAGAAATGGTCAAGTATCCCGCTGCCTTTTCATTTACATATCAATTATATTTTAATAGTTAGATATATTAACAAATTTCCCATACAAATTATTAAGAAAGTCATCTTCTCATGGAATTTATAATCTGGAAACATTTAATACCAGGGTTGTTGTAAAATTTCCAGTATACGCGTATGTGTTTGTTGGGTCAAGCGAAACGCGGTGGTTGGTATCATACTGTAGAAACTATGGTGTGGGGAATTGCTGACAATGATTAGCTTGTTCACATGAGGTAATTCTTGATGAGGGTTCTTCTTCTTTAAAATTTGATGACCTGTTCATTCCAGAGTTTTTCTTGCCCATTCATGTGAAATCAATTGCCAACTGTCCATCGTCCTGATGATTCATTTATAAGAAATAATTTTCGGTGTTTGCATTTCATCAACAATATTTTCGATAAATAATCTATGACATGCTTCTCTTCTTTTTTTCTTCCATTTAGATTCAAAATAATGTAACATTGGTCAAATGCTATGTTGATTTTTGTTATTAGTGCTAAACTGTCTATATAATTCAATGAAAAAGATTATTTAAAAGGTATACAACTTTGCTTTTGATGTTTTATTTTTCAAAATTCGAGGCTTTATTGTAAAAAAACTGGTTATATATTTATTCTATACTATCTATTTCACTATTTTCTTATCGATTGTCATGATTGATTGTCATGATCGATACATGTCATATTGTCCAAATTGATGTATTTTTAACCCCTCCCTCCCCTTGTTTCGCGCTACATCAGCCACCTAAATGGGTGATTGTGAATCTGTATTAATTATACGCCAAACTGAAATTTTAGTATTTACACTAGAAAAGGAGTTTAGGTGCAGTCATTTTCACATCTCAAATTTCATTAGCTTAAGTATAACCGTTCAAAATATAGGATGGGGGGGGGGGGGGGTATGGGGACATTTGGCTAACGCCATATATATATATATATATATATATATATATATATATATATATATATATATATATATATATATATATATATATATATATATATATATATATACATATATATTTCATTCTTTATAATCGTTAAATAAACTGCTTCTTTATGAGTGCTAACATATGTCCAATCAGAGATTCCTCCTGTATATTCTCTGCAGTTCCGTTCGAACGATGCCAAATTCGGAGATCAGCGCATTTTGAAAAATAGCATAGTTATTTCCGATTCGGCTGGATCTCGATTGCAACTAAAACGAATAAAATTTCTATGAACGAGAAGAACGGTCTTTTATCGATCGAAAAGGTAAAACGCCATTCTTGTATTTGCAGAAATCTGAACTCGAGGGAGTGGGGAGGAGCATCACCACCTAATCATTCTTTCTATTCCTTAACCACCCTAATTTTTTCCCGACAGTATTCACGAAATATACTGATTGACATAGAAATGTTAACAAATAGGTCAATAGTGCAAATTTCTGGATTTATTTAACAGTTGATCCAATGTTTTTTTTGCAAACAACATTTTTATCTGGTTTTGGAATTTTAGTGCTTCTGTTACAGGTGATTTATTTTTTCTTCTTCTTCTTCTTCATTTATTAGGATTACTTCGTGTTATTTCTATTGCTGACTTAGTTCCGTTGAGATGCAGATGTCTAGCATTTGCACCATCTTTTTCGTCATCGTCTTATTTGAGCTTATCAAAAAAAAAAAGAAAATCTTAACTAATTTCTTTTAACATACAAAATGTATTCCCGAGTATGCCAAACAAAGGTAGTAATAGAATATAATTAATCATCAGAAATCAGATTAAAACATCTCCTAATGGTGCTAACATAGTTGGCGAAACGCACGTCGAGTAAGTAAAAAAACAAATACTCTGTGTTTAGTGGTAAATCCCTTCAAGATGCGAATAAAATTAGTTGAGAAATTACTTGTTAAAAATGAAGTTAATTTAATAATGAAGCAAGAAATGTTAGAGCTACTTTCACTTACTTTCACTGTTTAATACTAGGAAACTCTTTAAGTCCTTTACTAACTAAAATGTTTATGGATAACTTAGAAAACAACATTTCTTTCTTCAAGTCTTTAAACTAAACTTGAAGAGATTTACCACCAAACACCATGTTAGCATCATGGTTTAGCTAACATGGTTAGCGAAACGTGCGTCAAACAGTTCAAAAAAAGTGATTTGGTGTTTAGTGGTAAATCTCTTCAAGTTAAGTGTTTCACACCAAAGTTTCCAATAAAAGAATTGATAAACTCAAATATTATCACTAAACTACTATCACTACCACACTTTACCACTAAACTTGAATCGAAAAATGATGCTAACATGGTTATCGAAATGCGCGTCGAGAAGTTAAATAAAGTGATTTGATGTTTAGTCGTATTTATCTTCGGGATTAGTGTTTCATACCGAAGGTTCCAATTTAATACCAATATATTTTAAAAAATCTCCAAAAATTGTTAACAATTATTAAACCGAAATTTTTGTATAGAAAATACAGGTGTATTGCATGAAAATGAAAGAAAATATTTTATTCGAAGTATTGCCCATCACTAGCTATACATTTTTTGCACCTGTCTGACAATTTGTGAATGCCACGCCAAAAAAAAACTGTTGCTCGTTTGATTCATCGAGCCATTTTTGTAAGAAGTGAAGCGCTGCTCAGCTGTGCCTATCCCATCGATGCAAATAAGTAGTAATCGGACGGAGCCAAGTCTGGTGAGTAAGTCGCATGCGAAAATATTTCCCAACTAAACGCCTCAATCGTTTCCTTGACCAGTTTTACTATGTGTGATGGTACATTGTCATGAAGCAAAATTACTTTTTGTTACCTTTTTTGGTATTGTGGTCGTTTTTCACGGAAAGCTTGATTCAAATCGATCATTTTTTGTCGGTCGCATTCAGTATTAATGGTTTAGCCAGGTTTTTCTAGCTCATAATAGATCACACCCTTCTGATTCTCCAAATATACCCACTTTTCATTGCCAGTCACAAATCGATAGATAAATGACTTTCTTTTGTACCCGGCGAGCAGCAATTCACAAGTGGTTTCTCGGTTTGCCTGCAGCCTTTCATTCAGTTCATGTTGAACCCATTTTCCCATCTTCTGGATCTTTCGCATGGCTTTCAAACGCATAGAGACGGCTTCTCGTGTCATATTTAATTGATCCGCGAGTTGTTGCGTTTGAGCGCCATCCTCATCCAAAAATGCATGCAATTCGCTGTCTTCAAAAGTTTTTCGGTGGTCTTCCACGTTCTTTGTTTCCAACGTCAAAATCGACACTTTTGAAATTTTTAAACCACTCAAAGCACTGTAATTTACCAAGAGTATGCTCACCGACAAGCATTCGATGCGATTCTGCAGCAGTTTTCGGCACAAAATTCGACATGTTCAACGCTATTACAAACTATGATGTTGTATGAAAGTTATATTTTTGTGAGTTGAAAATCTTTGTTAGATGTTAACAAGGAAATGCGCCAATGACGCGGTTTGACGGTAACTATATTGACAGCTAGAGTCAGCTATGGGCAAATTCTGGTTTCATATTTACAGACCTAATAGCTTCTATATTAAAAAAGCGAAATGGTATAAAACTTCTGTGCTATGTCAAGGAGTCATACCAACTTAAAATAAATCAAAGGTCTATACTAGTACATAAAGCGAACGAATTTTTAAAACAAGTCACCTTAATTTTTCATCAACGTCGCGAGAATGTTAAATAAATGAATTTAAATCAATAAGAATTATAACGAAAAGTAACAATAACGTATTATCGTTTATTTTTCTCTTTCGTACCGCCCCCGTAATCTACTTCTTCAGTCCGGTACAATTGCCATCTCTCTCCTCCCGCCTCCCGATGTCGAAATTTTCATATTACATCTGTTCGCCGTTCGAAACCGCGCTCATTCGTCTCTGTCACGCTGATACGATATTTAAAGGGCCCCGTTTGAGCTTAGACACTTCATTGTCTACGTTAAACTTCGCTAATTAACAAACATTTCGTTTCGTTTCGGGCCCGTAGTTTCGCTTATTTTAGTCCCCATTTACATACCTCGCTCTCCCCATCACGCCCCCCCTCTTCTTTCTTACATTAACTCGCGCCGTTTGTCTTATTAATTGTTACGTTCTGGTTTAAATATTCTCTAATACACAATCGTAATGCTCCAATTACGAATTCAAATAAACCATTTCACCTATCAGATTTGTTTGACTTATAGTTTTCCTATATATATCCCTCCATTTCATCCATATTCTCCATTCATATATCCCTTAAATCTCCCCTTACATATTCCAGACATGAAACAATTATTCGACAACGAAATATGGACAATTACGAAACAAAAGGAACAAAAGCTGGATATCTGGGAGAGCAAGATTTTGAGAAACATTTTTGGTGGTGCCGGAACAGCGGAAGATGTAGGGCGAAGACGAAAAAACAACCTTTAGTGTATTTGGATCATGATCCTCTATTGTTCTTCATGTTCGCTTTTTTTGTGGCCGGCCGGCTATAAAATATATATATATATATATATATATATATATATATATATATATATATATATATATATATATATATATATATCTTTTATAGATAGAGAGATATATTTTATATATAGAGAGAGAGAGAGAGAGAGATAAAAAAAAAAAATATATATATATATATATATATATATATATATTTTATAGATATATATATAGAGAGAGAGAGAGAGAGAGAGAGAGAGAGAGAGAGAGAGAGAGAGAGAGAGAGAGAGAGAGAGAGAGAGAGAGAGAGAGAGAGAGAGAGAGAGAGAGAGAGAGAGAGAGAGAGAGTACTGAATCGACTTCTGAATCCTGCTGCTCTTTTGGTTGTGCGTCATTCAATCTTCTAAATATTCATCCAGTCTTCTTTATATTTGAAGTTTTGGCGAAACGTCATGATCCTTCACAGAACGAATAGATCGACACACGGAATGATTTATAAACATTATCTACCATTCATGAAAATATAGACACGCCCACATTTTCTCTATTTAAAGAAATACTGATTTGAATTTTCCCACAGTCATACACATTAATGGGATCCATATTTTAAGATACTCAACTGAAATCTGAACTTTAAACTCAGCTTACTACGAATTCACAAACACGGTGAATTCTCGATAATTAGTAGAAAAAAAGTTGTTCAGGATATTATTTTAAACCCACATACCGAGTTTCATGATAAACTAAACATTTTTTTTTTAAGTCACGTCAACGCTCAAAGGCGTTATTTAGTGACCTACCAACACCGACAAAGACATACAAATACGCACACAAACATCCATGCCCACACCAGGATTTAAACCCGGGACCATTGGATTGCCAGGCGGGTGACTAACCCACCAGACCACCGCGGTCGGCATAAAACATTTTTAATGTTTACGTTATTTTGGTGTATACACAAAATTGTTACAAGTTTATTTTTTAATTTGATAATTAGTGTGCCATGGAAAGTAAAAACTTGACACATTATACACAAAATATTTCAGTAAAATAAATAGCACTTACAAAGAAATAATTATTTTATTCTTATGGGAAAACAATTATTGGTAATTGATTACATTTAAGAAAAAGTATACAAGAATAATTTTCATAATACAAATAATTTACTATCAAATGTGATCTCTCTTAACTAGTCAACTCCGTCGATTCGAATACATTTTTCGATTCTTTTACGATTCTGTTTAGCTTCTCATCTAAGTTCCGGGATGTTGATTTCTTGACAGGCTTGCCTTATTCCAGCACTGAGTTCATCTCGATTTCTGGATCTTGTTTTATAAACTATATTTTTGACCATTCACCAAAAAAAAAAACCGAGGGATGTAATATCGGGAGACCTCGGAGGCCACAGCTCAAAAGAACTGTTTCTTCCTATCCAGCGCATAGGATTTTTTTTTTGATCGACTATTGACGAACAATCCTTGAATTGTGGATGGATGCACCATCTAGCTGCAAATACATATCCTGTCGCACATTAAGAGGAGGATTTTCAATTGCATCCTAAAATTTCCCATCGACGAAATTAACTGAACGACCAGCATTCAATGATTCATTAAAGAAAAAAAGGACAAATTATTCGGTGTCCTTTATAACCCAGTGATGATTACTTTTGGTCCAGTATCAGTTTTGAGATAATACAACTCCATTAGCAGTGAATATAGCCTCATCAGTAAACATAATCTTCTTCAGGAAATGTCTATCTTTGAAAAAAATTACCTTGGACCCAATAAAAATAGTCTAATATTTTATTATCATCGCCTTCTTTCAATGTATGTAAGAACTTCGGTTTATAGGGCTTGATGTTGTGACGAACGAAACTTCTTCAGGTTTTATCCTTCCTATTATATTAATTGAGACGATAAATCTCGAAGGCTCAGGCATGAATTTGTTCGATTGGCTGCCAAAATATCATTATTCTCAGGATGCCGGTGTCTCCAACGATGTTCACCTTTTTGATGGATTTTAATAACACTGCCAGTTTCATTGAAAAGGGTATTTACAGCGGGTGCTTTTCCATGAGTAATGGGACCTACTTCTCTGCTACTACGAGCAAAATCACCAAACAAGTTTAGTCTGACTGGCTTTTTTTGCCCACATTGAATAGGGTGAAATGAAGAATCGTGCGTTACCCAACACGAACCGAAACGCGACTCTAATATAGGTATTAATAATATAAGGCTAGTTAAAAATGGAAATAATAATGGGGCTTTGGCTTGGTATGAAAGCATTCAAATATGGCATTCGGAAAAACTGTAGAATATGCATTGGGAAGCCCTTGAATACCCTCCATACATCCCAGATTTGTCAGCCTGTGATTATTTT
Source organism: Cosmopolites sordidus (assembly GCA_031761425.1). Lineage (NCBI taxonomy): Eukaryota > Metazoa > Arthropoda > Insecta > Coleoptera > Curculionidae > Cosmopolites > Cosmopolites sordidus. Next base: position 175,009 of record JARFXV010000693.1, read on the forward strand.
TTGTTTGTGCCCTTGAAAGATGCATTTGGAGGGGCACAATTCGACATTGATCAAAATGTTGAGAACACTGTACGTAATTGGCTGATGACTCAAACTTAAATTTTCTACGAGCAAGCAATTCACAAGCTTCCAAACCGATGGGAAAAATCTGTAAAGCGTTGAGGAGACTATGTCGGAAAATGATCAATAGTTTTTTTTGTGTAATTGTATATATATAATAAATATGTATAAAACAATTCCGATTAATATTTGACTAACTCTCCTTTAATTGACCTATGGACTTTTATAATGTTCAAAATTTCATTAATTTATTTTTCAACTTTAACAATCTTAAATCGTTTATTTGATCTTTTACTCGAAAGATAAAGATTCGAATAAAACCAGTTCGAATAACGAATAAATTATTCTATTTTCTTCGTTTCGAATAACGAATGTAAAATTCGTTATTCGCAAATAATAATTTTTATTCGTTATTCGAAATTTTACCCAACACTGTGTAATGTAAATACTTTTTTGGTGACTATCATATATCTTTCTTTTTCATCTTTTTAATTCTGATATTATTTCTATTCCGAATTTTCCCCTTTGAGCGATTTTTTGTTATATAGGGTGTTTGATGCATCGTTTGTCAAATTAAAATGACCAATACGAGGGGGTCTTTTGCTATCTCCTCAGCCCCCCTAAAGCATTATTGTGCCCACAGGTTTTTTTATGTTAATTATATAATTATTTATTTGAAAAATTCCAAAAGTCAGCATTGCAGCTTGAATTAGAAAAAAAGTTATTGGTATAGCCTCCAAATTATTTTTTTTTATTTTAATGTGTTGAATAATGTGTAATGTTGTAGAATCAAAATTAGAAATAGAAAATCAAAATCAAAAATAGAATATCACAATTAGATGCAAAGCGATACCTCTTTTTTATATACTCGCAAACTTTTTGGAAGAAGTAAAAATAAATTTGAAGCTCAATTTTGAATTGCTTATTAAAAAAAACTAAAGGCGGTCATTCACCTGGAATTCTTTAAAAAAATCTCTTGTTTATCCTCCTTCTAACGGCATGCATTCATGCCATAAAAACGTTTTATTAACTTCACTAAAATGCTAACTTTGTGTATCGGGACGCATTAGGCTCATACAAGCAAACAACGCGACGCATTAGGCTCATTTACGCAAACAAGTAATAACTTGTTTAGCGTAAATAACATACGCTAAATATGTAGAAAATATATCTCACTCTTGCGCAGTGGAGTCTGCATGCGATCTCTTTCTGACAAGAGGTACTAACGTTCCTTGGACTTTAATTAAAAATAAAATCTTAATAATCAATGTTTTAATTAATCACAAACCTTGCCTGAATTGCTGACCTCCGTTGCGTAAGCACGTTCGCCATCTTCGCCTCATTTCTACCGTAGTAGTACGTAAAAGAATTTCATCTTTAATTATGACGATAGCTGTCTCTATGCGTTGGAATAAATCGTCCCTAGTTACAACTTCTGTGAAGTATACAAGTTCTTTAGTTAGGTCTGGGGACCGTGGAGGCCATGGAATAGGGCCATCCCTCCCAATCCACGAATTTGGGAAAACATTAATCAAACACTCCCTGACTGTTAAGCTCCATTGTGCAGGACAATCGTCATTGGAACACAATACTCCAATCTTTATTAAATATTGGAATCTCAGCTAACAATCCGGGTAAGACATATTGCACGAACTCAAGGTAATTATCCCCGTTGAGACGATTAGGTAAATAATGTGATCCAATTGCATGATTTCCTATTTTATCCTACATATCGAATATCAGCTTAATGTGTCCCGATACACAAAGTTAGCAAATATGTGAAGTTAGTAAAACGTTTTTATGGCATGAATACACACCGTTAGAAAGAGGATAAACCAGAAATTATTTTTAAAGAATTCGAAGAACAGGATACCTTTTAGTTTGTTTTTATATGCAATTTGCTAATTTGGCAAACGATGTACCAAACACCCTGTATTGTTCTCAGAAAACTAGGGGAAATAAATCTCAATGCAATTCTTGTACGAAAAAGCACCCCACCGAGACAACCAACATATTTTTAACCCTCAGAATTCTCCTTTCCATCATTATCCCTTCGTTCACAGTACGTTCTGAAGTGTTCTTTTCACTTTGGCCCTCTCTCCACCTGGATAGCCTCCCGACCATGTCGTCTCGTCACTTGTTTCGAATCTGACCGATTCCATGAATGTCTGCAACGAAACGTCGAGAGAAATCTCGAACAGATTCCCGCCCTATCCTTCCCGCTCGCCCCTTCAACGCCCATCGCCCACGGTTCGTCCCCGCAGCACTCTGGATCTTCTGGATATTTCATCAGCATAAATGGGATCTCGAGTCCGAGTTCTTGAAACAAGTTTCGTCAGTATTTAATTAAAAGTGAATGCGGCGAAGTGTATTTTCCATGTCTGAAATGCCCCGTTTTTCCACGAGGATGAGAAAAAAAAGAACTAGCGGAAAGACCGGTTTGTTTCGTTGCTCTTTTTGCCATTATTATCCTGCCACTGTAAAAGTAGTGTTTTTATGGTTTTATTGCCTGCTCAAATAATAATAATAATAAGAAATTTTTTTATTAATTAATTAAATGTTAATGGATAGGGCGAAGTCTAGCTCAACGAGTCACTCGTATGAAATCCCGTATCCAAAAAACCAATTACAATACATAACACTAGACTTACATAACGTATATAAACATAAACTAATATTCTGTAGGCAAAAATACGAATAAAAACAACGTATATATGAAAAAAAACACAGGAACAAAAACAAGTAATAACAAATAACAAATAACAAATAACAAGGAAAATTATGAAGATTCTTCAATGAAAAATGAAGGTAATCATAAAATAACATACAAGGCTCTATCTCTGCGCCGATATCAGATATTCCTTAAATTTAATTCTAATGTACTTTCTGTTGAACATTAAAAGTAAAAGTACAGTGTTTTGGGTTAGAGGCGCATCAGCAACTAGGCTATTTAGCGACTGGACCTACAGCTTAACGTGGGTTCCGAACCACGGTCATCAGCTTCCGACAAACCCAGGCCAGCACCCCCCTCGGGCTATAAACCCTTGGTTATGTGCCTACCCATAAGTCTATCAGGAAACCTACCGACTGGCGAGTGACCAACGTAGAACAACTTCTCAGAAGGCATCCGGCCTTACTCAGCCTTTAACTGGCGTGACTGAGGGGTAATTCGTAGTCGGATTTTACACTCTTGCCTAGAAACAATCACAAACATTTAGGAAAGATAAACGGACAGAAGAAAGAAAAATAACCATCCGAGCGCTGGAATCGAACCAGCTATCGCTCCAGCGCGGATTCGGCAAAGCAGGCGCTCTTACCGTCGCACCAACGCGACCAGCTGTTGAACATTAAATGACATCTCAAATCTCTACCTAGAGAGTTAAGCAATTTAGCAGCATTGTAGCTGAAAGAACGATGAAACATGGCTGTGTTATAACGTGGCACCATAAGAAGGGCACTGTGACGAAGGTAAGAATATGGTAAGAATCAGGAATAATTCGACGAAAACCCAATTTATTCCTAAGGCAAAGTGGAGAGAATGTAATCATTAAACGTTCGATATTCGACAGTAAGCTATACCTAAATAAAGAGTCCATCCTTAACCACCCCAAATCAGCTATTTTACCCGAAATCTGATCATACTTGCTAAATCACATACAATATGTTTTGAAATTATGTTTTTTCTAATGTAATTGAAAATATAAACATGATCTTCCTCGTTCTTTGAAAATAAGTACACATAAGAGTGTAAAATACAAGGAGTTTGCGTATAATTCTTCTTAACATACATGGGTCATTCGAAAAGTTAAGAGTTTCCAGCCAAGTGCAGAAATGGTGTTTCTGACCGCTTTCGCAGTGTGGAATGATGCATTGTCATGCTGCAAAATCACTTTTCCGTGCCTTGTAGCCCATTCTGGTCGCTTTTCGATTAATGCATGGTTCAAATTGTTCATTCGTTGATGAAAATCGAATGATATAAACTGTTTCACCTAGCTGCAGAAGACACGACATACTGATCCCATCAAATGCACAGCATTATCTTCTTTCCAAAGCGGCTCGGTCTTGAGGTCGATGTTGATGGTTCTCAACTTATAATTTTCTACATTTCGGGTTCTCAAAATATATCCATTTTTCGTCTGCAGTCCAGATCCGATGCAAAAAGGTAGTTTGCATTTGTCTTTTTCTTTCATGTCGAAAAATCAAAACTTTGCACACCACGTTTGTCCATCTGTCTGCCGCTCAGCTGACATTTAACCTCTCTGCCATTTGTTGGTGACTCAGAAGAGTCATTAGAAGGTCGAGTTTCCAGCCAAGTGCAGAGAGTCATTAGAAGGTATTGTTGGAAGAACCAACAATACCTGCAATTCGGCTTCAACAATCCTTTTTCGATTGCCCGGGCCATTCTTTGTATTTGAGGTCAAAATCACCACTTTTGAATGGTGTAAACCAAAGATCTCCAAACTACGGCCCACAGGGTAAATGTGGCCCGCCAGTGTCGTCAATCTGGCCCGCGACAACTAATGGCTTATTGTTGTTATTGTTGCTGCGATAAGTTGGATAAATATGCGATAAGTTGGATAAATGTGCGATAAGTTGGATAAATACACACAGAATCATAATAACTTATTTACTTGCTAAGTAAAGCTTAACGACAAGTATAATACGCAGAAAATTTAACTTAAGCATAACTAACAAATAATTAAAATAAATCCCACTAAATTTTAAAGTAGTGAACATTCTACGGTTTCACCCTCGGTAATTATGTTAGGGTAAAGAGTATCGTATATGTATGTATATCAATGTTTGGAATGAATCACACATATGATTTTTATTCTGAAAATCCCCAAGGAACGGAAAAGCTAAATTAACGCGAATCAAACGGCGGAGTGTCCACTTATAAAAAATACTAACGAGATTTATGTAATTGTGATTTTCCACTGACAATAGTTTGTAGTTGTGGACTAATTTTAATTGTAGCAATTATTAAATGAGATTTAAGATGCTCATCGGCTAACTTAGATCTGTAAATATTCTTTGTGTACCTAATTTTGGAGAATATTTTCTCCCGTGCCTGCAAAAAGGCCCGTGTTGGTCATTTGGCTGAAATCTTGTTCAAATCATAAATTGCATGTCTGAATCTCTTTTGAAGTGCCATCACTCTTATTTGTAGACTCTTGAAATAGAACAGTCTACTTTTAGAATTAGATTAAATTATCTCCTGATGATGCTAATTTGGTTAGCGAAACGTACGTCAAGAAGCTCTAAATAAGTGATGTGGTATTTAATGGTAAATCTCTTCGAGTTTTAACAAGCAATATGTTTTTATAAGAGTGCGGCGTGGTTACTGGTGTACTCCCGAAAAATAGACCGATAAATTAAAAAAAAAACACAATTTTTGACCGAAAACTGTCTCACTTTTGCATATTTCATCCGGTATTTTATTTGTGGGCGCATTTTTCCTTTCATTTTTAATGATATTAACTTCGCCACTAAACGAGAGTAAAAAAACGGTCGCTAAAATTAAACAATTTCATTGAAAAATTGCCTCCCCAGCGAGCTAAAAATAAACACGGAACAATCACCATTGTATAGACTCGACTTCATACTCTACATCCCCCCCTTCTCTCCTGCCCTTTTGTGTCCGCCCCGCCACGATCACCGGAATAAAAATTAAACCATTAAATATTTATCCCTCTAAATTAAATGACGCTCTCCTAGCAACCCATTGTTGTTTATTAGTGGAGCTATAGATGTTTTTGTTTATTTATAACATGAATTGTAATATGCTGTTTGAAACAGAGTAAGAGCAAAGCATAGTCAGCGTTATTATGTTTCGACTGTATAGAGGGAGTGCAAATGATATTTACCTTATTATAAAAAGCACAAACCACCTATAAGAAACAAATATATATTTTAAAAATACATTCTGAACACATTTCTTAGTGAAATTGTAGTTATTTCACATATAAGGAACTTTTCCAATCGTTTTAACGTGGGGGATCGATCAACATTTCTTTTTGTACTTTAATTGTTCTTTGTACTTTAATTGTTATCACTGCGCTTGGCACTCTCAAGGTCAACAAGGTTCTGAATTCATTGTTTTCCAATTTCTTTTCTGCCATTGTTATCAATCAATTTTTCGGGGGGGGGGGGGGGGTCTGGGGGGGGTTTGGGTTCGTGGGGCGAACAGTTTCTGCGGCATACGTTACTACGGATTTTATTATTGTCTTGAATATTCCTAATTTATCCCTTCTACTCAATCTCTTCCCTTTCAGTAGTTTCTTGTTGCTATGGAATGTTCTATATTATTTCTCTATCTTCTCGTCTATGTCAAGCCCCTCATCTTCTCTATCGATTCTAACTCCCACGTATTTAAATAAATTGTCTGTTCATTTATCTCCAGGCCTTTTTTCTAGGTCGCTGTAGTTCTGTTTCGTTTCAGAGTGAGAACAGATAAAAATGGCGGAGCGTGGTGCCCTCAGCGACAGGCCACCGCCGAACCAGAGGAATGGATCCAGATCGACTTGAAAACAGTCCACGTGATCACCTCCACCGAAACACAAGGTCGTTTTGGAAACGGCCAAGGCATTGAATATGCCGAGGCCTACATGTTGGAATATTGGAGACCGAGATTACAAAAGTGGATCCGTTATCACAATGCGAAAGGTGAAGAGGTGAGTCAATGTTGCAGTAAATTTAATTAATATATATATATATATATATATATATATATATATATATATATATATATATATATATATATATATATATATATATATATATATATATATATACTTTCGTTCTATCAAAAAAGTACTGGTAATTGATCATTTGAAAAGTCCGCTTATAGGGATTGTCAAAATTCTTTTTATCGCTAAGTTGGCTCAAATATCCTCTATACTGACGCGGAGTTTGACCATCATCCGTCATTTGGTTTGTTTACAGTGTTCGACTTTATCAGATGATGATATCAAGTGTGTTTTGCGATTTTTACAGTGGATAAAAACATCAAACAATTGCATTACAAATGGAATTTCGCGTGCCCGGACTCTGAGAATGTTGCAGAAGGATTACGGTGAATCGACTTTATCAAAAACACGTGCATATGAGTGGTACAGTGCATTCAACAGCGGTCGAGGTGTGGTGGAAGATTTGCCTCGCTCTGGTCGGCTATCAACGTCTTCAGCTGAAGTTAACATCGTTTATAGATATCCGCTAATCTTTCTGGGTCTCGCGAAACAATTCGTACCATTTTAAGCGATTGTTTGGGTATGAAACACGTTGTCGCTCGACTAGTGCCAAAAGACCTGAATTTTCTTCAGAAACTCAATCGCGTAAAGGTCGTTGAAGACATGCTAGAACGAGTCAATTACGACCTCACATTCATAAAACGCATTGTAACTGGTGATGAGACATGGGTATATGAGTTTGACATGCAAACCAGTCCAAGCTTCAGAATGACGCCTTTCAACTGAGCCAAAACCGAAAAAAAAGAGATCAAAGTCGAGCAAAACTTAAGGTGATATTGACTCTTTTCTTTGTGTATCGCGGTGCTGTGCACTTGGAATTCCTGCCAGAAGGTCAGACGGTATATAAAGAATATTATCTGAGCGTTATGCGGCGTTTGAGAGAGCAAATTCGTCGAACAAGGCTAGATTTATGGAAAGAAAACTCTTGGATTTTGCATCACGGCAACGCACCATCTCACAAGGCCGTTGTGAACGAATTTCTGGCCAAAAACTCAACAAACACCATGGAACAACCACCGTATTCCACCTGATATGGCCCCGACTGACGTCTTTCTCTTTCCAAAACTCAATATACCACTCAAATTCGAGGTACCCGTTTTCACTCGATAGAAGACATCAAAGAGAATTCGCGGCGAGAACTGAAGTCTATTCCGAAAATTGGATTATTCGTTGGCATAAGTGTATTATTTCGGAAGGAAATTTGTATAAATAATAAACATTTTGTTTTATTGACCTATTCCCGGTACTTTTTTGACAGAATATATGCCTTTATGCTAACTTTATATCCCTCCCAAAAGTACGACGTCTTCTAAAAAATACGACTTGTCGAAATGTGCAAAAGCACATATACATATATATATATATATATATATATATATATATATATATATATATATATATATATATATATATATATATATATATATATATATATATATATATAGGTACCAGGCAGGGTTTCGCCCTGGTCGCTCATGCACTGAACAAATATTTAATTTAAAAACAATACTGAAATACAAAGCAAGAATATCAGGAACGTCCCAATCATCTGCACGTTCGTGGACTTCAAGAAAGCATACGACCGGATCGACCGAAAATTTCTGTTCAACATCCCAGAAGAACAAGGACTCGGCAACAAAATACTACAATTGATCAATTGACTGACACAACCTCTAAAGAGAAATTTATAGGAAAAATTTCCGAACCCTTCTTGATTAAAACTAGAGTACGCCAAGGAGATTGGGTTATCCTCACTCCTCTTCAACCTGGTCCTGGACAAAGTTATAAGGGAATGGGAAAAGAACTGAAAAATCAAGGACGCTGGAAACCAATACGACTCGGGCGATCGAAAAACAACATAGAAATATCATGCCTGGCCTTCGCATTACAAATCTCCTTTCAAAAAACCGAATTCTTCTGCTCAAAATTAGATGTCCAAAACTTGAACATCAAATACGGCAAAAGAAATAGGGTCACTCACTTCAAATACCTGGACGAAATCCTCGAACCTACAGGAGGAGAGAAGATTTCACAGATTGTTTGGTCCGAAGGACTTAAATCTGGGCTATTGGGAGGCCACAATTCTTTGGATCAAAACATGTCGGCGTTGTTCGATTGATATGTATATATATATATATATATATATATATATATATATATATATATATATATATATATATATATATATATATATATATATATATATATATATAATTCAATACAATAAAACTGACCTTAATTTTATTAAATTCCTTTAAGTTTTCTTCTGTTGGTCATATTAACACACTAATGGTTATTTCCTTAAAATCAGAAAAGCAGCGACGCTTGTTTCGATCAGGACTTGGATGGGTGATTCTCCGAGAAGTGACTAGATTTGCGCACTGTATTTAAACAGGCAACAGAATGAAATCCAACAAGAAATTGCCCCTCAGTCCCAGTTTGAGGCTGGGTAAGGCCGGATGCCTTCCGCGAATTATTCTACATTGGGCACACGCTAATCAGTTGACTTCTCCAGAGATTTATGTTTAAGCATAAAAACAAGCGTTGGTAGTTCGACGGGGGTGCAGATCCAGTTTATATTATTTAACGGCCTTTACAGCCCCCTAACCTCCAAGAATTTTTAGTAAAACAAAAACATAAAAATATGGGGGCTACTTTTTTCAATTTTCGCTAAGGCATAAAATAGAAACAAGTATGAATCAGAAAATAGTTTTATTAGCAAGTGTCAAATACAATCAAAGTTACTTTTCCACATAGTCACCGCGAAGGTTCAGACATTTGCCATACTGGTGGACCAGCTTTCCAATACCTTCTTTCTAGAAAGTTGCCACCAGTTTATTGAGATAGGCTACAATCCATCGTGACAGGGGATGAAACGTGGATTCTTTCTGATAATCCATCCATCTGATAATCCATCCATCAAAAGAACAATCCAAATAATGAATGCACATATCCAAACTCGAACAAAACCGAACATATTCAAACTTTGATCAAGAGGAATACTATGGGTATCATTTCCTGGGATCAGTCTGGTGTGTTGCTCGAGGAGTTTTTGGAGCCAGGGAGTACGATTACTGTAAACGCGTATTGTCAGACAATACGTCGCGTACGGAGATCCATTCAGAATAAAAGCAGAAGCATGCTGTTATTTGGAATTGTTTAGATTCATGACAACGCAAGGTTGCGGTAACCCAACAGCTTCTTATTCAGTTTAATTGGGAAATGGGTGCGATAACCCGGCGTACAACCCAGATCTAGCGCCGAGTCACTTTCAGCTTTTTCAGCAGCGGAAGAAAGATCTAGGAGGGTAACGCTTCCGCACCAACGAAGAGCTTTAAGACGTCGTGAAAGCGTATCTCAATACGCCGAAGGCAACCTTTTATCATAAGGGAATAGATCTTTCTCAAATGATAGTTGATATAATGATAGTTATGGATAAATGATAGTTGCTATAATTGACAATTGCGTCTGCCATGTTAACGAGGCGTTTATATGAAAGTTTCGGGCACTTTTTATAAATATGGCTGGACAACAAGGATCATTACCCTTATTATCAGTACAGCTAAATAAAAAATTAATTGATGATGTTTTATAGTGCATCCCACAATAGAAGCACATAATTGAATTCAATTACAATAGTTAAAATGCCATGGCAGTCCCCAACGTGGAAAAAAAGCTGTACTTGTTAAACTAACGATATTCAAGACAAGAGTTTGTAAACTAATAAAGTAATATAAATACCCCGAAAATGATTTACTACACGTATAGCTCCGACATATCCCATAACAACAACGTTTTTTTGCTCCTTTTTTACTGATAACATTATATATTTTTATTAAAATACTTACTATAAACTTACTTATAAATACTTACTTAAAACTGTACTATTGATAGTGAATTAATAATTAAATATATTTTTTTGTTAATTACATTGAAAACATAATATTCACAGCTTATACACGCATAAAGTGCCCGAAAAACCTGGTGGAAGTTGGGGCATGCGCACAAAAGTTTTTCAACTAAGAAAAGGCCTATTGGAAAGTTCGTCCACCGGTATGACATATGTCCCAATCTTCGCGGTGACTATGTAGAAAAATAACTTTGATTGTACTTGAGTCTTGGTAATAAAACTATTTTGTAATACACCCTTGTCTTTATTTTATGACCCATCGGAGGTTGAAAAAAAATAGCCCTGGTAATAAGAGCAAAAACAACAAGAACAAGATAATTTTACCACACAACTGGACTGAACATCCTAAGAACTAAAGTTGGTAATAAAGAACTATCAGAGAGCAATATAATTTATTAGGCATTGTACCCTTAATACGACAACGTAGAAGGAAGGAAAAGTGTAGCAGACTGATAAAAATTGCATGTGACGAAAGACCACATCCGGCAGATTCCAAAAAAAAAAATAGGTTGAAGGTAGCTACATATAAAGACATGTACAGCCATCTACTGGCAAAAATAAAATTAATCGTCGACAATATCGATGATTCCATTAACTCAAAGAACAAATATAATATTTTCTTGGCATTGTTAATAAATTTCTTGAAAATATACGATGGGGTACATTAATTTTAATTTTATTACTCCCTAATATTCATTACGACCGAGAATTATATGACTTCTTAAAAATGATTTCCAACATCAGTCACCGAGCGTTGAACTAACTTTAACAAACATCAAAATTAATTACCTTCATTTTTCCCGTTAATCACACTGTCCCCTCCATCGTAAAAAAATTATTAATAAATATCCCCCCTCCCCCTCTCCCTCCACCCAAACAATAACGAGGATATATTGGCGTTATTACGGAATGATTATTTTTCATTAAAACGAATTTCCCCCCTACAAAGAAGGAGTTGGACGGAGGGGGGTGTACTTTGCTACGTGCCGCCTTTTCGCTCTCCCTCCCTCCCCCACGATTTTAAAAATTTCCCTCATTATTTTGAGTTAACGCATTCGAAACGGGAAGGGGGGGGGGGGGGGTATTTGAGCGTTTGGGAAATGAGGGAAATATCTGAGAAGTGAAAAAATTATGAGTCGTTATATTTTTTCTCCGCTTTTTTTCTGGCACGGTTTCTTACAAATCTGTTCGTGATTATGGAAGGGAAATATGGCGGATAAATAATGGTGACTGTGTTAAAGTGATTCCGTTGAATATTATCTCGCTTTATCCTAAATTGGTTGGTTCCCCCGATTGTATTACGGCTTCAGTTAATACTGGAGTTCGAAATACAGTACGTGGGTCGTTCGAAAATGTCTCGGTCTGATACAGAGATGGCGCAAGATGACCCAATGTATAGCTCATTCAAGGAATGAATGATTGTACATCATCAAAATGTATGACTCACTCACGTTACAATGTTGCGACTTCAACACCAAAATACCCAGACTTTGGATTTTGTACGATCGATAAAACCGTAAATGGAAAAGTTAACACGAAAACAAGTTCCTTAAAGTTTTAATCAGAAAGCTGTTTCCAAACTTCTGCTCGTGAGCATAGCGTCTTTTCATTTAGTTCACACAAAGTTTAATCATGCACTATCACTAAAACAAATTTCACTATTTGAATCGCTGTTCAAGTAAATTATTAGGGGATTAACATCCATCCATTAAGTCTTACATTCATCAAAGAGCTGCATGATCTTTAGTTTTTCATGAATAATTTCAAGATTAACCGTTTGTTCTTCATAAAAATAAAATGTTACCAGGTAAACCTACTCACTTTTTTCATACATTTCATAGATTTGATTTCGAATTGACCCCACACTAGATTAGTTACTCGTTTTGGATGTAGACGCATTTTCTTCGATGATTTTAAGATTTCGTTATTCTTCAACTTTTTCGAAATTGCACTAGCTGTACCTAAATAATATTTAGTGCAGCTGAAACTCGCTAAAAAAACTCCAATTAACCATCAGATCTACTAAGTTATTAATACATACCTCTCTCACAGTGTTTAATGGCAAAAAAGTGGCCCAGTGGCGGCTCGTGGGTTTTTAAAGTGGGAGAGCGTAGAAGAAAATAGTGCTGCTAAAGATTTTTTTTTGCTTTCCCCTTCCTACTTTTCGTGCTATTGAAACCTTATACAGGCGGTGAAACAGGAAAACAATAAAAAAATTTATTGATACTACTTACATTGGATAAAGGACATTGGAGAATGGGTTGTTGCTTTTTGTTCAAATAAAGGAATGAATAAGCAGGTACTTATTGTAACTGCAAATAAAATCAAAGTTTTATAACATAAAAGGTTTATTGTACATATTTTTGTCGGTGAACCTTCATGTTTGCAATTAAAAGTTGATTATTTTTATTTAAAGGTACTACTCAGTGTGTACACACGTAGCAAATCCCAAATCAAAACAAATATTCGTGAGACGAACGAAATACGCGACTCGAGACATATCACACGCTCAATACCCGTCAAACCAGCGTTTACAACCAATTATCGATACGTTCGGTCGCAGGGAATCTACGTCCAAATCGCATGTTTTAGAAAGCTTTTTCCGCGAAAGCGTTTGCCGAATTCTGGCAACCAAGAAAACATGTAACGCCAATGACAAGATAAGATGATGTGCCATGCGGTCGCTGGAGGCAAACGTACGATCAACGATGTAACAATTGTGGCGAGAGGAGAGAATTTTTATCCGCATCAAAAGGTGCGATGGGTCGACAGACATTCTTCTACATTTGGATAATTTTTAATAACATCTTAAAATGAGTTAAAGGGAAGAAACTGAACGGAAATAAAATATGGTATTTTGCTCTGAAAAATTGTTTACTGTGATAAATTCTTAATTGCCCTTTACGCCCTCTTTCATTCATTTCATTCTTCAATTCTTACACCCTCCCTCACTAGCCGTCACTGGAGGAGCCCCATTTTCTCGTTCCTCTTCAAAATAACTGATAAGTGACGAGACATGTTGCTTACACTGACTGCTTAACAGTTTTGGCATTTTTTCCAATTATAATCGCAGATTTTTTACTACAGAACCCACAAAAATAGAAACTAAACCAGAAAATAGCTAAAACAGTAAATAATACAGTAAAAATACTAGTACGTTTGAAGGCACAACTCAAAAACGATCAGAGCATGAAAATCACAGACTCGACGAAGAGTTGTGTTGGGCCGGCAATACTGTCCAGCACCACAAACCTAAATGTTATCTTGGCAGCGAATTCACAGAACATGATCTATCGGCTCACCATATTTTTCTCCTATTCTAATAGGATTAGAGGAAGAAGGAAAGAGAGTGCTTCAAACTTTAAAAGATTGTTTCTTTCTTATGGATTTAAATTGGTAATAGATTTCTCTAGATTGGTGATGTGCAACCATTATTTCCCTGATTGAGCTGTTTGTCAGATATATTTGTCAAGAATGAATCGATAGATGGATGGACCACCAAGAAACTCTAGGGACTCGCACTCGCAACTCGCAAACTCGTACTGGAAACGCATCCGATTTTGGCATCCCACCCTAGGGAAAAAATAGTGTTGTCAGATCAAACACTACACCACCAGTATTATTACTTTAATAGATAATAATATTAAAAAAAGTTCAAGAAGTCTCTTTTAAAAGAGTTCTTTTAACATTCACTCTGTGACCAGCCCACACGATATTATGGATTAAGTTGACTGTTTCCTCAGTAATGGCGTCAACGTGGTATATCGAGCAGGGAGCTTCATACCTGCTAGTTCGACCTCATCTAAATTCATTTTTCAAACTCCCAAACCACTTAAGAACCATGAAATGCGAAGGAGCAGAAAATCTTTTCACTCTATCCTTGTATATGACGCGTCTTATTTTTTTTACTGTCGAGAGAAACAAAAAGCGATACAAGCGTGAAAAGAACAAGTCAGTAGTCTATTTTTATTTCGCCAGATGGTTTTTACTTCTTTGAAATGCGCTTGACGCCCGGGAAACCATATTTCGTATTCGAATGTTTGTTTGTTTTCATAACTTAGACCGTTTCTCCAGGTGGCATCAAGGAACTTCGTGAAAAATATTTATTAATCACCGACATTTTAATTGCGTGAATGTTTATTTTTCTAACACATGTTAAATAAACATTAATTTGCGAAATATGAAATAGCACTTAAAAAAGACTTTTGCGTTAAAATCGCCTATTAATACAAATATGTCTTGGTACTTATTCCTTTTCTTCTTCTTCTTCTTATTGTACTATACATATAGCCCGTCAGTGAACCTTGACCTCCTTCAACCTTCGCCTCCAACCGGATGGATCCCCAAGAGCCTCTTTCCAGTCTTGATGTTCGTTAAAATAGTGATATATATATTTATATAAAAATTTCTAAGGGTTCCGAAAAATTCATAAAAAAACCAGAAAGAAAATTCAGTTTTTACAACAATAAAGTAAAACGCATGACACTTTCCCATTGAACAGGAGACAGTTAAACATCTCAGGTCTTAGAATTAGTTGGTGGTCAGTATTAATTATTTTCGTAAAGCGGATTTTTCCAGTGTCTTCTAAAAATGAGTGACAGTTTTGAGGCACACATTTTGATTTAAAGCATTCTCAAAAGATCGAAACTATAGTAGAATATAGCAGAATAATACAAAATATAGCAGAATAATACAAAATTATTTTATTATCGTATCATCTGCGCAGTTTATTAACTTGATTACCAAGAAGACGATGTTTATCGCAAGAAAGTCCAATCTTTGTGCAATAAAAACTATATTTTTCCCATTTAATCCTAACAAGCCCCTAATGTGGCATTAACTCGAGGACGTGTTTAGATCACTATCAACAGTCCCACCTCCGGGTCTTGTTCACGGATTATGTCATGGGAAAATTACGGCATATCTTATTTGCCTTGCAAAAAAAACAAATAAAATTACATCCCACCCAAAAAAACAGCGCAACTGCCAAAATCGACATCAGTACTAATTCTTGCAATGGTTCGTCGCTCGCGGGTCATAAAAACCCTGAAGACCAATTGACCAACCCTGACGACAAAGTCGTTAAACTCAAAATAGCGAGGAAACCAAGACATCTTCGTTAATGACAGAACCAGAATCTATACGAGGTCCGCTTACTAAGTTTTTAATCGGATATTTATAACATATATTTCCTTGGTAGATAATATCAGTTTTATATATATATATATATATATATATATATATATATATATATATATATATATATATATATATATATATATATTATAATAATAATAATTATTATTATTGGATGCGTATAGGCCCGGTTGGATCACGCACGACTTATTTTCGAGTGTTCTTTCTGATCCTCCACACCTCTCTCATCCTTTCTCCGTGGATTCTCCTTCTCTCCTCCATCCACTTTGTTCCCGATCTCCTCGAAACTTCGCTCTCTGATGCAACGTTCCGCATATGTATTTTGTTTCTGTACGTTCTTCTATCCTTAATCTCTGTCGGACCCATTTGTGCCTTTCCCAGATCAGCTCTGACTTGTGTGATTCATGGTACTGTTGACTTGATACCTTGTATGTATGTAAGAATTCTGTTGGTGAGTCTTGTCGGTGGGAGTCTACTGATATATCCATAGAATTTCAGTCTTCTTTTTCTTATGTCCGCCGCTACGTTGGACATTGTCTCTGTGGTCTTTCGAGAGTGTAGTGTGTATTCTTCCTTTGTCAGTTTTCGGCCGAGAATTTTCCTCATAACTTTGCGTTCTTCTTTTAGTATGTTTTCTATGCCGCTTTTTGTATGAAGTGTAAGTGTCTCGCTTGCGTATAGGACTTCTGGTTTGATTACTGTGTTATAGTGCCTTATTTTTGCGTGTTTGGATAGGCATTTCTTATTGTAGATATTGTGTGTCTTGCTGTATGCCCTCTTCATCTTCTGTAATCGAGTCTTCTGTACTATCTTCTCTCCTCCTGTGGGTTCGAGGATCTCGCCCAGGTATTTGAAATGAGTGACCCTATTTATTTTGCCGTATGGTGTTTAAATTTTGGACATCTAATTTTAAGCAGAAGAATTCGGTTTTTTGAAAGGAGATTTGTAGGCCAACTTTCTCTGCACATTCCTTGAGGACTTCGATCTGTTTGGTTGCCCTTTCTTCATTGTCTGCGAGTATGGCTAAGTCATCTGCGAAGGCCAGGTATGATATTTCTAAGTTGTTTTTGGATCGTCCGAGTTATATTGGTTCTTATGACTTTGTCCAGGACCAGGTTAAAGAGGAGTGAGGATAACCCATCTTCTTGGCGTACTCCAGTTTTAATTAACTCTTCACTTCAGTTTCTCTTCACTCTTCACGACGTTTCGCCACGAAGAGTCACGACGTTTCGCCAAAATCTCATTTGACATTTTCAAGTGTTGTCCGCTTCGACTGAAGAGTCCAACTGATTCAGATTATCATCATCAGCCCGTGTCGATTGGATGAAGGCCTTTTCAGCATACTTCCAACTTTCACGGTCCTGGGCTATATATACTATATGCTTAACGATGTCATCAATCCATCGAGCTTTCGGTCTTCTTCGCGGATGTTTGCGATTAAGCGGTATCCACTCCAGCATTGCCCTGGTGCATCTGTCGTCCCATCCCCTCGCTACATGGCTTGCCCATCTCCATTTCAATAGCTTCATTGGTGACATCATTAGAAGAGTGAAACAATAATGTCGACATATGGACGTTCCCTTCTCAAGTTATATCGATCCGATGAATAATGGATACGGGAAGGAGCAGGATATTTGAATTGTTACTGTTGGGTTGGTCAGGCGAAATTTTTTTGTGACCTGTAAATGAAATTCTAAATACTGCGTTCGTATAAAAGTAAGTAAAAGAAAAAAAAAGTTAAATCAATAGAAAAAAAATGAAAGTGTCAATTCTAACCACGGAGAAGGAAGGCGTATCATAGAGTTACTAGAACTTGGAAAAAATTTAAATGTTTTAAATGTAAGCGAGTTTTATGCTTAGAAAATTTAGAGAAAGAAAAAATTTTGGGCGTCAATTCCAAACCACATCGAAACTCAGTAATCTAACAGCAGAATCCCCGTAATACTTTTGAACTTTCCATCGGCGGGGGCGATGGGTTTTCCATGCAAAAAGTCGCCTTTAATTAAAACATCAAATATGATTGTTTTCTATGTTAGCAAAAATATCGAACTTATCTCCCTTGAAGAACTATCGAAACAAAATTAAATATCACATGGAATTGAAATCAATGAAGCGTTAGTAGAGAGGAAGATACTTTTAAGAAATATTAACCATCTTTGCGATAGTACTGCCATCTATCGAAAAACAATGTAGCGCTTAACTCTATTACTATAGAGCTTCCCTCGTACAATGCAAGTTGCATCGTTATTTTTTACAGTTCTTATTTTTCGTCCAATTAGGCTGATTTTTGGACGTGGGAGCAGTCTCCTGCGAAAGCACGAAGAAAAAAGGAAAAAAAATTGTCTCGTTTTTCGTTTGAGATGTTGAAATGATCGTGTTAAACGACAATTCCGTTTGGTTCTGTCTGTTCGTGCATTGTTTTCTTGTTGCACTATACCTTTTATACAGAATTTTAACGAACTGTATCAGGCCGAAACAAATTAAATGATCAAGAACGAGGTGCCAATTTTGAGCATTTATTTTAATCTTTCCAGAACATACATCTGGTATTACATTTTACTGTCATTATTTTGTTAGTTAGGGACTTTAGACAGGCACTATATATATATATATATATATATATATATATATATATATATATATATATATATATATATATATATATATATATATATATATATATATATATATATATATATATATATATATATATATATATATATATATATATATATGTATATATATATATATATATATATATATATATATATATATATATATATATATATATATATATATATATTCCCTTTGTGGATCAGACCTTGACGCGGTAAAGGGGTTTGAGTAGGGCAATGAAGTTTTGAGCTATGCCGTCTGGAGTCTATGCTCCTGGGAGGGTCACTTTTGGCGAACAGGTCAAGGCATGGGCCTCAGACTAACATGATCAAAAATCTGCCAACTCGCATTGGACCAGCGTGGCAGATTACGGTCCATACCTTCAATATGACAGTCCAACCTCAAACACGGTCCTCATTCCCCGAAGGCCAAGGGGCAACTACCTACGGCAGCGGGAGGACCTGCCCCGAGGTGCTAAGAATCACCGGGTTAAATCAGGCTGCCATTGGAGTTTTGACATTGCAACGCTAAATATACGGACTATGAAAACGGAGGCCCTATTGCAAGAATTGTTAATCGAACGTGACAACGTGAATGTGACATGTACTCTACACCCGAGGTACATAGAATCAACGATGTGGGGGAAATGGATTCCTCATCAATCGAAAGTGAAAGGACAGAGTAGTAAAATTTTAAAGTACATCTGACTGACTAGCCCAATGCGTCGTTCAGCTGAATAAAAATGTAGGCTTCAAATCGTCCAACCTTATGCTTACCAACTATAAGCCATAGGGATGAGGAAATTGAGGAATTTTTTGATGATGTGGCCCAGCTTTTATACAAGGAGAAATGTAGATACAAAATCCTGATGGGTGATTTTAACGTCAGAATTGGAACAACAAGAACTGGTGAATATTCAATTGGCCCATATAGAACTGGTGAGCGAGGCAATAGAAGTGATATATTGGTTGATTTTGCTAAAGGACAAGAGCTTTATATTATGAATTCGTTCTATAAGAAAAATATCAGCAGAAAATAGACATGGAACGATCCATCTGGACTCATAAGTGAAATCGATTACATTATAACCAACGATAAAACAATATTTTGCGATTGTACTGTCCTTAACAATTTTTATGTTGGAACTGACCACCGAATGGTATGAGCAAAAGTTAGGATTAACTGTCTAAGAGAGCGCGAAAGAATGGTAAGGTCAAAGAAGGGCAAAGCGGATTCTGGGAAATTGCTGGAGAGAGGCAGAGATTTTGAGATTGCTTTGTCAAACCGCTTTGCTGTGTTACAAGATCCAGAGGAGATGGAGATATCCGTTCAATATGACAAAATCACAACAATATGCTTCAAACAGCTGCTTCAATAACACCAGAAGAAAAAAGTTTCAAACAGACAAAAATTTCCAGTGAGACCATTGATTTAATGAAGAAACGACGGACAATGGGAAATGCGGGGAGTACTTTTGGTAGGGTCGAGAACGCTGAGCTCTGCAAAACTATAAGAAAACGTTTCAGAGAGGACACGCGCCGATTCAACATGCAGTTAGTGCAAAAAACCCTGGAAGAACACAAAGGAATTAATAAGGCTAAGCAAAAGTTGAGAAACAAAAGAACGCAAATGTATGCCTTAAGGCGTGAAGATGTCACGGTGTGCAGGGCGCTTACGCAAATGTTAGAGGTTGTCAGAAAATTTAATTTCCAGTTATATGAAGATCAGAACCAATCAATGACAACAATACCCACGGAAGAACAAATGCCAGATATCCTAGTGGAGGAAGAAACAAATGCTATAGAGTCGATAAAAAACGGCAAAGCTCCAGGAAAGGACAGTGTAACTGTCGAAATGCTAAAAGCTGGTCGTCGGACGTTACATAAAACACTGGCAAAATTATACGCCAAATGCATCAAAGAACAAAAAGTACTCAACTTATGGAAAAATGCAGAAGTGATCCTTTTACATAAAAAAGGAGCACAGGAAGATTTAAAGAACTACCGACCAATAAGCCTCCTGTCAGTAATGTACAAGGTTTTCACTAAGATAATATCTAAAACATTATTAAGAAAAACGAATAACGCACAACCAAGAGAACAAGCAGCCATAGAAAGACAAAACGAATACACCATGCCACTGTGCTTGACTTTTATCGACTACGAAAAAGCATTTGACTCCATCTCAAAGCATGCCATAATGGATGCACTGCTTAGCCAGGAGTAGCAACACAGCATATGTAAACCTACTAGGATCGATATATGATTGAGCTACAGCGACAATTCACCTTGATGATCTTGAAGAGGGAACTAATGTAGAACGAGGTGTAAGGCAGGGTGATGCAATATCGCATCGCAATATCGCATGCAATATCTCAGCTTGACTTGAAGAAGTATTCCGTAAACTGGA
This sequence comes from Cosmopolites sordidus, assembly GCA_031761425.1. Classification (NCBI taxonomy): domain Eukaryota; kingdom Metazoa; phylum Arthropoda; class Insecta; order Coleoptera; family Curculionidae; genus Cosmopolites; species Cosmopolites sordidus. Next base: position 195,910 of record JARFXV010000693.1, read on the forward strand.
TTGGGCACAGGATGGTGTAAACATTAATGGCTCTAACTTAAACCATCTTAGATTTGCAGATGATATTGTTCTCATTTCACAAGACCCAAAGGAGCTGCAAAGGCGCATACGAGAACTACAAAGGGCTGGCGAACCATTTGGCTTAAAAATAAACCCGACAGGGGAATCTTTGGTAAGAATTTGGAGATTGTGGACCACTTTGTATATCTTGGATAACGTGTGGTGGAACGGCATGTCAAATGTGGCTGGCAAGCATTTAGCAGGCTCAACATAGTGTTTTAGAGCAGACTCCCACTTTGCCTGAAAAGAAAAATCTTCGATCGGTGCGTCCTACCCGTTATGACATACGGAAGTGAAACCTGGACACTCACATCGCAATCAATTCAAAAACTTCGGGTAGCACAGAAGGGAATGGCATTGGCATTACAAGACGAGACAGAAAGCCCTGCACATGGATCAGGAAACAAACAAAACTGTATGACATCATTGGAAGAGTGAAGCAATTCAAATGGAGATGGGCAGGCCATATAGCGAGGCGATGGGACGACAGATCCTGGAATGGATTTCTTCATTTTATCTTCATTTTTTGGATAGACAGCCAGACTCATTGTCATTCATTGTCGGAAAAATACGTTTCTCGTTAATATTCCTTCAGCTTAGGATATAGAAAATAATCTCTAGGATCCAGATCTGCAGAATAGGGTGGTTATTTAAAATTTCGAAATGTTTGTTCCATGTTTGAGAATGAAACTTTATCTTCTGTTCAATTTTTCTCCATCGTTTCTCTTTCATTGATTCAGTAATGTTCGATACGTTTGCATAATATACGGCTTGTCAATAAGAGCGTCACAACTTTGAAGTATAATATTGGCAACACTGTGTGTAGTGTAAATGTCATTCATAGACTAATGTATTCAATTTGGCGAAATATAATCTTTAATGGGTTTGTGAAAAATATAACTGCAGGATTTGATCCATTGAAAATCCTAAAGTGATTCAGGGGTTACCTCTCCATGCTCAGAATGTCGCTATTTGGTACTATACTTTCGCTGAAGGAGTGATGGACCTTATTTTTTTGAAAGCAACAATGGAAATCGTATTACTACTGTTAAATGTAGATATAAACAATGTTTTCTTCCAACAAGACTGTGTGACGCGAAATGTCAACTCAACAAACGAAATGTACCGTCAACTTGCTGCCAGGATCATGTTATTTTACGCCCTAGGATAATGTTTTATTGGAATATGTTAAAGCTCTGTCAAAGAGTAAAATTACCGGGTTATCACTTATAGTTATCATTGTACCTAATTTTGAAGTTCTGATTCTGTTATTGGACAACCCTTTGTTAGGTCGTCGTATCCAAACCAAATGTGTCTAAGTCCCATAAAAAACTATTCCGGTCGTGAGATGGTCGGTACGCCAAAGGCCAAGGCACAATTTTGACCTTGACTACCGAAAATAGAAAAAATCGAAACAAAGAAACGCAAACGGCAAAAAGAAAGAGAAAGGGGGAAGACTGGTAGCGGTCCCTACTCATTTTCCGCGGAAAAACCGAGGGAAAACTGGCGTCAAAGTGTCGACGAGGCCTTGCGTGACCATGCGAAATTAGGCGTCCTGTTAGAACCCCGATAAGTGCAACCCCCGAATGCCGTTTCATACGTCGGAATAAGCCGCCACCCTGCTCCCCTGCCACGCTGTGAGGGCGCAATGGCGTTCGTGAGGGGGTAGAGGCGACGGTCATTTAACTGGATACTATTCATTTACTTTGTTCTTTTCCATTATTAAAAGTGGCGATAAAAATCACATGGATACAGTACTGGTCATAAGTTTGGATATCTTAAATGTTTCGTTTTCGATTAACATTGAACGGTTGATATCCTACAGGAGGGACCAAAAACGGACTGAGTGATTAACTGCATACTAAGTTTTTTACTAATACATCAGAAATGAAAGAATAGTGGGTTTTACTCAGAGAACACGCCCCGAATTCCTAATAAGTATGGATTTATCATATTACTGTTCCCAAATTCTCCCCAAATAGTGTGTCGTAGGGAGTATATTACTCTATTATAAATCTCTCCAGGATATCCAGACTGCAGACGAGGATAACTTTGAAAATTTGATTTTTTTCCGTATGTCGTTTCAGATACTATCAGATATTAACAGAAGGAACCAACAAATCCGACGGAGAGTGCACCCAGACATGTAGAAAATGCTGCCTTAACTGTTTCTGTATCTCTCTACTATTCAATCATTCTTCATAGTATGTGGGTTTACTGCAAACTTTTGTCTTGCGATTGCAATTCATTTTGTATCCGCTCTCGGTCAAACAATTAAAATAATGCCCATTTTGGCGGAGATACGGGTTGGTTGTTGGATGTTCCATATGAAATTGTGGAACTCAGCACTTGGAGTGTATAAACCTAACTCCCAACTATAGTGTCTCATTGGACGCAGTCCAAGAAATCTAAAACTGGATATATATATATCGCACTCAAGTTAGAATGTTGCTACATCAACACCAAAATACCCAGACTTTATCTTTTGTATGATCGATATAACTATAAAAGAAAAAGTAACGGAAAAAGTTTTACCTTTAAAAGTTTGAATCAAAAACCTGTTTCGGAACTTCTGCTTGTGAACATAGCCACTTTTTTTTTTAGTTCACACAAAGTTTAATTATTCACTATCACTAAAACAACTTTCAGCATCTGAATCGCTGTTCAAGTAAATTATTAGGGGATTAACTTCTAGTTTATCAAATACTCTTTCGCTATTCGACCATCTTTCAATCTCTTCTTCTGTATATCTGATGCAGTTTATCCAGATCTGCCTTGTAACTGTTGATAAAGGTTCTTTCACACTAAACACTAACTCGAAGAGATTTATCACTAAACACCACAAAGTACGAAACGTACGTCGAGAAGTTTCAAAAAGTGATTTGGTGTTTAGTGGTAAATCTCTTCGAGTTTAATAAAGTCTTAGTTTAAGATACTAGTCATTTTCAAAAAAAATAATATTAAATAGAAGGATATTTCTATATCAGAATAAAAAACAAGCAAAATTTGAAACTATGGTACCAGACGAGATGGCAAAACCTGAATCCTCCTGGGGCATTTACCGCCTCTTCCGTCGACGCTGCCGCCTCTACTGCCGCCGCCGGCGTACTCTCGAGGGCTATTTTTCAATTTCATACTTTAAATAAATTTATGTCGACGTTTTAGCCGTGAAAAATACGGCAATTTAGTCGACCAACGAACGGAATCGTTTTAATATAAGAAAGTGCGCCTTATTTTTAAACCGAAACCTGTATATGAACGACCAGAAATTTGCCGTAGACGAGGAAAAATGACGAACGATCATTTCCCGGTGGAAGTTTTCGTGAAAAGATCTTCTCAGAAGACACTCTCAGAACGACACACTTTATCAATCATTTAAAATATATCAAGTGAATTAATATATAGGGTATTAATATAGAGGGTTATCCATTTTGTGCTTCCAAAAGTAAAATAAAAAAAAACACAAAAAATTGAGATATCGATAATTTTTTTCATTCTATTACTTGTCATTAAGTGTGGTATACAATATCATTTAAATGCCCATCACGTGACCGCTTGCACGACTCAATCCTTTTGAGATAATTTTCGATAACTGTCCCGCACATTTCGGTTGGTATCTCGGCCATGACTTCACTTGACGAATGTCGTTTTCCAACCGCTCAAGACTGAGGATTGTCTTTGTAAACACGAACTTTAGTGAAGCCACACAAAAGAAGTCGCCAAATCGCATGATCTCGGCGGCCTATTGACATCATCAAATCTGGAAATTACGCGGTCTGGGAACTTCTCGCGCAATAAAGCCAAAATTGGTCGTGTTGTGTAGCTTGTGGTACCGTCTCATTGGAACCACATATCGCTCAGATCGAAATCTTCCATTTCTGGCCAAAAAGAATCGGTTATCATATGCTATGGCGCTCATAATTGCCGCTAACGGCACTCCTTCTTCGTTTTCGGGCTTACGCACCAAACAGTCACCTTTTAGGATTACAACGGACTCCCCACAAGCACTTGTGGAATTTCAGAGCCCCATAGACGGTAGTTTTGCTTATTTACGTATCCGCTGAGCGAGAAATGAGCCTTATCGCGGAAGGAGGTTTCTTCAAGCGAAGTCTCATCCCGGAACTTTCTGAAACCACAGTTGAGCAGTGGACATTGATACGGCACTTTCCCCACTACTTCGCAAACCTCACAAGCGGCGACAGTCGCTTTGAAGCCATTTTTAAAAATAACGTTGTAACTAAACCTTTTTTTTTACTTATTCGGGTAACAAGACTAGTTGGGTCGTGGATCATGGATGGATGGCATTTCAACAAGGGCATTAAGTTCTACGGACTAAAAACAATAAACCGTTAAACTGAGATAGGTTTACCTGCTTCAAAAAAACTCAGATAACCGTAAAAAATATTTAATAATCACAGCCACAAGTTAAGTGACAAACAAAACAATTAAAAAAAAAATTATAATACAAAAAAAGAAAATTTATAAGTCCTATTATTGATACAATCCTATTTAACTAGGCTAAGATGATAGTGTTCAACATTAAACTAACAATGTTAAAGTATAAGAGCTCTAACTTAGCGTTCGTGAAATACAAAATGATGCTACACAAATAGTGATTGGATTAATAAATGGATAATAATAGTGAAAATAATAATAAAATGTCTGACTTTTGCCCTGTGTCCTTTGAAAAGTTCGGTAACTAAGATGAGCAGTTACCGACAGGTACGAGGTCCAAAACGTGTGGTACCATAAATATATGCCCCGCATCAAAAATGTCCGCGATCTAAAACGTCCAGATCCCAAAACATCCAGATCCTTAAATGTCTGGATCCTAAAACCCTTTCTAAAGGAGGGATTACTTAAGCTGGACTGTCTGCGGCTTCGACTACTAGGTCGCTGTCCGTCTTTTTGACATGGAGACGAGTGTTCAGTTCAGAATAGTACTACCTATAGTGGTCGATAATTTCTAAACCCTACAATGTCTTAAAATTGCCCTAATTTCGCGACATATTTCACTCAATTTAATGTTTTTCTAAATTCTAAACAGTAATATAATGTTATATAATTTTGGGCGCCGCCCCTCCAACCTTTATCACAGTAAACAATTTTTCAGAGCAAAACACATTTTATTTCCATTCAGTTTATTTCCTTTAACTCATTTTAAATTAAATGTAGAAGAAGAAGTCTGTCAACCCACGATCACACCAAATAATGCGGATAAAAATTCCATCCTCTCGCCACAATTTTTACATCGTTGATAGGACGTTTACCTCCAGCGACCGTACGCCACGTTAACTTCTCTCGTCGTTGGAATTACATGTCTTGTTGGTTGCCAGAATTCGGGAGTTTAACTGCTTTCTAAATCATGCGATTTTTGGACATAGATTCACTGCTACCGAGCGTATCGGTAATTAGTTTTAAAAGCTGATTTGATGGGTACGGAGTGTTTGATATGTCTCGCGTTGCGTATTTCGTTGATATGATTTTCTTGATTAAAACATATTTAAGAAATTCAGTGGAGGAAAATAGACTAAATAATTTTTTTTTTGAGCTTTTCGAACTTCTTATGGACTTTTTCGAATTTTCTCTATTGGTTTGTAGTTACAATAAACTGTTTGAATGGTTTACTCTTCGGAAAACGGTAAGTATCTACTTATTCATTCCTTTATCTGCGGAACAAGCCACAACCCATCCTCCAATGTCCTTGTAAATAGTAACAATACAAAATATAAAACATTTTGTATAAAAACCCACGAGCCGCCACTGATAATTAACTAAGTAATAATCCTACGAAGTAACTAACTCGTCTATGTATTCAACCTATTCCCCAGACTTGACCCCATCGGATTAGTTTTCCGTTTGATTCGACACTTTCTCGTACTAAAAAGTTCGGAAAATATATGTTCTTGTTTTTCTTTAAAAAACTTTTATATAAATTTTTATAAAAAGAAAATATTGTTTATCTGTCGTATTTTAACGAATTCCCGAGTTCACATTTTCAACTGTGAAACCACGTTTTTACTCAATTTCCTCTATAGGTGTGGTTCGTTTTAATGAAGTAAAAAAAAATCGATTCCATCGTACACCTACAAGTTGGCGTGACCGAGACCGCCATAGCCGCCCGGATAACCGCACCGGATCGTCGACGACGAAAAACAAAAGATATCGAAATCTAACACGAAAAAAACCATTTGTTTCGGAAAAATTCCCCAACTTGAGGCGAATGCCATTTTTGAAATGCCGAAGGCGATGAATTGAGCCTTAGTTCAAGCCGTTTTAAATAAAGGTCATGTAAGGTAGATCGGGGCTAGTTGATCATTTTTTCTCTTGATCTCCCATACTTTTAAGAATATGCATCGGATTTAATTGATTCTTACTCTGTTAGGTTCGTAATTTACTCCACTCCAAAACGTCTAGCGGTGTAAAAACGATCCGAGTACAAGTTTAAAAGTTATTGTAGGAAATGCGAGAACGCTCCAAGTTGCTCGACGTGCCATACTAGTGGGGCTAGTTGGGCATGGGTATGGAGCTAGTTGAGCAATGGACTTGACTGTATAAAATGATCTGAATACAAAATAATTGTAATTAACAAGCAAGTATTTATTCATTATGATTATTAAATACTCTTATTGTTATTATATATCTGGAAAAATAAAATTAAAATCAAACAAAATTAAATCTTTCCAATCTTTGAATTATTATTACACATTTTTTATTTAAAATTATATATTTAAGAATAATTATAACGTAAATAAATATTAAATTAAAGTAGTAAGTAATTATGAGACCAAGAATATTGCTAGATGATAAATAATCCCAAATTATTAATCATATTTGTTTCTATCACACAATATTAAATTGTTTGACTGCAGCATTTACACTAATTTTTTCCTTCTCTACTACTTTTGCTACATCACTCAATTGTTGATTTATAGCTAAACCTTTTGAGGTCTTTCTTTTATATGTACGCATCCTAAAATGTAATAATAATTATTAATACAATTTTCAATATAAATAATGTTAATTAGTAAACTTTTTGCAGAATCATCACATGCACAAATGAATTGATGGTTATTAATTTATTAGTTGAGCAAGTATTGAACACGCGTTGCTCAACTAGCCCCAGTTGAGGCAACAAAATAAAAATTTAGTTATAAAAAAACAAATAAAAATAGTATAAAATATATACTAATATAATTTAATATACTTTATATAATATATATTATATATCAACTCTTCTGTTGGAACCTTTGGAACCAATTTACCACTAAACACCAAAACGCTTTTTTGAACTGCTCGACGCACGTTTCGCTAACCATGTTAGCATCATCAGGAGATGATTTAATCTCCTTAAACAGATAGACATGGTTAGCGAAACGTGCGTCGAGCGTTTTGGTGTTTAGTGGTAAATATCTTCAAGTTTAATATATAATATACTTTATATAAAAATATGTAAAAAAGTATAATAAAAGAGTTAATAATAAATAACCGTCTATAATCGAAAGAACAATAATTAAGTCATCTTTAACTAATTACGTGGTCCTTATTAAGTGCTTTTATTGTAGCAAAATTATGATGACCTGTACTTTTTTTATGCCGAAAAAAAAATAGGCATCTACGCTATGTATTCTCCTTCCACAACGCCTTCTTTTCGCCATTTGCAATTTTGTTGTAGGTTGCTTAGTTTTCGAGACATTTCGATTGCACAACTACTCTACAGGTTAAAAAAATATCAGTTACGAAAATAATTTTGGTGCGAGCTTAACACGAGCCTTTTGGAAAACATATTAACTTCATCAGGAGATAACCAAATGTGTTATTAGATATTTTATATATAGATATAATTAGATATAATAGATATTTTAGCTTTGGAGCTGAATTATAAAAAGGGTATCCTAATAAATATTTCGGGATTTCTTTTTTAAATAAAACCAACAATTTTCTCCCATCCCCGTCGATCATGTTTTGTTTCAGGTGCCTGAAAAACCTGTGGGTTGTTATAATTTACTTTGTCGTTAAGGAGGTCCGAGAGGAAAAAGTCTTGCAGACCACTGAATATCACCATTTCGATGAAATAACAATTCCAAAGTTTTCCACGTCGAATGACACGCTATCTTGTTGAAGGAACATTCTGTTAAGGTGTTCCATATTATCCAAATGGGACTGTACAAAGTTTCTTAACATATATCTATTAACATTTACGGTTTCGCCATTGCCATTTTCATGAAAAAAGGGAGTTATATTGTCTTCTGGCAGCTTCTTCACTATTATCACCAATAGCAATATATGTCATCAGCAAAGGTCGTAATAGTGACGTTTTCTTCTTGAGGAAAATCACAGGTGTACAACAAATAGAGGATTGGTCCCAAAACACCGTGTTTAGTGAAAGTATAAAATAAATGAAAAATCCAAAGTTCCAAAGTTGATGTCTCGATGAGAATACCACTGGTTAACAAAACGTCAATATGCGACAAACAATAGATTAATGAAAAAGATGAAGAAGAAAAATATTGTTTAAATGCAAAAATAATGAGTTAAAATCTACAAGAGATTTACAGCTAACACCAAATCAATTGTTTTGTCACGGCCCATCAATGTCACGGCCCGCGTTTCACGAACCATGTTACTATCATAAGAGGATGATTTTGAACCTAATTCTAAATTAGGCTTATATATATATATATATATATATATATATATATATATATATATATATATATATATATATATATATATATAAAATCCCCCGTACTTTTTCATCAAAAGGAGGGTTTTTTTTTGTTTATTTTAGAAAAAATGACTTTTGTAGGTCTTAAAATGTTGGCTATTGGAGTGAATGAATTTATTATCGAGGATATCTCCATAAATCTGAATTTTATGAATAAAATGGAAAGGACCTTGTTAATAGAGAATTTAATTTCCTATAAAATTGCTCCTATATATTTTTCTCAAATCCGGATACTTTAAGAGATACTTACAAAAAACTACGATTTTATCAAAAATGAACTTAGATCGTCTTGAGGCACGTGTTATTTTTGTTAAAAAAATCCCCCGTATTTTTGGTTGGTTATAACGGGTGATAAAGATGATCCCATTGGGGCACAGTGGGTCTGTCTGTAGATCTGCTGGTTGAAGGAAAAATATGTATTCTTCAAGCAGTGTTCGGAGAGTTCCCCCACATAAAAACGACTTAAAAAATAAACAAACCACTTTCGCTCTGTTCCAGCACCATCTACATACAGGACATAAAATCAATTTTGAAGGAGTCAAAGAAATAGCGAATATTGAAATCTACAAGGAGTGTAGAGAACTATCAGAGAAGCCCTTGAAATAGAAGAAAGAGGTGAGCTAAATACGCGAAACGACGCTCGCAACATTCCAAAAGTATGGAAATGCCTTCTGAAAAAAGAAAATACGCGGCAACGTGGCGGCAAGGTAGAAAAATCAATAAACGGACGCCCGATAGCGTTGCCGAGCGCCGCAAATAGTCCCGAACTACCCCGATATAATCTGCGCAGTCGCTTCTGTAGCCGGTCAGCTATAAAAGCGAGCACAGCGACCCGTGCACGTCAGTTGGACTCTTCAGTCGAAGCGGACAACATTTGAAAATGTCAAATGCGATTTTGGCGAAACGTCGTGACTCTGCACAGCATCAACGGATCGACACCCGGAATGACATTACCTATCATCTGTGAAAATATTAGATGTAACATATATATATATATATATATATATATATATATATATATATATATATATATATATATATATATATATATATATCATCATCATCAGCCTGTATCGATCCACTGCAGGATGAAGGCCTCTTCAGCATGCTTCCAACTTTCACGGTCCTGGGCTTTCCTCTGGCACTCGGGTCCAATATACTTAACTATGTCATCAATCCGATCAAGCGGTATCCACTCCAGGATTGCCTTGGTCCATCTGTCATCCCATCGCCTCGCTATATGGCCTGCCCATCTCCATTTCAATTGCTTTACTCTTCCAATGATGTCACAGACTTTTGTTTGTTCCCTGATCCATGCGCAGGACTTTCTGTCTCGTCTTGTTATGCCAAGCATACATCTTTCCATGTATATATATATATATATATATATATATATATATATATATATATATATATATATATATATATATATATATATATATATATATACATGGATATATATCTATATGAAACTCTGAAAAATTATAAAGAATCATTATATTCAAGATTTGCATAAAACAGATCCACTTGTGGTTTATTAAACTCCACAGCTCGCGTCTTACTCATAGACTCTGGTGTTCTCGGTGACAACTCAGGATATCGGGCTATGAATGAAATAGTAATAGAAATGCTTACCTGCAGAGCCTTTCTCATTATTGAAGCGATATGGGATCTTCAGAGTTACTACCAAATCCTCAGCTTCATACGTTTCTGAAACAAACTTCAATAACTCATTTTTTATAAGCGACAAATATCTATTGGATAAATCCTTTACGTATTGAACTAACACTTCTTCGTACTCAGGCGCGAAAATGTTTTTGCGAACCTACCGATCTTTGGTTTCGCTCTTACTTCATTTCCATTACTTATACCAGCTGCTTCACCCTGCAACGTGCTTTTGGGAATATTATATTTCACCGAAGCTTATCGCAAATTAATGTAGGTCCACATAACCAAATCAATTGCGGGTTTTAAATTTTCTGTTTCCAAATTTGTTCTGGTAATTATGCTCTTTGTGGATTTCTTTCATGGTTCGATCTTTTACTCCCTGACAACGAAATAAAATAATTAGGAATACATTTAAACACGGAAAAACAACAAGTTCACTGTTCGGCATTTAGGGGCAGTTGCCTGGCCGACACTGTCTTTCACTGTGGCCTTGAATCGATCGAGCATTGATTTTCTCAGATAGTGGCAATGTCCAACGCTAGGTGCCGCCCGGCTTTAGGGGAACTCCCCCTAGTGGTAATTACATAACAAACTAAATGCATATTTACATAAACTATTTCTAGTTCTCTTTCTCATTAAAGATAACCCAATACGATACAATGCAAAATGGACAAGCTTTTTTTCATTAAAAAATAATAGAAAGCGTGAAATATTCAAAATAATAATCTCGAAGACACTAAAGTATTCTCTTTCCTATTCCAGGTCATTACCGGCAACATCAACCCCTATCTGGAAGCGAAAAGACAACTGGACCCACCCATTTGGACGAGCAAGATCCGATTCTACCCCTACAGCCAACATAAAAGAACAGTGTGCATGCGTGTCGAACTATACGGCTGCAGATGGACCGACGGCATCGTCAGCTACACCATACCCCAAGGGGACAAACGAGGAGCCAACTGGGAGTTCTTCGACTTGGGTTATGACGGAGTTTGGGACGGGAACGAGTTAAAACACGGTCTGGGCCAGTTGACGGATGGAAAATTCGGTCATGACGACTTCAAGACAGACATCTATGATGGTCAGACCTGGGTGGGTTGGAAAAATGACACCAGGCACAAACCGATCGAGGTCAAGTTCGAATTCGACAAAGTGCGCGAGTTCTCAGCTGTGCACATATACTGTAACAATCAGTTCACCAAAGACGTGCAAGTGTTCGCTTCGGCCAAAGTGTTGTTTAGTGTCGGTGGCAGGAGGTTTAGCAGAGGTGAACCAATCACGTACGAGTACGTCGAAGACAAGATTTTCGAGGACGCTCGCAACATCACCATCAAGCTTCACCATAGGGTGGGCAAATATGTAAAATTGCAACTAGTGTTTGCTTCCAAGTGGATCCTGATCAGTGAGATATCGTTTGAGTCAGTTGTGGCTCATGGTAACTTCACTCCTGAACTTGAACCAACTACGACACCTCACGTGAGGATTTCCTCCGATCACGAGCATAAAATGGAGATCCCGGTACCAACTGATGTCAGTGAACCTACCCTGGTAGCTATAGTTTTAATTGGAATCACTCTGGTGCTTTTGCTTTTTGGCGGAACAGTCCTGCTAATCAGGTAAAGACCACTTTGGTAAGTGCTCTCAAATTAACTGTTAATTGTTATCAGATTGAAGAGGAGAAAGTATCTGCGAAGTCCGAATAACTCCAATTTGGATTTTCCAAACGCAACTTTACCTGCTCACGTACAAAATTCCGATGGACTGTACAGTGTGCCCGAGAAAGATGGTCACAGGATTGAAGCTTATGGAGTTACGGAGTTGAACAGTTCAGGAGACGAGTTCTACAAGAAATGCTTTGGAGGATCATCTACTAAATCTAGTTTACGGTATGTATAGTAGAATATCTATTTTCTTACTCTTTCTAAGATAGAATGATTCATATACACTCCAGGTTAAAAGTTTAAAACCAATACAATTATTTTGGCTTTTTTCATTAGTAACGTAAATTCAACATATTTGTATCATAAGCAGGATATTAAATAAACAATCTTAAGTGAAAATTTTAATTCAAATAATAATTTAAACATTTAATTAAACATCTTTAGCAGAATTTGCGTTCGAGAACAATATAAAAATTGTTAACACTGCTCTTGATCACAAAAATATACATAAGGAAACATGGGTAGCTCCAAATGAAGAGACAAATAATCAAATTGACCATGTTCTCATAGAAAGAAAACATGCAAAGAACGTTACGGACGTGAGAAGTTTCAGGTGGGCTGATAGTAATAGCGATCACATATTAGTTAGAACAGAAATGAAACAGGAAAGACCATCCCGAAGACAACATAAACAAGTTAAAAGACAGAAGAGATCGATCTCTTCCGATCGATGATGTGACATAGCAAAACTAAAGGATAAGACAACATCAATATGTTTTGAGCAGGAAATGAAAGGAAAACTAGTAAATAAGGGTATATTGGATAATAAAAAACAATTCGATGAAGAATGAGAACAGCTTGAGATAGTTATGAAGGAAGTGGTAGAAAAAAATTCTGAAGTAACCCAAAAAAATCAAGCAAACAAGTGGTTCGACGAAGAATGTAAACAAATTTAGGAGCAAAGAAACAGAGCACGTTTGGAGAAGACCGTATGTAGCAGGAAAAAGGAAGAACTTGTCGAACGTGAATTAAAAGAAATAGGAACTTAAAAAAAGTAAAGGTAGTAGCGCCAGGAGACCCCGTTATTTGAAAACTCAAGAAGAATCCCTGGTTGGAGATGCAGAAGGAAAAATGAAAAGAGTTGTTCAATGGCTCTCGGAGACACTAAATGAGACTGGGGATGAAGGAAACTGGGGAGAACATGAAATGGAAGAAGATGAAACTGTAGACAATAACGAAAATAAAACAAAAGAAGTAGAAGGTTTTATAAACACGAGTGGAGACAACAGTATAGCAGCAGAAATCTTTAAACACGATGGTGATACATTGGTGGCAAGAACATGGGAATTAATGATGAGAATTTGGGAGGAGGAAAATGTAGGGGGATGGAATAAAGCGCTGATAATACCCCTTGACAAAAAATTAGCTAAGGAGGAGTGCAATAACTACCGAGGAATTGCACAGCAAGACGTGACTTACAAAGTGATAGTAAAAGATCGACTAGAGAAATTCCATAACGAACAAGTAGAGGAATACTAAGGAGGGTTCAGGGCAGGAAGTTCAACAATCGACCAGATATTCATCATGAAACAGATCCAACAGAATAATTGTGAACAAAATTTGAGTTTATATTTGATTTTCAAAGATTATCGGCCAGCATATGACTCTATTAGCAGGGAAAAGTTGTTTCAAGCAATGAGAGCGATGGTGGAGGTGACTCAGGAGAGGAGAACAGAAAATAAAGTTATAGTCGATGGAGTAATGTCTGAGGAGTTCACTGTAAAAAAGTACTGAGACAGGGAGATCCACTGTCCCCAGTTTTGTTCAATCTACAGCAAGAAGGGATTCTGAATTTATTTTTCGCCCGCACGCTTTGCCTTACGCATTTCAAAAAGTACGACTTATCGAACTTTATATAGAAGTATGTTTATTTGCAGATCAACGTTACCACTACCACATCCAGAAGAAAACACATATCAGGAACCATACCAGGCTATGAAATTTGCACCGTACTACAGCTACAGTCCTGTTGTGATGGAAATGACAAGCAGCAACAAAAGCCAAAGCCATTGTGGTAAATAAGCGCCAGTTCGTTGTTTTATCTTTCCTGAACTGTTCAATGTTTATTTTTTCTTAGATAATTATGATTATGCAATACCTGAAGCAAATACGCTACCTCTGTTGGGTGGGTCTGATCAGAACACCCTGCCAATGACCAGAAGCAGAATTAACAGCAACTCCTGTCAAAAGGCACGGACGAATCAGAGGGTTTCGCTGCGGAGTACGCGTAGTGAGGGAGCAGAAGCAAAAAGGGTAAAAAAAGGGATTTGCTATATTTTAACAGAAAAAAGAAATTAGAACTATCTTTGTGAATATAATTATATATACATCTGAATAAGTGCAAGTATTACTACATGTAAAAGTTGATGAACTCTGACGAATTCAATAAAAAATAAGTAACAAAATCTTCTTCTTCTTCTTGTGGTGCAACAACTCATCAGGGAGCCTTGATGCACGTCAACTTTTCCCTCCATCCGAAACCATCTCCAGCAACCCGTTGTCAGTTATTGTTCAGTGTACCAGGTGTCCCATTAATGATGGATTGGGGCCGTATCTTGAAAACTATTTATCCCACAGCTTAGGGGAAAAAAAATTGTCCTAAAAATGATCATGAGAAATTCACCAAAAATATTTGTAAGCTTCTAAAACGACCGCAAGAGGGCGTGACGAGCTAAACATTTTTAAAAATATTTTTTTTGTGTATTTTCAAGTGTTAACCGAGTAAGAAAAATTCTCAGTTATAATTAGCAAACTGTCTCCTACAACTTTGTTGTATGACATTTTGTCGTAACTTCGCGAATAAAGAAGTGGGGGGAGTTTTACTTATTTATATAAAAAGTCGTCTAATGTCCGTTTGCCTAAACCGATTTTCCTCAATTTGGATTCATTTTAAAAGGCAATTGCTGGTACAATCAGATAATCTGGGAGATAAATTATTTAGTTTATAAATGAAACCGCGAGGTGGCGTTACATTCAACAATAGTTTTTTGAAGTTTTGTTCAGTTTTTTCAAATGGAATGGTACAGCTTTTATTACATGGCTAGAAAGGTAATTTAAAGAGGAATCATCCAGTGAAAACCCGAAATCGATATCTCTGACATGTCAAGAGATATTTCGATTTTTCTGAATGTAATTTTTATGAATGTAACGCCACCTCGCGGTTTCATTTATAAACTAAATAATTTATCTCTCAGATTATCTGATTGTCCCAGCAATTGCCTTTTAAATGAATCCAAATTGAGGAAAGTCGGTTTAGGCAAACGGACATTAGACGACTTTTTATCTCAATAGGTAAAACTCCCCGCCCCCCTCCCCTCTATTCGCGAAGTTACGACAAAATGTCATAAAACAGAGTTGTAGGAGATAGTTTGCTAATTATAACTGAGAATTTTTCTTACTCGGTTAACACTTGAAAATACACAAAAAAATTATCTTTAAAAATGCTTAGCTCGTCACGCCCTCTTGCGGTCGTTTTAGAAGCTTAAAAATATTTTTGGTGAATTTTTCATGATCATTTTTAGTACAATTTTTTTTCCCCAAAGCTGTGGGATAAATAGTTTTCAAGATACGGCCGCGATCCATCCTTAATGGGACACCTGGTACAGTGGTTCTCCAGCATCTCTTAATGTCTACCTCCCTTAATGTTACCGCCTATTCGTTCCTCCATGATTCTCATTGGTATCCAGCTTTCTGGCATTATCGCCACGTGTCCTACTAATCTGATTCACTGAACCTTCACATAGTCTACAATATCCAAATCTCTGTATAGTTACTTGAGTTTCCACAGCACCAAAAAACCCCCAATATGAAGAAAAAATAATTCAATTTTCTTTTTGTGATTAAACGACTCAAAACTGATTCATCTTGGCAGCTGAATTAGAACGTTATATATATATATATATATATATATATATATATATATATATATATATATATATATATATATATATATATATATATATATATATATATTTAATTTCCAAGGCCTACTCTTGCTATATTAACTTCTTTTAGTTCCTGCCTACTGTTTAGTTCCTACTACTGTTTTAGTAGCTGCTGAAGAAATCTGACAAAACACTGGAAAGCATTATTCGTAAATTTTTCTTAGTCAAGCTATTTCCTACAACTTTGCGGGCTGTTCAAGTCACTTCAAATAAAAAAGTTAGCCTATGTCAGGTTTAAAAAAAAATACGCTTACTTAATACAAAAATATATTTATATATATCACGGTAAACGTTCGTTAGAAGTTTTCGTGGTTAGAAAAAACTTAGAAATCTGAATTTTTGTACTTCGGCGTTATATAAGCATCTCTTATATTTTAAAAATAGTTTCAAGGTCATAGCACTTCCGGTTATCCCAGATGGCGCCAGTAATTTTTTTATTTTAAATTGAACACCCTGTATATATACCGATAATTAATAGTATTACATTTTGTCCCAGTCTCCCACACAGCAAGATGCTTTAGCGATACTCAGGAAACGTTTGGAAGAAACGTCTATTCCAGAGTTTCCGCGTCATCGACTTCGAATGTTGTCAAAGTTGTCAGAAGGAGCGTATGGAACGGTGAGGAAAGATACGATTTTGCATCGAAAAAGTCGTAAGTAATTTATTTGATTCTTTAGGTCTATATTGCTGAAGCTGACGGTATAGCAGAGTATTCTTCGGGAACACTGGACAGTAGATTGGTAGCGATCAAGTTCTTAGGTGATACAGCGACAGACAAAGAAAAGTAAGATTCTATGTTTATATATGTCAGGTTTATCAACAAGGGTTTTTTCAGAATTCATACTTACTATGGTTTTTCTCTTGCAAATACTCCTTGTTGCAAAGCCCTACACAGTATTCAACAAAAATATTACCACAATACCAATACCACTATTATAAAATATTTACAACAGATCTTACTTACTTACACATCTTAATATTATATCTTTATTAACACGTTTCAATTTATTTTTTTCATTTTGTTTCATTTTGCTTTAAATTCTACTGTCTATTTTGGGTTTTATGGCGTTCTCTCGGTCCTCTACCTATCACTGTCCCATCTGTTATCTTGACAGAATTAATTGTGTTCATTTTACTCATATCCATTGTCTGTGAAAACAAAATAGTTGTAAAAATCATCAAATCTGGTAATAAAAAAACGAACACTAATATTAAAGGAATATATTAATAAACTTATTCATAAGACCGAAAGCCATTCAGTTTCGACAAAAGGGAATATAATTATGAATAAAAAGGGGTTAAAATTGATCTAAAAAGATAGATTCATTCTTCTATTCGAACCTTCGGTGTGAAACACTAAACTCGGAGAGATTTACCACTAAAAACCAAGTCACTTTTTTAAACTTCTCGACGCACGTTTCGCTAATCATGTTAGCATCATCAGGAGATGGCTTAATCTAATTCTAAAACTATGTTCTATTTATATGATAACCCTAATTACCAACCTACTATCTAGAAAGCGTACTACCTACCTAATGAAGCGTGTAAAAAAAGAAAAAAAAAGAAACAAGTAAAAAAGAAAAAACTGAACCGTAAACTTTACCGAGCATTACATTAATAATTGAAAAATTACTCCTTGTTGGAAGTGTCTGAACGGAATAGGTCCTTTATCCCGGTTTGTGATTTTCTTACATTTTTATATTTACACCTTTAACCAGTCTTAAATTACTAATGTCTATATTGTGGTCATGTTCGATTGCATATTGGACAACACAAGATTTTTCATTTCTCCCATATCTAATGTGGGCAATGTAGTCTTTATATCTCGTTAATATGGATCTTTTTGTTTACCCAATAGACCTTCGATCACAATCTCGACAACTAATTTCGTATTTTATCCTTTGGATTACTCAGAACTTCTCTTAATTTATTATATGGTTTGTACACAACCTTAACGTCTACTTTTTTCAACATTTTGTCTAGCCCTCCTGTTAATTGAGCATCAAACGGTATTACCGTGAATTTATATTTGTTCTGATCTTTTTTAAGTAACAATAGGGCTTTGGATGCATATGAGAGTATTCAAACAGAAAAATGTAAGAAAATCATGAACCGGGTGAAAGGACCTATTCCGTTCAGTCAACTTTTTCAACTATTAATGTAAGGCTCAAGTTTTTTTTATTTTTTTTGTCTTTTTTCTTTTTTTTTGTCTTTTTTTCTTTGTTTTTCTTTATTTACACGCTTCATTTTATAGGTAGTACGCTTTCTGGGTAGTAGATTAGTAATTAAGATTATCACATACATAGAACATAGTTTAGTTTTAGAATTAGATTAAATCATCTCCTGATGATGGTAACTTGATTAGCGAAACGTGTGCCGAGAAGTTTAAAAAAGTGATTTGGTGTTTAGCGGTAAATCCTTCCGAGTATAGTAGACCTAGAGATAGATTAATCTACTTTTTTATCTGTATACAAGGACTGAAACTAAAATACTGAGGCGAAGTATTGGTGGTGTAGCGTTGGTTCTGACAACCCTGTTGGCTTCGCTTTCGAAGAAGAGTCAGACCAACATCTGATGCGTCTTCAACGCGACCCTTCCCCGATCGTTCTGACTATCAATCGACGATCGAAAGGCACAAGATCACTAAATTACGTGAATTAAAAGTCTCATCGTGTTTCGACCGGTAGGCTCTCCAAAAATAACGAACACTGTGTCGCCATATCGAACGCTATGCTACCAGTCTCCAAACTTTACTTACACCCCTATTTTTCGATACTGTATCGTCTAACATATGGTGCAACTTTTCACGATTTAAATTTATTCCAAGGTTTTAGCAGTCCAAATTGCGAACAAATTGTACGGCTTGATGATAGGCCATAACCGCAACAGGCTTAATCGAAGTGGGATTTTTACAGTTATCAACCATAGTAAACAAGTATTTAGATTAGGTGTGATGTTTTTTTTTAAGGAAGGACTTCCATAGAGACGTTCGAATCTTGGCTGCTCTAGACGACGACAATATAGCTCGCGTCTTAGGCATTTGTAGTAAAGAGGAACCACTGTGCGTGGTAATGGAATACATGGAACACGGAGACTTGTGCCAGTTTCTTAAGATGCACATCACCAGCGAATCCTCGACCGGTTTACCCTTCGGAGTGAAGTCTCTGAGCTTCAACTGTTTGCTCTACATCGCCACACAAATAGCGAGCGGGATGAGATATTTGGAATCGCTCAATTTTGTGCATCGGTGAGTGGTTCGTCGTACTTAACTGTTCGGTGATATTTGAGGGTTTTCTTATTGTTTCAGTGACTTGGCGACCAGAAATTGTTTGATTGGGAAAGCCTATCAAATAAAAATATGTGATTATGGTACTTACAATGAACTTTACACCAACGATTATTACAAAGTGGATGGTAACACTCCGTTACCGATCCGGTGGATGTCTTGGGAAGCTGTAAGTTTATTTTTATTAGAAAGAATTTTCTCACGTCCCTTTGTCTCTGTCCTGTTATTTGTTTCTATTCCAAATTTTCCCTGCCTCTTTTCACTTCCTTCTGGATATACCTCTTCTCTTTTTTCTTCCCTTTAACTTGTTTCTTCCCTTTGACCAGTATTTCACCACTTATTTTCCCTCCCCCATATCGATAGATCAGACAGCAAATTGATAGAAAAAAACATGAGGACACGAAGCTTTATTAGGGAATAGGGTAATAATCGAATTTTAGAATTTAGAAACAAAAAGTCAGCGTTTACATTAAAATAAGTGTTAGAATTGTGCTATGCATATAAAATACCGGTACAAATGCTCTAACTAGATTTTCAGAGGGTTTATGGCCCATTAATCAGCCAAGAAATAATCAATGACCTATATGACCTCTAAATACCAGAAAAACTGTGCTACATACATTTAATGTTGTTAGTATATATGGTGGAAATATCAGGTGGAAATA
This sequence comes from Cosmopolites sordidus, assembly GCA_031761425.1. Classification (NCBI taxonomy): domain Eukaryota; kingdom Metazoa; phylum Arthropoda; class Insecta; order Coleoptera; family Curculionidae; genus Cosmopolites; species Cosmopolites sordidus. Next base: position 215,983 of record JARFXV010000693.1, read on the forward strand.
TCAGTTCAATATAAAGAAATCGCCAATAATGTGCTTCAAACCGCTGCTTCAATAGCACCAGAAGAAAAATGTCTCAAACAGACAAAAATCTCAAGTGAGACCATTGATTTAATGAAGAAACGGCGGGCAATGAGAAATGCAGGTAGTCCTTTTGGTAGGGTCGAGTACACTGATCTCTGCAAAACTATAAGAAAACGTATCAGAGAGGACACACGCCGATTCAATATGCAGCTAGTGTAAGAAACCCTGGAAAAAAACAAAGGAATTAACAAGGCTAGACAGAAGCTGAGAAACAAAAGAACGCAAATATATGCCTTATGGCGTGAGAATGGCTCACTGTGCAGGACGCGTAGGCAAATGTTAGGGGTTGTCAGAAAATGTTATTCCCAGTTATATGAAGATCATAACCAATCAAAGACAACAATACCGACGGAAGAACAAATGCCAGATATCCTAGTGGAGGAACTAACAAATGTTATAGAATCGATGAAAAACGGCAAGGCTCCAGAAAAGGACAGTGTAACTATCGAAATGCTGAAAGCTGGTGGTTGGGCATTACATAAAATACTGGCAAAATTATACTCAAAATGCCTCCAAAAACAAAAAGTACCTGACTTATGGAAAAATGCAGAAGTGATCCTTTTACATAAAAAAAGGAGCACAGGAAGATTTAAAGAACTACCGTCCAATTAGCCTCCTATCAGTAATGTACAAAGTTTTCACTAAGATAATTTCTAAAAGAATATTAAAAAAACTGAATGATGCACAACCAAGAGAACAAGCAGGATTCGGAAGTGGATTCAGTACAATGGATCACATCCAGTTTGTACAGCAGGCCATAGAAAGGCACAAAGAATACACCATGCCACTGTGTTTGGCTTTTATCGACTACGAAAAAGCATTTGACTCTATCTTAAAGCATGCGATAATGCTTGCGATAATCCTTATATGTAAACCTATTAGGATCGATGTATGATGGAGCTACACCCACAATTCACCTTAATGATCTTGAAATGGGAATTAATGTAGAACGAGGTCTACGGCAGTGTGACGCAATATCGCCTATTATTTTCTCCGCTGGCTGTGAAGAAGTATTCCGTAAACTGGATTGGGAACAGGATGGTGTAAAGATCAATGGTGCAAACTTAAACCATCTTAGATTTGCAGATGATATCGTTCTCCTTTCACAAGATCCAGAGGAGCTGCAAAGACACATACAAGAACTGCAAAAGGCTGGCGAACCCTTTGGCTTAAAAATAAACCTGAAAAAGAGTCATGTTATGTTCAGTAACTTCGCTCAAGACAGAAGAATGTAAGTTTTAGGAAGGGATTTGGAGATTGTGGACAGCTTTATATATCATGGGCAGAGGATTTCAATGGAGGGGAATACCGCCCGGGAGGTGGAACGCCGTGTTAAATGTGGCTGGAAGGCATTTGGCAGGCTCAACATTGTGTTTAAGAGCAGACTCCCATTTTGCCTGAAAAGAAAAGTCTTCGATCAGTGCGTTCCACCCATTATGACATACGGAAGTGAAACTTGGACACTCACATCGCAATCAATTCAAAAACTTCCGGTAGCACAGAGGGGAATGGAAAGATGTATTCTTAGCATTACAAGACGAGACAAAAAGCCCTGCGCATGGATCAGGGAACAAACGAAAGTCTGTGACATTATTGGAAGAGTAAAGCAATTGAAATGGAGATGGACAGGCCAGATAGCGAAGCGATACGATGATAGATGGACCACAGCAATCCTGGAGTGGATACCGCTTGATCGCAAATGTCCGCGACGAAGACCGAAAGTCCGATGGTCCGAAAGACCGAAAGTCCGATTGATGACATCGTTAAGTATATCGGACCAGAGTGGCAGAGGAAAGCCAAGGACCGTGAAAGTTGGAAACATGCTGAAGAGGCCTTCATCCTGCAGTGGATCGACACGGGCTGATAATGATGAATATATATATATATATATATATATATATATATATATATATATATATATATATATATATATATATATATATATATGTTATCATAGTTTTTTGTCTCTTTTATAGTCCTGACTGAGCTTCGAATTTATCTGGCATAGGGAAAACAAAATAATGCAATTTTAAAAGGGCCACGATGTACGTAAGTTGGGACAGTTGAGACATGGAGGTTTTTTAGGAGCGACGGCTCATAATTTTAATAAATGTTGTTGTACATGAAAGCGAAGAGCCATCAACATCAAGTGCAACACAACAATCATTGTCACGTTCGTCAAGTCTTTCTTCAGTTTCGTCTAGAGTTGGATCAGTTAGATCAGTAACAACTTTGAAAAAGGCCGACCGCGGCCGCAAGTCATTGAAAAGCACCATTCTCACTTCACCAGAAAATGTTACCGTGCTCAAAGAAAAGCGATAGAAGAGGGAAGACAGTGTTAAGAAACGACGACAATCAATACAAGAAACGCCAGCCAAAAACGAAGCCAAAGCACTGCGAAGGTCATCGTCGTCGGATGTTGATTTTTGTATAAATTGCATAAGAAATTTGCCAGCCAAATTAACTCGCGACAGTTCAGTTGAACGTAACAAGTCCCAGCGACCATTTCACATGAAGTAAATCAGTCATGTGTAAATATGACTCGCAGCTACTATACCTGCCAAAATTGCGACTCTGACAAGACGATGCCTTTTAAATAAATAAATCGACTATAAATGTTGAAAATCTTGCATTGTTATTTGACTTTTTGAACTCTTTTGTGCATTTTTACAACTGTCCCATCCTAAGGCCAACACATTTTTTTGGCCAAAAATCACGTGTTCAAAAAATTGACAATAACTTTTTTATTTTTGAAACTATGAAATAATTTTCTTGGGCAAAAATTTAGCCAAGAACTTTACTTTTCTCCGTTATATATGTTGTAAAGTGTTTCGTTGAAAGGACGTGAGACATCGTGAAAGGACGTGAGGACGTGATGAAAATAAGTGGTAGTCCGCAGGGGCCAAGTCTGGTGAGTTCGGCGAATGAGGCAAGAGTTCCCAGTCAAGGAACGCCTTGTAAGCTCCCTTGTCAGTCTTATTTTCTTTTTGAATTTATTCTACTACTTGAATTGCACATATGCCGACACGATATTTCTGAATATGATTCAATAAACTATGGAGATTTCCTGTTCTGTATAGCGTTTTGATAGTCCAAATTGCCAAAATCGTATTCCAATTTCGTCGCTTACGTCATTGTCCAATTGTATCATCCAGTTTCTCAGGCCCAACTAAAAATACCGTAACAATTAGCTTTTGTTGCCGAGTTTTTGGCGATGGCCCAACCCCCTTTTCTCCCGCTCTCGTTAGCCCTGACCCTGCTTCCCACTGGGATTGGTTACCACAGTCTTCCGCAGGGTTGCTCAGGTTACCGGGGTTACCAACGTGGAGGTGAGAGTCGGAATTGAGTAGGAGAGGCTATGTGACGCTAACGGCAAACACCGTCATGTCATCGCATCACTACCCCATTTAAACCCCATTTAAAACCCAGTATTTGACATAACAGAACTCATTCAAGAAAATAACAAAGTTACATAATCTACGGCGACGGCTTTGATGAAAACATTATTAAGAAATCTGGAAACCAAACTAGTAAAAAATACCTCACCGGAGATGTCAGAAATCGAATTATGAAAGATAACGAAACTACTTGCTCTCTATATTATGCCATAAGAATTAAAAGTACACAAAGGAACAGGAAAGTTAACATCTATAAAACACGCACACGCAGAAGTGGACCCTCACAAAGAAAACAGGAATTTGAAAAAAGAGAACTCTAAAGAATTTTCGGTGCTGTGAATGATAATGTATAACTTCGTATAATTATGCAATGATCTGGATATTGCAGTGAGGGTCGGGAGAGTGAGATGGGTGGAATACGTATGAACACGACAAATCGTCACGGTGGCAGGACAATGTAGGAGGTCCTGAAGGACTAATAGACATCGAAATTGGAAAAGGACTACTGGAGAATCCGGTTACAGGCGAAGGTTGACCGGCTGTAACATTCCAGGAAGAAGAGGAAGAGTTTAACATATCCAGATGATCTAATAATTCTGGTATAAAGCAAAAGACAGCATAATAATAAAACAACTTCTCAATCAGTATACAGATCAACAAAAATGAAAATTATCTTTCTCTTCGTATTCTTCTTTACAAAAAAGTCGTCAACTCTGGAAACTCATTCCGTTGTTACACTGCTAAGATAAAAGACTGTTAAAATAAAAAAATTCAATAATAAAATACTGAAATGCAAGGACAGTCAAAATAAAAACTTGTAGATTGCTTTAGATATATTAAATATTCATTGCAAAATTTCACCATTCCTTCTCCCTTAACAAAATCGAATTGCTAAACGTGAAGGTGAGATTTACCACCAAACATTTACCACCACGTTTCGCCAGTCTTGTTAGTATAATCAGGAGTTTGAATCATAGTATAGTTCTAAATCTCTTCTTCTGGTTATTTAGTGATAAATCACTTCGAGTTTATTGTTTCACACTGAAGTGAATCTTTTGCAGGTGTACCAGATGAAGTATACGACTAAAAGTGATGTGTGGGCCTTCGCGGTCACCCTCTGGGAAATCCTGACCCTCTGCAGGAAACAACCCTACGATTCCCTCACCGATCCTGACGTAATGGAGAATCTAGCAAGGTAAATCATGTCTTTCTTCTCTCAAGTTTCTTCAGAGAAAACTGTCTTTTAAATAGGTTACATTGCGATGACAAGCAATATAAATATCTTCCGAGACCGTCGAGTCACAAGGACATCTACGACTTGCTACTGGAATGCTGGAAGAGGTCAGACAAAGAGAGGCCTACCTTCAGGGAAATTCACATGTTCTTACAGAGGAAAAACCTTGGATATGCACCTGTTTGAATACTGAAAGAAAGATTCTCGCAATAAAGCAAATATAGGATTATAATTCGCTTAATATTCCTGAGCAATAGGGGGTGGACTTACGACCACGACCGCATTATTTACACAAGGGGATCAATGTTCTTGTACATACTACACAGGGTGATAACTGTTTTTTCGTTAAAACTATTAGTAGCTATGGTTATTTTATGTTTTCAGTCTGGTTGGTGACGATTGAAAATCATATTTCTTAAGATAAATCTATCGGTTCATTTACAAGGTATGTAAATATGAAACCGAAATTTTTGTATAGAAAATACACGTTTATTGTATGAAAATGATAAAAAAATATTTTATTCGAAGGACTGCCCATTGATAGCTATACATTTTCCCACCTATCTGACAATTTGTGAATGCTGTGTGAAAAAATGTGGCTCTTTTGAGGCAAACCAGTCATCAAGTCATTTTCGTAAGAAGTGAAGCGTTGCTCAGCAAGTGGGTGTCCCATCGATGCAAATAAGTAGTAATCGGACGGAGCTAAGTTTGGTGAGTAAACAGCATGCGAAAATATTTCCCCAACAAACACCTCAATCGTTTCCTTGATTAGTTTTGCCGTGTGTGATGATGCATTATCATGAAGCAAAATTACTTTGTGTTGCCTTTTTTGATATACTGGTCGTTTTTCTCATAAAGTTTGATTCAAATCGATCATTTGTTGTCGTTAGTATCCAATATGAACGGTTTCGCCAGGTTTTAGCAGCTCATACTAGAGCACACCAAACACAGAGCACTGTCTTTCGTCCGTAACAATTCGGCCTTGCACTCAATGTTTATGGTTCGCCTGGAGTTACGCATGATCTTTTACCCTTAGGATTCTCAAAATATATCCACTTTTCATCGCCAGTCACAATTCGATAAAGAAATGACTTTCTTTTGTACCTAGCGAGCAGCATTTCGCAATTGATTGTTCGCTTTTCCGCCTGTTTTTCATTCAGTTCATGTCGAACCCATTTTCCGATCCTTTGGATTTTTCCCATGGCTTTCAAATGTATAGAAACGGCTTCTCGTATCACATTTAATTGATCCGCGAGGTGTTGTTGCGTTTGAGCGTCATCCTCATCCAACAATGCTTGCAATTCGCTGTCTTAAAACTTTCTAGGTGGTCGCGTTCTTCGTTTCTCACTAAGACTAAGTAAGCTTTGACAAGCATTCGATGCGATTCTGCAGCAGTGTTCTGCAGATGGTAATAGAAAATCAATACTGTCCGAAAATCGTAGTTTCCAGGGCCAAAATTCGTCAAGTTCAACGCTATTTCAAACTATGCTGATTTATAAAACTTGTATTTTTGTGAGTTTGTTTCTCTCTTTCTCTGATGTCTTTGTCACACGTCAGATGAATCTTTGTCAGATGTCAACAAGGAAATGGTGCCAATGACAGCTAGGGCCACCCGGTTTCATATTTACAGATCTGGTAATAGAACCTTCAGCGCGACATACTAAACTCGAAGGGATTTACGACTAAACATCAAAACACTTTTTTAAAATTTCTCGACACACGTTTCCCTAACCACGTTAACATCATCAGGAGATGATTCAACGTGCGCCGAGAAGTTTTAAAAGTGATTTGATGTTTAGTGGTATGCCATCAGTTTAAAAATATTTTTTTTAAACATATAGAGTTCTTTTAAAAAATTTTGAAGGTGATGACGTCGGGTCAGCTGTAAATTATCGAATTTGAAATACGCTGCGTTTCTAGAAACTCAATTAACATCTTCAAGATCAGCGTTTTATCCTTTTAAAATTTTACCACTCATCTAGTGTGTCAAATAATAATATTTTATCAATAAATGTTATTGTTTAACTAAAAGGCACATGCTGTATACAAATGATCCACGTTTTTTTCCAAATTTTAAGCATTAAGCATTAATATGTAATAACATACGTTCGGTTTGTCTTTTGAAATAAGACCTCAATAAACAAATTATCTCTGAAAACGTTACATTTTCATAAACTGGAGTATAAACGAGAATTTAAACGTCTCGACGCACGTTTCGCTAACCATGTTAGCATTATCAGGGCATCATTCAATCTGATTGAATCTTCAAGGGGATAGTTGTAAATCTCTTCGGGTTTATCTTTATGCTGTTGCTAATTGTTGCTATGTGGCTAATTTGCAGTTATTTTATTATTAATTAAAAAAAAAGTAACATCAATAAAATGATCAAGGAATTAATGAAAAAATTTTTAATGTTTTGAAAATTTAACATACTTACCAACCACCTTGCTTATCAATCTCTGGACCAGGAGAGTTTCTGTTGAGTACGACGTTGTGGCAAGTTGTTGCCCCATGGTGGCTGGCGGGATTAGACTTTGGCTACAAACCTGTATACTTGAAGAGATTTACGACTAAACACCAAATCACTTTTTTTAAACTGCTCGACGCACGTTTCGCTAACCATGTTAGCATCATCAGGAGATGATTTAATCTCAGATTAAATCGTGCGTCGAGCACTTGAAAAAAAGTGATTTGGTGTTTAGTGATAAATCTCTTCAAGTTTAGTGTTTCACACCAAACGTTTCGATAGAAGAATTAATCTACAAACCTGTAGTAAATAGTTTTTCTTTTGCACCGAAATTCTTTTTTGTTGTGATTCTGAACGTTTTCGTCCTTTTTCATTTTTTCTAACCAATGAAATATGCTGTTTGAAGCAACACGATTTTTGAAGCAACCTATTCTGACATTTCCTGTAGTGCTTAAGGATATATTGGAGGAACAATCGGAGGCAAAAGTACTGAAAATCATTAACTGGTGAATATTCTTGCTTTACAGAATATGGAAAAGGAAAATTGATAAAAATAATGCTAGAAAATAATGTAAAAATAAAAAAGAAAGAGTAAATTTCACCTATTATATAAAAAATAAATTAATAACCCATTTTTTCAAATTCGAAACTTTACTAGTTGGCAAGACGATATGACAAAAATTTTATTGTTGAACTTCGATTACGCTCCATCACGTTGGAGCCCGCATTAAAGAATACTCGATTTTTTTGCTTATTTTTGCTTACAAACGATGCTAATAAATGTAGTATAGTTCATTTTTTTGTAGTGTCAGTAATTATGCAGGAAAAACAATAGATATTGTTCACGGCAGTAAATATTGATAATAATACGAAAATTAGAAATTAATTAGTGCTAAATTGTTTGTAGTTTATTTTAGTCACAAGAATAAAAATTACTTTATTCATGTAAATAAATATCATCCTAGTATTGTCGGAAAAAAAACTACTCTAACCCAGAAACTAGAAATTATATAAATGTACACGAACGTATAGTACACGAATATTTGTAGTGACTATTAAACTCTTGTTATAACTGCAAACAAAAGAATCAACTGATCAAAAAATGATTATGATTAAAAAGATTAAAGCGTAAGTAAATAAACCGATTGCAGCTTCTTGAACTAGTATCGATATATATATATATATATATATATATATATATATATATATATATATATATATATATATATATATATATATATATATATATATATATATATATATATATATATATATATACATGTAAGTAAATAGGACTTACAAGGCTTCCTAAAACAAGAAATACTAAAGCATTCTATCTCCCCTTACATAAAACTACAAAAACAATAATAGATAGAAATAAACAGATTTCGTGACTTATTAGCTCAACCAACTGGTGATTTTTAGGGAACAAAAAGTTCCACACATTATAAAATCGTTTATAGTTGAAGATTCTTGGACAACAATTTCCTGAAACTTGATTCGCTTCTGTGCTGCCCAGACATAATCAGTGCCATGGTTTGTAGGTTAATTTATTCTGTTAACTCGCTGATACAAGTATAAGATTGTCAGAATAATCTACGCTCGATATAATCGTTTGTGGTTTATATATCGATTATAGTAAGCTTCTGAAACTTTATCAACTTTAGTACGTCCCAGACATAGTCAGTACCATGGTTTGAAGGTTAATTTTTTCTGTAACCATACATTTCTATAATAAACTTGATGATACAAGTATTATCGTTTCAGTAGCACATCTTCTATAAAATTTGAAAATGGACAGAAGGATCTATATTCGATACAATCGTTTGTCGTTTATAAATTGTTAATAATCATTCAATCGAACTTTTGTTGAAGGGGGTTTGTGAAGGGGGAACACTTTTGAAGATTATGTTACTTCCCTAAAGCATCAACTGAATTTCGCGGTTATTTTTCTATGCTATCTACGATTTTGGATGGGAACAGTTGCCCCCTTAAAACGTATATAGATTAAGCTTTAGTGTTCCTTTCTTTAGAAAGCATGTATACCAGGTCAAGAAGCTACAAACGGTTTAATTCCTTTGTAATCATAATCATTTTTTGATCAGTTGATTCTTTTGTTTGCAGTTTTAACAGTCATTACAAATATACGCGTCGAGTTAGGGTCGTTTTTTCCGACAACCTCATTATTTTCGATTTTATCCGACATTTACTTACATGAATAGAGTAAAACATTTTTTTCTTGTAACTACAATAAACTACAAATAATTTAGCACTAATTTAATTTCTAATTTTCGTATAATTATCAATATTTACTGCCTTGAATAATATCTATTGTTTTTCCTGCATAATTACTGACACTACAAAAGAAAAATGAACTCTACTACATTTATTAGCATCGTTTGTACACAAAAATAAGCAAAAAAGTATTCTTTAATGCGGGTTCCAGCATAATGGAGCTCTTCGATTAGAGCCTCCTGTACTCTAAACCAGACTAACATGTTGTTAAAAGAATATTTTTAACAAGAATAGGATATTTTAAAACTGTTCATTTCTATTTAGCAGTTATGTTTCTAAATGTGATCTACTACTGTAGGAATAAAAAACATCCCGAATATATACCGATACAAAAAAAATTAAGGGACAATCTTTAGAATAGTTTTCTCTTTTAAATAATAGGCGAATCTGCTGGGCAAATCACCATTTAACAATCGGTATATATTCGTGAGGAACTTGTTGCTTCGTCATCGAAAAGAAACGTTTCTTAGTGGCTTAATAGAATTTCTAAAATGCTTCGAACCATTTGTTGAAGATTCTCTCACTTGCACAATAAAAAAAGACAATGTTTTTAGACTTTAAAAATAAAAGTATATATCTGTATATTGCAAATAAATAATTATATCTATTATATATATAAAAGTATATGTACTAGTCAATTTTTGTTTCTTAAGAATCGACTTTTTTTGCTTCTATTATCTAAACAACAAAGGATTTTAAATATACAGTGTACGGGATTATTTGTTCATGATTTGTGGTATCATTGTTACTAATGCAACGAGAAATCTTTAGGCTTAACTAATAGAAGGAAACTACTTTTGTAAAAGGTTTCAGATTTTTATTTTTATTTATAAGACTGACTTGTAGGTACTTACATGTCCCGCATCATCTAATATAAAGAATGTGACCTGTGCTTGTTGTTCTGTTAGGGCTAAAAACTAAATAATAATAAAAAAAACTTTTGATACAAAATAACTGTGCTTCAACTTTGACACTAGATTTTTCTACTTGACATTTTTTTAAAAACTAGCAGTTAAAATTATAGCAATTGGTGCAAGCGTTATTTCTTGTTCGCAATGTTTGTTTTTAAGTGCCAATCATAAGTTGTTTTCTTCAATAATACACTGATCAACTTTTACCACTGTTACCGATGATATTGTTATTAGGAAAATTGTAATGGTTAAACTTGATGACTGTATTGAGAGTTTTAAAACGTTTTTTTAATGTAAAGAAAGCACTGCTCTAACGGCATCATTACTTCAGTATTTTTTTTATGTTCACATTTAAGTAAACATGGAACGTATTTAAAATTAACACATTTAATTGTTAAAACTTTCCATTCTTGGTAGAAGTTAATTTTAAATATATATCCATCAATATCTAACATTCCAAATAATATATCATTATAATAATGGCACAACATTTTTCAATAATTTCTATTGTAATGTGTTATGTATATGTCGACATATCAGAAGATAATTCATTAAATTATTTGCAACGAATCAACTGTCTTTTATTTAGTCTCCCTCCGCTGCTTCCTTTCGAGGAATCTGAAAATTATTTATTATTCTACATTAATAATATGTAGCTAATAATTAATTAATTAGATTAATTATAATTAAAAAGTCCCAAGGGCAAGCTGCATTACGTCGAACATCAGTTTTCGGTAAGTGAAGTTAAGGAGACGCTGGTCGCTGTCGTTAACTGGAATGGTGTCCGCATGTATATATATATATATATATATATATATATATATATATATATATATATATATATATATATATATATATATATATATATATATATATACATATATATATATATATATATACATATATATATATATATATATATATATATAAATATAAATATATATATATATATATATATATATATATATATATATATATATATATATATATATATATATATATATATATATATATATATATATATATATATATATATATATATATATATATATATATATATATATATATATATATATATATATATATATATATATATATATATATATATATATATATATATATATATATATATATATATATATATATATATATATATATATATATATATAGGCAGCCTAATAAAGTAACACTAAATTTAATTAATTAAAAGCGTATTTTTGGCATGTGCGTGTGGAGACGTACTAGTTGGGATGTTGTTATATGTAAAAAATATTTATTTATTTTATAAGAAAACAGACAAATAACTTATAATTTATTTATTGATCGTTCTTATTTCAATTCTGAAATTCATTTATTTCAAACAAATTGACAGTTATTTTGTTTTCTTTGATATAAATAACATCGAAACACAATGATATACAATACATTGAAACTATAGACTATACACCAATTACATCAAACATCACTACATACCAACTATACACTCTTCCAAATTTTGAAATTCTTAAAATTCCAGATTTTCACCCCAAAAGAATATAATTAATATAGTTATAGTGATCAAAATACACGTAAATAATTAAAATCAACATAATTAATATTTAAAATAATTAATACTGAATGTATTTCTAATTTTTAGTAGACTTACCAAATCAGACGCCATGGCAAAATGGCGAAGGGATTGGTATTATATTATTTTTTTGTTTTACGATGAAAAATCAGCTTTAGAAGAATGTGCGTACAAGAATGTGAGCCTTCATCTAAAGAGCGTGATTACTTTGCAATCTAGAATAATAAAAAAATTAAATATATATTTTTCTTACCAAATGAACTGAATGGTAAATTCAAAGGAGGTTTTTTTCGTTTAGTTTGAGTTTTCTGACAAAATGGCGAATGTCTTTGAACGATCTCTTGCTTATGTTTTTTCAATAAAAAGTCAGCTCTAGTGTCTTTCTTCTAAAGTATGTAATCGCTTTGCAATCTGGAACAAATAAAAATAAGTGTAACAATGTATTTTAACATTTATAATTAAGAATAAATATAATTAATATTAAAATATTCTTGTTTTCTAATATTTAAATATCAACTAGTCAAAAGGAATATCGTGACAAAATGGCGAAGGTCCTACAAATCCGGTTATCTAATTTTTGGATGAAAAAATCAACTCTCATGAACATCCTGAGAGTTTATTTCCCACCATAATATAAAAAATAATACAAATATATATTTGTTTTGCAAATTCGAAATATAATTTTATCATGATCAATTTAATATTACTATTTTATAAATTAAATATTACTGTTAAAAATATATTTAATTCATATACAATCAACATATTTGTCTATTATTATTAATAAATATAATTAATATTAAGATACCTATTTTCCTAAGAATTTATTGAGAAGATAACAAAAAATTATTAAAATGTATTTTTACATAAAATGCGCTTGTCTTTAGTATTTCTATTTTTTATGTTGTCGGCTAACAAAACCGGACGCCTTGCTAACGGCTGCTGTCTATTGGTAAAACGTCATAAACGTCAAAAGTACACAAAGGTCGAACGTTAGTTATTCAGTGTGTGTTTACAATGTAATTTTTCTAAATTATCGCCGATAATTCAAGGATATCTCAGTTTATACGATCACCGGTAAGTTAAAAAAGCAATCATGTTTTTCCTAATTACTCATGCTGTACAGTACAGGTTTTTTAATGCTCGCTATTATGTCATACGTACCGTTTGCAAAGGTTTTTCATTTTTTTCTAGAAAGAAACCCTTTTTATTTACTCAATTCTAAGTTAGTTTTCAATAATTTTACATTTAAATTTTGTTAGGGGTACGTAGGAACGATAGCAATTAATGGGGCAGTTTTTGTAGTTTGTTTATGTATGTGGGTGGTCAACGTTTTGATATAGATTCGTCACCGCCTAAACAAACATCATTTAAAAGGTTGAATGAAATGACACAGAATAAGAACACTAATGTGTATGTTTAGTCAGGGAAATCTACTGTTAAATAATTTGTGTTTTTTTTTACGTAGTTGTCCTGGTTCTATAATAATAGTCTTTAATTTTTCTATCGGTATTTAAAGAGATTGATTTTTTTCTTTCGTAAAAATAGACTCTATTTTGCATGCTGTAAAAACTTTGTCACGAGATATAATTAATTAGGTAAAAAAAAAACACCTTTTTTATGTTAAATAGTGGAAATAAAACTTCAGCTTTGTAATAGTTTAGTTTAAACAATAGAACTAGAATATACAGTAGTGGCCAAGAAAATAAGAGTGGCAGAGCCTTAATATATTTTATTTAAACTTGTTTAAACTCAAAACCACCAGAAAAAAATTCTGGTCGTTTTTCCTTCAGTATTTCCTTTTCCTTCGGTATCGATCACCAGTAGTCGTTTCATCAAGTTTCAGCTATTTTTCTATTGGAACCTTCGGTGTGAAACACTAAACTCAAAGAGATTTACCACTAAACACCAAATAACTTTTTTAAAGTTCTCGACGCACGTTTCGCTAGCATCATCAGGAAATGATTTAATAGTTTCGATTGATCGAGCGGTTAGCACTTGGTGAACTTTTAGCCTATCATTGAGAGATCTGCCCGTTTGGCCGTATATATACGTGGCTGCACATTCCATTAGAAATTGTAGCCGCTCGGTTCTTTTGAGCTCTAGAAACTCTTTCTTGTGGTGAGTTAGTCCACGTTCCTCTATTCTTGACTTATTCTATCCTATTGTTTATCCTTGCTTCTACCCTTATTTTCTTCCACGCATCTCGATCCTGTATCTTTTCCCACCATGCTTGTATTTCCGATTTCCTTATTTCTTCCCGCACCTGATCCTCCCACCTTCTTTTCGGTCTCCCTCTTCTTCTGTTAGTATCTGGTCTCCACATTTTAATTTTCTTTACTACTTTGTTGTGTTCCATTCTTCTTATATGACCAAACCAGCGGAGTCTTTGCACATTTATGGTCTTCACTATATCTTCTCCTTTCAAAATGGTTTTTATTTAAAAATTCATTAACCTTCTGTATTCATCTTCTGCAACTTTCTTTAATCCATATATTCTTCTTACTATCTTTCTTTCGAATATTCGTAATTTTTCCTGTTCCAAGCTTGTTAAATTCATTATCTCCGCTCCATAGATCACCACCGGTCTAATAGCTGCTTTATATACCTTCATTTTTGTATTTATGCTTATGTTTTTGCTTTTCATAATGCTTTTGAATTTATAATAGGCTCTGTGTCCCGCCTGTACTCTTTAATCAGTCTCTATGTTTCTGTTGCTTTTGCTATTTATTATTATTCCCAAATATTTGAAGTTTTCAGCTACTTCAAATTCGTAATTTCGTATTTTTACTGGTTTGGTTGTAACTCTTTCCTTATTTATTTTTCTTATTTTATTTCCTTTTTTCCATACATTTGCTATTTCCTTGATTTATTGTGAGGCCTCTTTTCTTTGCTTTTTGTCCAATTTTTTGGATCGCATCTTCCAGACTGTCTCTAGCTAGCACAGTAAGATCATCTGCGTATGCAACTGCTTGTGTCGATTTATTGATGATTCTTCCCGTAAAATTACACTCTTTGATTGATGATGGAGTACGCCAAGGAGATGGGTTATCCCCACTCCTCTTCAACCTGGTCCTGGACAAAGTCATAAGGGAATGGGAAAAAGAACTGAAAAATCAAGTACACTGGAAACCAATACGACTCGGACGATCCAAAAACAATATAGAAATATCATGCCTGGCCTTCGCAGACGACCTAGCCATACTCGCAGACAATGAAAAAAGGGCAACCAAACAGATCGAAGTCCTCAAGGAATGTACAGAGAAAGTAGGCCTACAAATCTCCTTTAAAAACCCGAATTATTCTGCTTAAAATTATGTCCGAAATTTGAACACCAAATATGGCAAAATAAATAGGGTCACAGGAGGGTCTAGGGTCTAACCCACAGGAGGAGAGAAGATAGCACAGAAGACTCAATTACAGAAGATGAAGAGGGCATACGGCAAGGCACAAAATATCTACAACACACAAAAATATGACACTACAACACAGTAATCAAATCAGAGGTACTATACGAAAGCGAAACACTTACCCTTCATACAAAAAAACGGTATAGAAAACATACTAAAAGAACGCAAAATTATGAGGAAAATTCTCGGCCCAAAACTGACAGAGGAAGGAAAAGAAGGTTGAAATTCTATGGATATATCAACAGACTCGCATCTACAAGACTCGTCAACAGAATTCTTACACACATACAAGGAATCAAGTCAACAGTACCATGGGTCACACAAGTCAGAGCAGATCTGGGAAAGGCACTAATAGGTCCGACAGAGATTGAGGATAGAAGAACGTACAGAAACAAAATACATATGTGGAACGTTGCATCAGAGAGCGAAGTTTCGAGGAGATCGGGAACAAAGTGGACGGAGGAGAGAAAGAGAATCCACGGAGAAAGGATGAGAGATGTGTAGGATCAGAAAGTACACTCGAAAATGAGTCAGAATGCTTTGCGTGATACAACTGGGTCTATACGCACCTACTAATAATAATATATATATCAGACATATTACATTTTATTTCGTATACTCCAGATTTGCCACAAAATTTTGCCTATTTCTTTGTTATTATTTAGCATCAATGCAAGATTATTCTTATTAACAGAGATAATATTAATGTTTTCTTTCTTTAAATGATTTGTGATTCTGGAACTTAATTTATGAATATAGTTCATAGTATTCCATGTTTTGGAATCTTATTCGGATGTTGCTGCATAAAAATGTTTGATATTGTTTTTCTTAATCTTGTTTTTTATTATTTTATCTATAATGCTGGGTTGATATCTATTATTCTTTGCGATATTTTTGATAATATTAAGTTCTTTTTCAAAGCTGCATTTTTTTAAATTTTACCATAAAAATTAGGCAATATACGGCGGTAAAAACCTAACAAACACCCAGCTAGATTTCAGAGATACCCCAATTATTGAAAGTGTCATAAATTTAACGAGACAAAAAAAACCGACCTCCATTAACAGCAGTTTGAAACTTTAGTTTAGTTTATATATAACTCTCTTTGAGAATGGTCGTAAGGCCGAAACATGTCAGAATATTTTGAATATATTGTGAAACAAATACCAAGTGTTTTAATTATTATCATTGTTTTACAATTAGATTAAATCATCTCCTGATGATACTAACATGGTTAGCGAAACGTGTGTCGAGAACTTCGTACTACAAAGCTCCTCCACAGTATATTGCGCACTGGTTGTGATGTTGAGGGCTGACCAGGATATACCAATGATTTTTTGCGTTTTAGATTGTCAAAATAGATCCACTTTTCATCACCTGTCTCAACTCGATGCAAAAAACCTTTTCTTTTCTGTCAGGGAAGCAAAATTTCACAAGTGGTTTTTTGCCTTTCAATATTTCTTTCCTTCAATTTACATGGAACCTATTTTCCTTCCTTCTGGATCTTTCCCAATGCGCGTATACATTTGGAAATGGTGGATTGGGCAACATTCAATGCTTCTGCCAATTGTTTCAACGTATGAGGTGAGTGTTCATCCAATAATACTTGCAAATTTGCATCTTCAAACTTTTTTGGCTGTCCGACCATTTACATTAAATATGTAAACCATCGTTTAGAAGTTTTTTGGGTTAGAGCATGTTCGCCATAAGCTTCAACCAACAATCGGTAACTTTCGCTAGCCTTTTTCTTCAAACGAATGAAGGTTATTAAACTTTCCCGCAAAACGTCTTTTTCTGGTACATAATTCGACATATTCAAAGCTATGAAAAACCAAAAAAGCAAAAGTTTTTGCACAATGACAATTAATGGCGAAAAGGCTTTTATCTATACCAACAAATGTATTAGTAGCGCCATCTCCGAAACACCTATTATTAATAAGGCTTATTATATTGCCCACCACTGTACTTGTGGATAATGATAAAACTTTCTTAGCTTAGATAAACGTTCTTAGCCTGACTAATCATACATGAATTTATGTTAATTTAATTATTTTTAACTAATATTTCCGATTTATTTATATTATTATTGTTATTGTTCTGTGAATATTCCATACCAGGATCACTCCATATATTTTGAGATGTTGATGCTTTGCGTTAGTTTTTTTGGGACTTCATCAAAAAGATTGGTTCACTACTTGACTGATTTCCTCTTCGTATACAGGATGTGGCAGAAAACGGGTCTCCCTTTCTAAAAACAGTTCTACTTTCTCTAAAAAATGAGAAATATACCACGTTACAAATCAAAAACAGATTCAAAACTTTCAATTTCAAAATGTCTGAGTGATGCTTTCAAGACGAACTTATATATAGTGAATCAAAACAATTAACAAATACGGAAGATTTTAAAAGGGCTATTTAGGCTTCATGGGAAGAAACTCCACAACAAACAATTAAACAGTTGTATGATTCAATACCAAAACAATTTATTGATTTAATAAAGGGTGGTGGAAAGACCACAAAATATTAAAATGTTTGTTTACGTTTTCCCCTCTTGTTTCCCCCATTCCTATAAAACTAATAAATTCCTATAAAAATGAGAATTATCGCATCTAAAATCTATTAAAAAATTAAAAATAACCTCTTCAGTTCATCTTAAAAGAAAAAATTCATGTTATTGCAGTTTTAATTGTTTAAAGAATTAATCGTTCAAGTGTGCTTCACATTTTGACACTGAGTTTATAAAAGACAAATAATAAACAGATACATTTCCGGTCGTAAATTGTATAGAGCAGGAGTCTCCAAACTTTCCAGCTTTATGGCCATTCTGATTACTCCAGTAAGTTCCAAGGGCCAAAACCGTATTTTTTCTGCCTTTATCTATAATTCCTAAACTAGTCTAGCCCTAAACGCGCCGTAAACGAGCACACGCTTGATAAATTCGCCGGATTGATAGAGGATTATTCCTTATTTTACGAGGGCTATGTCAAAAGTTCTCTAACAAATAAAATACTTTTTTTCAATATTAAATCTGGTGTAAGTTCATTACCCTTTTTCCAGCGATGTTATAACATCATTATATGTCTGAAGTCATGCCAGAAGCAAAAAGAAACGCTTTTGAATTGATGATGAAGGCGATGATATGTATGTTCAAATATTGGAAATTTCCAAAAACATTACAAACCAAGCTGTCCGAATTTCTTGTCATAATATCTTCTAGTTTGCATTTTTTTGTCAGCAAGACGCCGTTTTGGCTCAGTTTAAAAGTTCTCGATCGGATTTAGATCGGGGGACTGTGAAGGCCACTCCAATAATAATATTTCCTCTCGAACAAGTGCTTCACTACATGAGCCGTATGTTTGAGATCATTGTCTTGTTGGTAGACCCACTGTAAAGGCATATTATCTTCACCATAAGGTAGCATAATTGTCTTTAAGATTCCGTAAGTAAATTTCTTTTATCCAAAATATTAGACCTACTCCGTTATATGAAAAGAATTTCCATACTTTGCAGTTACCACCATCATGGTTCACTATACCCAAAGTATTACTGGTCTAAAATTTGTCATTAATACGTCTTCTCACATACAATTTGCCATCAGAACCAAAGAAATTCATTTCAGTTTCATCGCTAAAAAAATGTTTTTCGAGTTACGTTGGAAATCTTCACTAAAGTTCCTTTTTGCAAATTTTATTTACTGCTTTATCTTTAGTTTAGTTAAAAACTGATCCCTCCTGGGTACTCTACCGCAGGGGGGTCTTATTTTTTGTAAACGTCGTGTTATGGTTCTAGTGCTGATACTGTTTTATAACTACAGACATAGCAAAAAAATCCTTCAAAGCCTCGCGTACAATACGATATTCCATTTTTTCTTTAACGACCTCTCTTTTCTCCAGCATTTATTACAGTAAACAATTTTTCAGAGCAAAACATCATATTTTATTTCCGTTCAGTTTCAGTTCAGTTCCTTTAACTCATTTTAAGATATTATTATAAATTAAAATCTCCAAATGTAGAAGAACGTCTGTCGACCCATCACACCAAATAATGCGGATAAAGCCTCCAGCCACAGTACGCCACGTCATCTTATCTCGTCGTTGCCGTTACATGTTTTGTTAGTTGCCAGAATTCGGTGGTTTAACTTCTTTCTAAAACATACGATTTGGACGTCGATTCCCTGCGACCGAGCCTATCGGTAATTATATGTCTCGAGCCACGATTTTTTTTTGATTTGGGATTTGCTACGTTCTGAGTAGTACTTTTTAAATAAAAATAATGAACTTTTAATTGCAAACATGAAGGTGTCTGATTTAAAACAGTTATTAATAATGACTAATTGAAGTTTTATTCGAACTTTTTCGAATTTTCTCTGTTGATTTGCAGTTACAATAAACTGTTTGAATGGTTTACTCTTCGGGACACGGTAAGTACCAACTTATTCATTCCTTTATCTGCACAACAAGCAACAAACCAACCTCCAATGTCCTTGTAAGTAGTAACAATACAAAATTTTATTATTGTCCTGGTTTACCTCTAGTATAGGGTTTCAACAGCACGAAAAGCAAAAAAAATCTTCAGCAGCACTATTTTCTTCTACGCCCTCCCACTTAAAAACTCTTATTTCATTCGTCGCCACTGTATGATATATGTATATGCAATTTTTCTCTAAAGTTTTTATTAATTATAATTATTATGTTTTTAATACAGAATAAATTTATATTTTTTATTAATAATTGTGATTTTTTTTTCTAACCTACCATACCTTGCAGAATAATTTTTTCTTCATAAAGTTTCTTCTCCAACTGGGTGTATAGGTCAAGTGCATATAAGCTTAAGTCAGATACACATGTGAATTTTCTGTATAGTGCAAAGTCATTATATTTGATGAAATAATACCGAGATAGCATCCAATCTTCTAAATGAATTGATCATTTTAATTTAATGATGGATATGCGTTCATTTGTTAGGCGACCTCCTTTTTCCTCGAAGAGCATATGTCTCTCGTGCATTTCACAAATCGTTTATGAATGTACGGTTAAAAAATTGTCTTCCAAAGGTAAAAAGAAAAACACTATAGATTAGAGGCACAATTTAAAATAGTTGTTTAGTTCAGTCAAGTGGAAACTGGTTGGATAGTGAATTTCTTGTTTAACGAAAATATGAAGGAAAATCATAAATACAACTGAATACCTGTTCGCTTTATTTATTACGTATTATACGGATATAACCTACCGAATAACCAAGTCCCGGCAGTTATTATGAAGAATTCAATAGATAACTCATTTTAGAAAGTACCAAATTTCCTGGTTGGTCTATTAAAATATAAAGTGATTTTTATTTTTAATTAATTTAATTTTTATTTGGGTAACATGTATTATGCAAAGGGCAAGAAATCAAAGCAAAAGACGGGCAGTCGCCTTTGTACCGACCGACAATCGCTACCGCAGTTTTTTATTAAGTTAAATTCAAGGGTGACATCTCAGAGCCCTTTGAAATTAAAACTCTAGTGAGACAAGGGGATGGACTCTCGCCACTATTATTTAACTATGTTCTAGAAAAAGTAATACAGGAGTGACATGAAAAAAAGTCGGCTCTGAATATTGACCAGCCCATTAAACTGGGGAGAACCAACGTCAAAATTGATTGTCTGGCGTTTGCTGATGATCTAGCAATTTTGGCTCAAGATATATTAACAGCACAAAAACAGATTGAAATCCTAAAACAAACAGTAGAAAAGGTAGGACTCCAAATTTCCTTTGAAAAGACAGGATAGATGACCTGCAACAGACTAAGAACACCATTTCTAAAAACAAAATATGGTAACATCAGACGAGTCTCTCAATTCAAATATTTGGGTGAAATAATCATGGAAAATGGGTTGGAAAAAGCGGTCAATAAGAGTAGATGTCAAAAAATGGAAACGGCATTGAGACTTACACAAAATATTTACAAGAAAAAATGCTTATCTACAAACACCAAACTGAGACATTACAACACAGTTATTAAGCCAGAATGTCTATACAGGGCAGAAACGCTCATTTTGAATAGAAAGAGAGACATCGAGGACATTGAAAAGAAGGAAAGAAAAATCATAAGAAAAATCTTAGGCCCCAAACAAACAAATAGCACAACATACCAACTCGAGAAAACCAAGAAATCAAACAATATACAGATATACACAGCGATATGAGAAAAAGAAGACTTAAGTTTTACGGACACATAAAACGGATGAATTCGAGTAAACTAACTAGAGAAATAGTCGAATTTTATGAAAAAGGAGTAGAGCTAAAGTAGGAATAATTAAATGGATTGCTGCAATTAAAGAGGACCTACGATCAGCAAATATTAAACAAAGTGAAGTTCAGGATAGAGACTGTTTCAGACACAAGGTTAACGTTTGGGAGGTTGGCCAGAGAGAAAAATGTAGGAAGACTAGAACAACTTGGTCTGAAGAAAGGAAAAAAGCTCATAGCGAAAGAATGAAATTAGTATGGGCGCAAAGGAAGGCTAACAACAACAAACGCCTCTTACTGTACTTTGCGTGGTCCACCAGGGCCCATACGTGAATAATAATAATAATAATTACTTCAATATGAAAAAAAAATCTCAAGAAACCCTTCCGTCACTCAGGTGAATTCTATAGAATCCCATATCCCCTAGAAGTACAAATATGCCCAATATGAACAAATTTCAGAACCTCACTTTTTTTTCGTTGTCCGCTTCACGTGAAGTATTCAGAATTCTCGTTACCAATAAAAAAATATTTCTTTCAAAATCATTGTTGTGGCCTTAAACTTTTGGCCTGTGGTGTATTTGAGGTACATTGTTTCCTAGTGTAACATAAGGGTACACTGTTTCCTAGTGTAACATAAAAGATATTAGATGTTTTTTAGGCAAAAAACAAATATTGTAGCTAAATAATCCAAAAAGGGTAAACTAATCATAGTTTATAGTTTCCTGATAACAATTTTCGTTTATTAACACGAAGAAATAAGATACATATATGCTTATTTTACTACTGGTGACCTGCATCTTCTTTGACACTCTCAAATCGACAAATGCATACTGTAGCGTGATGGATTAAATCAAGGAAACGACCTTTCTAAACACGCGGCGACACAGCAGTGCAAAAAAAGCAGCTCTTCGAGATTATATTTGCGCGCAACATCGCTCCTTCTGTCGTAGAGGTCTAACGGTAGTGGCCAAGACCATCGCACGGTCTTCTCGACGAAGACTGTCTTCCGTGTCGTGCCGTTTCAGCTTTTAACCGATATACCCGTTGCACTGTTCTCTGATTTACGACAGGCAAATTAGTGTTGATATTTGTCATTTTTTTCGTGCTGTGTTGCCGGCTTTGTCATGTTAAAAATCGTCGAAGAAAATTGGAGGCGTTCTGTAGAAGATTCTGGTAGTTATTTTGGTTATTAAACACATTCAAACGCAGTAAGTAATCATTGTTAACAAATTTAGAGTAGATTTTTTACTGGTATGGTTAAGTAATAAGAAATAAGAGGGTTATATGATAAGTACTTGGCATTGACAAGAAAAAACATTTTTATGTGTAAAATTTATTTTATTTTCAACATAATCAGTTTAATTCACTTAGTCCAACGTTTTTCTATATTTTGTATCCCTTCTGTAACCCTTCAAAATAACTGTTCATTGACTGTTCTTTGGTTTCTGGTGTACTGTGATGCATCCATGTTTCATCAACAGTTATGAACCTAAGCCAAAAATCATTCCGATTGCGATTTAACATTACTAAACACTCTTTTGAAATTGACACACGTGTGTGTTTAGTGTCAATTGTAAGAAATCACGGCACCCATCTTGCGGAAAATATTTTCATTTCCAAATGAATCGTTGAAATATTCTGCCCCCGTTCAATTGTGATGGCCACAGTCTCAGGAATCTCACGCGCTTTCACTCTCCGATCGTTTATCACGTTATCGCGGATTTTTTCAATCATTTCTGAAGTGGTAACCTGACCTGGACAACCTGCATGATCTTCATCAAAAATTCTTGTACGCTCACGTTTGAATTCAGCTGTCCAATATTTTACGGTTGATAACGAATATGCAGAGTAAACTTCGCTTTAATCTCATCATTTGTTTTCTTGTTCAAAAACAAGTATTTTATCACTGCTCGATATTTGATTCTTTCCTGTTTAACGGTTGCCATTCACAAACTAAATAATTTGTCAGTATTGTGAAATGTTATATTTGCGAAAAACATCACCTTTTAAATAACAGCAGCGCCATCTTTGGCCTGGTCCCGGTATTGATCATACAGCCCTCGTACATTTGATTTTCCGGAAAATTGGTACAAATTTTCCATTAGTTGTTCTTTTGACGCTAAACAAAAATCTGTGATGAATTAGAAATGTTCATTTACATAATGAAAACCATATATCCCTCGGTTTACGCCGGCTTAATTTATGCAGATTCACAATAACGCCGCTATGCCCAATTCGCCGTTTCGACGTGTAATTTCCCGATTCTCCTTATGCTAGACTGATTTTCGTTTCAGAGTTGACGTATTTACTTAGGCGAGACGTTTTACATTCGTTAAAACAAAGATTTTTATTATTATTATACATATTTATTATTATATACGAAGTACAGTTAGAGGCGTTTGTTGTTGTTAGACTCCCTTTGCGCCCATAGTGATTTCATTCTTTCGCTATGAGCTTTTTTCCTTTCGTCAGACCCAGTTGTTCCAGTCTTCCTACATTTTTCTCTCTGGCCAACCTTCCAAACGTTAACCTTGTGTCTGCAACAGCCTCTATCCTGAATTTCACTTTGCGTAATATCTGCTGATCGTAAGTCCTCTTTAATTGGCAGCAATCCATTTAATTATTTCTACTTTAGCTCTACTCCTATTTTCATAAAATTCCACTATTTGTCCAGTTAGCTTACTCGGATTCATCCGTTTTATGTGTCCGTAAAACTTAAGTCTTCTTTTTCTCATATCGCTATGTATATCTGTGTATTATTTGATTTCTTGGTTTTCTCGAAGTCGGTATGTTGTGCTATTTATTTGTTTGGGGCCTCAGATTTTTCTTGTGATTTTTCTTTCCTTCTTTTTAATGTGCTCGATATCTCTCTTTCTATTCAAAATAAGCGTTTCTGCCCCATATAGACATTCTGATTTAATAACTGTGTTGTAATGTCTCAGTTTTGTATTTTTAGATATGCCTTTTTTGTTGTAAATATTTTGTGTGTCTCCATTTTTTGATATCTACCCTTATTGGCTGCTTTTTCCAACCCATTTTCCATGATTATTTCACCCAAATATTTGAGAGACTCGTCTGATGTTACCATATTTTGTTTTTAGAAATGTTCTTAGACTGTTGCAGGTCATGTATTGTGTCTTTTCAAAGGAATTTTGGAGACCTACCTTTTCTGCTGTTTCTTTTAGGATTTCAATCTGTTTTTATGACGTTAATATATCGTGAGTTAAAATTGCTTGATCATCAACAAACGCCGGACAATCAAATTTGATGTTGGTTCTCCCCCGTTTAATGGGCTGGTCAATATTCAGAGCCGACTTTTTTTCACGCCACTTCTGTATTACTTTTTCTAGAACGCAGTTAAATAAGAGTGGCGAGAGTCCCTTGTCTCACTCCAGTTTTAATTTCCAAGGGATCTGAGAGATGTCACCCATGAATTTAACTTTTGACCTTGTGTTAGTCAATGTTGCTTTAATAATTGCCAGCGTTTTCAGATCTAGTCCTTGTTCTTTCAAGATTTGGAATAAGGATTCGCGGTCAATAGAATCATATGCTTTTTTGAAATCCACAAATGTACAGACAAGATTTTTATTGAACACTTTTGATGTCTTAGGATCAACTTTAGATTCGGGATCTGTTCAGAGCAGGATCTGCCCGGTCAAAAACCTGCTTGATATTCAATTTTAGGTTCTAACTGTGCTCTGTCCGTAGTAGACATTGAGATAGAATCTTGTAACAAACTGGGAGAAGGGATATCCCTCTATAGTTTACATCCGTTCTATCTCCTTTCTAGTGTAGTGGATGGATTAGAGCATCTTTCCAATCTTCCGGAATCTGTTCGGTTCGCCAAAATTCTTGCTAGCTAGACTATGCTGGACTGAGTTTCGTTTCAGAGTTGACGTATTTACTGAGGCGCGACGTTTTACATTCGTTAAAACAAAGATTTTTATTAAATATATTTATTTTTTCTCATTAATATTGTTGGATATGTATACATTTACTTTAAATTAATATTAATATAAATAAAAATATTTGAATACTAAATGTTTAAGTATCCACGTATACAAGAATAAAGGAGAGTTATCATGTAAGATAAAAGAAGTACACCAGAGTTATCTAAACATGTTAAAAAGGCACGGTAATCTATTTCTTTGGAAATTAAAATGGAAGTTATTGGACGAATGAAAAGTGGACAAACACGCCCTAATGTCTGTAGGTCTCTGAACTTACCTCAATCGGTACCATACTGGCCTAACCGTCATTTTTATTATTATATATAAAATAGAGGAGAATAAAATAAGTTAATGAGCTGCAATAAAAAAAGTTTATACTTTAACAAAAAGTCATATCAATTCTTTTACTGGAACCTTTGGTGTGAAACGCTAAACTTGAATAGATTCACCACTAAACATCAAATCACTTTTTTAAACTTCTCGGCGCACGTATCGCTAACCATGTTGGCATCATCAGGAGATGATTTAATCTTAAAAGATCTTAGTCTAAATTATCTCCTGATGATGCTAACATGGTTAGCGGAACGTGCGTCGAGAAGTTCAAAAAAGTGATTTAGTGTTTAGTGGTTAATCTTTTCAAGTTTATAAAGTCATATATTGAGAAATTAAATTTTAACATGCAAATAATGCTTTCGATGTGAACTCTTAGATAACTTTGGCGTTTAATATAAACTTTAAACTAGTAATATAGATTTATAGGGTAGGCGACAATAAAAAAGACGGAAAACATTATTTTATTCATCATTTTCAACGTCCAATTCACTTGGTTCATCAATGGTTCCCGTTTGAAGCGACCTATAAAAATTGTGATGTTCTGTAGGTACATATTTGATAAGTTCAATTAAATCCTTCTTTTTTTCCTTTGTAATACGTCGCCCACGGGGATACATCAGAGTTAGTTCAAAGGGTAAATGAAATACAAGTATATCCACCACGACGATTTCATTTTGCCAAATGAACTGTTCTGAAGAGAACATTATTTTCGGCGTAATTGTGCTCCTATTTACGTACTTGAATCCATCTGATTTTGAGCCACTCCACTTTGTCCTTCTCTACATAGATTTTTGCTTGTATAGTGGGGTTCAAGATTTATCGTTGACCGATTTGCTGTAATAAACTCTTAACAACCCCTGTCGTAACGAAACCCGGCAAAGTTGCAAGAAACGTAAACAGGGCCGGGCCTAATAAAATAACAGGTAAAAAGAAAACTAATTTTATACCAGTTTTGGTAGTTTCGAAATATTTTATTTTAGTTCGCATTCTTACCTTAAACAGTGCAGTTCTATAATTTCGATCGTATTTTTTGTTATTCCAAGCGTGCTAAAAATGTGGCGTTCTTGGCAAGATAATGATCATTGTGCCTCCGGTAGTGCTAGTTTTAAAAGAAAACATTTATCGCCCGATGTTTCTTTATTGAATAGGATCTTATTGTAAATTAAGCCGCAGCAGAAATCTTAATTAACAAAGCTAATTAAAGCCAAACAAGTTCATAGTGATTCTGGTAAAAGCAAATATGTTGACGAAGGCGACAAAGACTTAATTCGAAGCAAAATGTATGCTATGTATGAAGAGCAAACTGTGCCTACATTGCATTCATTGCAACAGCGATTAAGGAAAGATGAAACCAACATTATTTGCTGCAGAACTAGCCTTCGAATAATATTATCTCAAATGGGTTTGCATATCAGACCATTAATAAAAGACAAATATTAATGGAATTAGAACGATTGCGACGATGGCGGTTTAACTACTTAAACTCTAAACTT
Source organism: Cosmopolites sordidus (assembly GCA_031761425.1). Taxonomy (NCBI): domain Eukaryota; kingdom Metazoa; phylum Arthropoda; class Insecta; order Coleoptera; family Curculionidae; genus Cosmopolites; species Cosmopolites sordidus. Next base: position 243,354 of record JARFXV010000693.1, read on the forward strand.
GAAGAGATTTACCACTAAACACCAAAACACTTTTTTGAACTGCTCGACGCACGTTTCGCTAACCATGTTAGCATCATCAGGAGATGATTTAATCTAATTCTAAAACTAAACTGTGTTTTATTTATATGAAAACCATACCTAACGAAGCGTGTAAAAATCATGAACCGTGAAGTGTACTAAGCCTTACATTAATAATTGAAAAAGTTGACTGAACGGACGGGATAGGTCGTTTATCTCGGTTCATGATTTTCTTACATTTTTCTATTTGAATGCTCTCATATGCATCCAAAGCCCTATTATTATTAACACTTTTAATTAGTCTTAAATTACTAATATCTATACTGTGGACAGTACTCGCTTCGGCGGTACATATACTAAAATTGGAACGATACAAAGAAGATTAACATGGCCCCTGCGCAAGGATGACACGCAAAATCGTGAAACATTCCACATTTTTGATTCTCATTCCCCACGCCAATCAATTTTTACGGACGCATCAAAGATGGACCAAAGAGTTGGCTGCGGATTCAAACTGCCGACTTCAACCAGTATACTTACTGCTGAATTAGTGGCAATAGAAAAATGTCTCTCATATATCAGATTAAACCCTGAAAATTCCTGAATTGTATTTTCTGATTCCAAAAATTCTCTGCTCATGATTCAAAATCGCTTAATTTCTCATCCAGTTATTCTCTCAGGATTCTTCTATTCTTTTCGTTTGGTGCCCTGGTCATAAGGGCATCAAGGGTAATGAGGAAGCTGACCCGCTCGCAAAGCGCTCAATAGAGCACGGACTACCATACATGCACAGCTTCCACCCAAAAGACCACCTCTCTTTTGCAAAAACTTTTGCATAAATCTCAATGCAGTTATATTGGGATGATCTTGAAGGACCAAACAAACTGAGAGTCCTTAAACCTTCATTCTCTCAATCCCCTCCAGAGCTACTGCGGGATAGAAAAGCCACAGTTAAATGGATACGACTCATGATAGGCCACTGCAGATTTTCTCATGAATTCCTGCTAAAACGAGAAGGCCCTCCCCTTTGTGAATATTGCAATGATTCTCTAACAATCAAACACATTCTGACTGACTGCACGGTCTTATCTCCTCTCAGATCCTTCTTCGGCTTAAGCCAAGATCTTAGCAAAAATCTTAGCTCTGCCAACATGTGCAACACATTTGCTTACCTAAAAGAAATAAATTATTTTACTAAGATATAGCCATTTCAAGCGCTTCGCTTTCACTCAAATGATTGAAGCAAAGTGTGAGCAAACTAGTCAATTCCCTGTGATAATAATAATTGTGACATAATCATCTGTGATTCTCGTAATTCTGATACAACCCATCTGTGATATAGTAACCTACGACTCATTTTACATTTACACTTTATACATTTTATACTTATACATTTATGTTTTTACACTTTGTGCATAGTAAGCTTATACATATATCTAATCCTTATCTTTTCCATGAGTAATAGACTCATAATTTGATTTTATGGTCGCTAAATGATCTCGATATCGATGCGACCTAAACTACTAAAATTCTCTCTCTCTCTCTCTCTCTCTATACTGTGGACATGTTCGATTGCATGTTGGGCAACACAAGATTTTTCATTTCTCCCATATATAATGTGGGCAACATGAACATGTTCAGTAATTTTCTGAACTTATGTTTTCTAATTAGTTTATCTACAATGTTCTTATTATTACCATTCACTTCAGATACCTCCCTAATTAAGTAAATGGTTATAATAAGAACATTGTAGATAAACTAATTAGAGAACATAAGTTCAGAAAATGATTGAAAGAATCTTCGACTTTTCAAAAGGATCAGAACACAAAGAAATTCATGGTAATACCATTTGATGCCCAGTTGACAAGAGGACTAGACAAAATTTTGAAAAAAGTGGATATTAAGGTTGTGTACAAATGATATAATAAATTAAGAGATGTCCTAGGTAATCCAAAGGATAGAGCAGCATGAAAAGTCGGGGATTTACGAAATTATTTGTCAATACTGCGATCGAAGGTATATTGGGCAAACAAAAAGATCCATATTGACAAGATATAAAGAACATATTGCCCACATTAGATATGGGAGAAATGAAAAATCTTGTGTTGCCCAACATGCAATCGAACTTGACCACAGTATAGATATTAGTAATTTAAGACTAATTAAAAGTGTTAATAATAATAGGGCTTTGGATGCATATGAAAGCATTCAAATAGAAAAATGTAAGAAAATCATGAACCGAGATAAAGGACCGATTCCTTTCAGTCAACTTTTTCAATTATTAATGTAAGGCTTAATACACTTCACGGTTCATGATTTTTACACGCTTCGTTAGGTATGGTTTTCATATAAATAGAACATAGTTTAGTTTAACATGGTTAGCGAAACGTGCGTCGAGCAGTTCAAAAAAGTGTTTTGGTGTTTAATGGTAAATCTCTTCAAGTTTAGTGTTTCACACCAAAGGTTCCAATAGAGGAATTGATCTACTTAAACTCTATAAAAAATACAGATTAGAAAATCGTCCCATTATCTACCTTGATGAAACAGCAAAAGGATGGATAGATACATCAAGAAAATGCTAAACCAAAAGTCCAGCGAACAAGAGAAAAATAATTACAATTTTACATGCTGGTTGCGAGAATGGATGGGTTCCAAATTGTTTACGGTTGTCCTCCAAAAAATATTAAACATTCATCATTGGACTACCATGACGACACCACAGCAGAACTTTTTGAAGATTGGTTTATAAATGGCCTTTTACCCAATGTGCCTAAGGAAAGCGTAATTGTAATGGACAATACTAATTATCATAACCGCAAAAAAAATAAAGTTCCTAATGCAAATAACACTAAATTGGAAAATTAGAACTGTATGTTAAAAAACCATATATTCTTCGAAAATACATATAAAAAAATGTGATATTCTAGAAATATTAAAGACATTTAATATTAAAAAGGAATTTGTATGTGATGTGCCTTCCCCCATATTACTGTATTTTTAATCAAATTGGGCATATAAATATTGGGCATGTATGTAGATCAAAGTGAGAGCGAAACCGAATTAAAAGTATAATTAAATTTAAGTTATAATTTTTATTATACTAATAGATAAATTTATTTAGTTTTATTGTACTAATAAATTTAAAATACCCAAACCAATAAACAATGTTTTAGTCATACAATAATAATAATTTAATCATAATTTAACAATATTTTATTTTTTCGCCAAAATTATTAAGTTTTTTTTTTTTTTTTTGGCCTTCACCTAGACAGTATTTTGGCCAGCACCGGTATTACTCAACAGAGTTAGCCCCTTTTTCATGTCATCCACCACCGAAACACACACAAACATCCATGCCCGCACCAGGATTCGAACCCGGGACCCTTCGATCGCCAAGTGACCCACTAGACCATACCATAAAGTGGTTTTTTTCAGTCTATATGGCCCGCGGTCATTTGGTACTTTGGCGTTAACACATATTTGTGGTTCGAAATCGACTCGCAAAGTAATTTAGGTAGTACACTATTGCGGGTTGATTTCGTCTCGCAGTGGAAAGAAGCTAACAAAAAAGTGAGAGTCGATATAGTGGCTCACGCTAGTGCTTCTCTTATGGCAATTTAAAAATACTGTGCCACAAAGGAGGATATTGTGTCTTGGCTACTGCCTAGTGTAAAGTGAGACCTACAGAATGGTATAGTTGGGTCAAGGAAAAGTCTTGTAGTTTTTGAGATTTTTAATTTTAAAAAATTTATAAAAAATACAAAAAAAATTCTTTTTATATATAAAAACAAAACTATGTATCATGTTTATCAAAGCATTCTAGGCACATAGATGGTTCCCCTGGGCATGTCACACACTTGGTAACAACCTTAGGGCATTTTTTCAGTGCCTCTTTTCTGCCAAGATGTTTGCTGAGGGTGGCGTAACAGTTAACGCAGCGACGTCTCACAGAGTGGTTTTTCTTATCTTTTTGGGTGGTTTTTTGTAAGCTATGCTTGTCTTTCTTGGTAGAGGTAGACGGAGTTGCTGGTCCTGAAGTGCTTACGAGATAGTCGATCAGAGATTCTCGAAAATTCGCAATGGACAGTTTAGATCCTGTCAATTTTTTGAAAATTAGCCACGCGTTTACAACAGATGTTCCTAGTATCAGCAAGAAAGCAACTTTATGGAACCAACGAATTGTTTTACGCAGCGGTGAATAATAAGAGGTCATCTGATCAGAGAGATCCACGCCTTGCTTCCTCTTGTTGTAATATGTAATGGCTGTTGGCTTGTTTACTGTTTCGCCTTTTCTATTTTTTCCAACAGGTACCATTTCCAAAGTATGCTTTGTTGTTATGAATCGCACATCCCTTTTATCCTTCCAGCAGCCGACAACAATGCCGTCGTCGCTTTCAAGTCCAACAACCTCTCCCCTTTTCAATTTCGCATTTAAAATACTTTTGGGAACGTCTTTCACTCTCGCCCGCATTGTTCCAACTAAATGTGTGTTGGACTTCAAAAGTTCTGTTGCTATTGCGATATTTGTATAAAAGTTGTCGACCACTAAGGTCCTCCCTTGGTTTAGATAATTCTGCAATAAGCCCAACACAACTTTATTGCTGTGCCGCAAATCCGCTGGATTTTTGTCATCTTCTTTACCAGAATAAACTTTAACACTGTATGTATAGCCGTCTGCTCCACAAGCCTTGTATAATTTTACTCCATGTTTGTGTGCCTTTCCTGGTAAATATTGGCGAAACTTCAGCCTACCTCTAAAAGGCACCATGGTCTCATCAATTATTACGTCCTCCTCTGGGTTGGAGTAATATTGAAATTTTTTATTCATCATGTGGACTAAATCATACACTTTCTTCAGTCTATCATCTGGCCGGCTGTCTTCGTCTGAGAAGTGAATGAAGCGTAAAATTTCTTCAAACCTATTTCGTGGCATGGTGCTGCGCACGAATAGATTTACGAATTTTCTATCCCTCGACCAGTAATTTTTTAATGACGGATATCGGACTAAACCAAAATAGAGCAACAATGCAAGAATTTTTTTCAATTCCAACTCAGTTACAGTTTTCCACTGGATTTGTTTATTTTTAGAAAAAGAAAAAAAATTCCAGAAAAAGTAAATAGGCATCTATTTCCTTACTTACTCCGTTAATATTTTTTAATCCGGAGTCACCGGTAAAGGCAAATGTTTTTAAAAGTTCACCAGTAACGCTATTCCATTTTCGAACTGGAGTTGTTGATACTGATGGTCCTGGAGACTGCGGATCAGATAGGACACCATCATCAGCGTTGTCGTCACTTTCGGAAATATTCTCTTCTTCATCTGGTTCGTATTCGCTGACATCAGAAGAGAAATCCTGACCCTCCCCTTCATTTTCTGAATCTTCTTCTAATATTCGCTGAATTTCAGATACTGTTAACCTTTTGCAGCTTCTAGGTATAGAACCATTCATCTACAATAACACGAAATAATAATAATAATAATGAATAATATTTACTTCAATAACAAGGTGAATAAATAATGAAAATTCAAAATTTCATTTTTGTTTTCATTGTAAAAAATTGATAAGAGAAAATTGAGAGTCGAAATCGTCTCACAATTTTTTTCGTTCGAAATGGGGTAATAATAAGCTATAATAACTTACCTTAGCAGCCAGATCACTAAAAATCACTCACAATATTTAAATAAAATCAATTGACTAATTGGGCCAATGCCCTTGATATGAGGTTTATTGCACAACTGAAGTAAACAAGCATGAGACGTAATGATTCATGTGGGCTCGTGTTCAGACTTGTCGCGACCCGATTTCAACCCACGCGGTAGATTTGGCACTTTTTCATGTGAGTCGATACCGACTCGTATGGTAGCCAACGTGTTAAGTTAAACCACTCCGACTCTGGCGCCCTTTGAGAAACTAGGAATATTTTTGTTGAGATTTATTGGAGCAGTTAACATTTTGGCAAAGGACCACAAAATATCTTGAAATGGATTATACATTTTTTTTACCAAAAACTATTAAAATCGATCACGCCCTTCTGGATGTTGCGACTTCTATGTCGGTTAGTATAGTTTCTAGTCAACACAGCTGATTTTGGTCATTATATCTCATATTCACACTAATTAGTTCATTTCCAAGTATCTAAAAGTTTAGCTATGTAGAATGCATCAAACTACAGTTAATATACATAGACATTTGAAATTATAATGAAGCTGTCGTAAAAATAATGAGGCGATTCTACAAGTTTTTTTCTTTTGCACATACATACATAAACGAGATGATTTAACAAGTTTTTTACCATGTTTATATACGTATTTATCGGCAATTGTACCCGTCAGGTTTCATTTTTTTTTATTTGAAAAATATCGGAACGTTTTTTGTATTTTTCAGAAATGTCGTCGCGTTCAAGTTGATATTTTTCTTCCATATACGAGTCAATACTCAAGTCAAGAATTATTGCCCCAAATATTCCGGTATATGTCTGGGGGGTTTGGTTTTTTAATTTTTTTTAACATAATTTGAATTTTTTATTTACCAATTAAAAATAAATTAAATAACCAGGCTACTGAGTTAATGTTCGATGTTTTGTGACCAAAACCTGTTCACGTAATCAATTAATTTAGAAATCTAAATTCCAAAGCAATTAGAGTTCTTTGAGATATCATTCTGTAAAAGTATATTTGGTAATATTCGTATTTACAGTCATGGCCAAAAGTATTGAGCATTTGTCTGTTGATACTCATTTTTTTGGCTTATTGGTGCCTAGAAACCATTATTGATATTAATTTTCAATGTTTAAGTGCTGTAAAATGCATTTTTTACATGCTGGCTATAATTTGCTCTCGCTCTCACTGCCACTTTGATCTGCAATAATAATAAGTGGTTCTATATTATTAGTAAATGATACATAGGAATATTCTATATTAATATCATGGTTAATCGAATTTATCCAAGTTTCTTTGGGAATACTGTCTACAACCTTCCTCATTAATGTTGCAGCATTTGCACTTAACTTTTCTGCTCTAACATTGGATTTTACCTGATGCAACATATGCTCAATTGGATTAAAAATACTGTAATAGGAACTTATAGAACTGCACTGTTTAAGAAAAGAATGCGAACTAAACTAAAATATTTCGAAACTACTAAACCAGGAATAAAATTAATTTTATCTTTTACCTGTTATTTTATTAGGCCCGTCCCTGTTTACGTTTCTTGCAAGTTTGCCGGGTTTCGTTACGGCAGGGGTTGTTAAGAGTTTATTGCAGCCAATCGGTAAACGATATATCTTGAAACACACTATTTTAAAATATTTTTTGTTGCTCAGGCAGCATAAAAACTGCCAAGTTGAAGAGACACAGTATTTCAGTAATATTTTTTGTGACAAACAACTTAAATAATTCACCACAAAAAAAAAGTTTCTAGGCATCAATAAATCAGTAGATACGCCGGTTACAAGATTATATGAAGGATCTGTATAATATATCGCCAGCTTGTTCTTAGATATGAGACTAGTTCTTATTTAACGGAAGATCTGACAACGTGGTCATGAATATAAGCTTTGAGGCATTCATTTGCGCGCTAATGAATGCCCACCATGAAGACAGCAGATTCCAGTCGAAAGAAATTGTGTTTCAACAGCGACTTTTCGACTATCGCACGCGCCGCTAAAAACACAGCGATTTGCGTCTGGTATTTTTCTTTCTTCGTTCGAGGATGGTGTTCCGGGATGGTGATAGTGACGATAACAGGAATCGGGATTCCAGTGACGTATAGACGACGTATTTCCGGAAGGTTAGTGCGAGATTATTTTCGAGTTTTTTGACCTGACGTGCTCAACTGACTAGCACAAATTATGCAACCTAAATCTTAGGGGAACGAAACATGAAGAAAAAACATATTTTTGCCGATGGCTATAGTTAAAATTTTAGTTGTTTTGAATTCTTCGATAGCGAATTTACAAACTGGTCACTTTTTTATATTTTGTTGCTTTAATTTTATTCAGGGCCTTACTATGTTACTAAGCGTTTTTTTTTGCGAGAACCAAGTTTTAATCTTGCCACTCATTCTCATGGAGACTTCTACCTTTCCATCACTTTCTCCACTCCCACTCCCCGTGATAATCTTGGTCTTCCTCTTTTCCCTCGCTGTGTTGGAGTCCATACCTTTGACGCCCACCGTTCAGTCTCGATTATTTTCACGTGGTCATATCACCTTAGACATTTCACAGTGTCCACTATGTCACTCCAATTTCTTTCCTTATTGTTTTATTTCTTACTTTATCCATTAGAGTCTTACCACAGCTGCGTCACAAAAAGTCCATTTCTATAACCATCAATCTCCGTCAGACACTGTGTTATATACTGCTTCATATACTAGGCTAATTGCCTAAAGTTCGCGGAGCGTAGCGGAAATAATAAAACAAGTTTATAGTCGAAAAATTATTCTCTATTCTTCCGTATATTCTCCCTTAAGCTCAATACCATTTTTCTAGTGGTTCTCCAATTCATTTATTCCATCTGGGAAGTGATTTCCTGGAAGTCCTACTCGAAGTTTTACTCGAAGTCGTTTTTGACCCGAATTTAAGAAATGCAGTCCCCATCTTGCATATAGCTTTCTCAAGCCCAATTCCTTTTTCAAAATATGAAACACGCGTTCAGTTGAGATGTCCATGGCTTTAGCAATTTCATTCAAAGTCAATTGTCTGTTATCCACAACCATATCAAGTGTAGAATTAATTATTTGTTCAGTAGTAGCACTTATTAGATGTCCAGAACGAGGATCGTTATACAGGCTTGAACGACCACGTTGAAACTCACCTGCCCACTTACAAACCATTATTTTTAAAGGAGCAGCTCACTCCTCTAATACATTTACCATTTCACTATGAATTTTCATTTTTTTACAAAGAATTTAATCACTGCACGATTTTCGATCTTTGCCATTTTAAAAAATAACACTGATACGTTTACTTTAAGCTGCTGTTTTTGTACGAATGAATTGACAGATCGACTTGAAACTTCACATATCTTCATATACAGGATGACACTTCAAAATGTAGTAGATTATATAGTTATTTTACTGTTCTATAGGTGTCGCTCGGCGAACTTTCAATTAGCCTAGCATATAGCTTCCTTTTGATGATATTTGACATATTTCTATTCCAGATTAATGATTGTGTATGTAGTATTGCTACCTTACCTTTTCCAACTCTACATCTTATTACCTCTTCACTTCCGCCCTTATTAGGCTTAATTGTTCTAAAATATTTTTAGTTTTCGCAGTTTCTCACACTACATATTGGTTTTCTAAGGTAGGGTCTCTTGCCTCTCCACCAGCTACTATATATTCTGATACATACATAAAATATATTTGTAGACCCCCTTTTTACAGTCTTCGGTTAACGTTAGTAGCATGTAGTAGGCATCGTCTTCATTCTTCTTCGCGAAAATCACTGCAGACGCTAAAGAGATTAGAGTGTCGTATATTCTAGCTTCCATTTTTCCACACTTTGTTCTATATAGGCTTAACATTTCGTTTAGATATAATTTGAAATAAGAAGCGAAGTACTGCATTTAAAAAATATCAAATATTCTACTTTACCAAAGAAGAAATGAGATAATGCCTGAACGGTGACCTCCGTCTCTTTGTAAACACTCTTTCAGTCGTAACTGTGTTTACTATTAAAAAAAAACAAGGACATTTCTTCCGTGCTTCACATAGAAATTGCTCACTTGCCGACGTTTGATGGCGGCTGAAAGATTGGGCAGTGTTTACATGGACTATGCAACTGCAAATTTTCATGCATTTTACTTATTGCACAGCGCAACATATCGACTGCAATTCGAGTTATTTCTTGTTCAATTCTAAGTTTCAACTCCACAATATTTTGCGAGAAGTTAGTACACGTTGATCTTCAAATAACCCACCCAAATAAAAATGCAATGCCGTTAAATTTGGCGATCTTGCTGGACAAGGAATCAATTTTTTCATTTTACAATATTCCTAAGTTAAATTAAATATCTCCTATACCAATCTTTTATAATTTCCGACATTTTTAAATGTTTGTTTTTAATAGAATTCGCTTTAAGCTGGGTCCACACCAATAAAATTTTGCGTTTGTATTGAATTTACTGGAACAATTTGTTTGAATTATCTGGTGAACAACAAAAGGTTCATGTGCGTGCAGTGCGGCGACAATATTTTTGTGTGCGCCTCATACAACACATACAGCTCGAACAAAGCAAATTTGTATTGATGTAGACCAAGCTTTAGTCGTTATTATATGATACAGAAAGAAAGAGTGGACTTCTTTCATAATTAAATACGAAAACATATTTTTATGGTCTATTATTTTGACTATCGAAAGGAAATGTGAATATCAAAATACAACTTAAAGCACGCAGATGATCTAGACACCATAGAAAATCATGGCGTAGAAGCAAATGAACCAAACTGTCAATTATTTGGACTTTGTAAACTGTCAAATTGTATAGTACGGTGTTGATCAGAACAGAAAGTAGAACGAAAATTAATTTTTCCAGAGAGGAATTGATAAACATGATCTACGTTTTGGGCGCAAGTGATCAAAAGTCTTTTTTAGCAAATAGAATTAGTTTTATTAGTTTATCAAATGCCACCCTTCATAAGAGAGGACATGCAAATTAGAATAAGAAATGTGTTTATGAATATTAATCAGGCAGTGATCATTACAGTCAATAGTTCTTTTGAACATAGGCTTAGAGTTTGTATTGTACAAAATGGTAGACATATTCAACATTTATTTAAATAATTTTAGTGATTTCTTCCTTATAAATGTCTGCACTTAAACTGTCGTACTAAAAACTAAATATTTATGACGATTTGTTTACTATAACAATAAGTTTTGTTACTCTATAATAATTGTTTTGAAATCAGATATTAAATACTAAAATTCTTAATATATCAAGACATCATGAATGTATTCATTATCTTAATAATAACATAAAGCTTAATATGACTTCCATTAAAAACGAAATATTAAAAGCAAAAATGTAAAAATCTCGGGAATTATGACAGGTGTAGGACCTGTTTAAGAAAAATAGAAGTATTTTGTCTTAGGAATATTATAAAATGAAAAAATGTTAGGCATTCCATTAAAAAAAAACTGAGATATGTTGTTTTTTTCCTGGACACCCCGTATAATGTAAACATATTTTCTTTGCACTAAAAGTTAAGTTATAGTTTCACTAATATCCCTACCAAAAATGATAATCCTACATCAAACAATAAATGATTTATGACGCTGCAAAATAGAGTCTGCAACTTTCATATTTTTTACAAAATGGGGGACATCGGTAAAACCATTGGGTTTAGATATAGGACATAAGAAAAAAAAACAAAACTACAACCCGCCACGGTTTTGTTGGACACCCTGTATAAATAAAATTAATTTTAAATTATGCAGGCTATTTAGTTTTACAAGTCTTACGCGTAAATGTTTTTAAGTAATGTCTGAATGATTGTGGCGTGTTCATATATTTTTTTCCCTTTATTTGGGTTTTTCGCCACTATCTAAAACTCAAAAAATATCAAAAATATCTGTTCTTATGTAAAGAAAGAATCACTGGGTAAAAACAAAAAACCAAACGGAGACAAATTTCTCAGTGATTCTTTTTTGTAATCAATTTGCCTAACGAACAAAATTTTAAAGATATAAAAATGTTATAAAAATTTTACAAACTTTTAACGTTAAAGCTTCGGAAGGTCCTCTCCCCCCGTTTTCAAAACTAAACTAAAAAATAAATTATATTAATTTGTAATAATTTACGGTGTGATTATTTATTGTACTGATTGTGTATTCAAATATTTAAATGTGTTTAATTGTATTCTTTTATATGATTTGAATACACAATCAGTACAATAAACAATCACACAGTAAACATTACCTATATATATATATATATATATATATATATATATATATATATATATATATATATATATATATATATATATATATATATATATATATATATATATATTTATTTTTTTTTTTTTTTTTTGGTAGTATGTCACTGTCATGAAAATCTATTGTTGTCAATGTAAGTATCGCTGACATACACAAAAAATACATTTACTTTCAGTCGTTACTTCATATATTACAAATTAATATAATTTATTTTTTAGTTTAGTTTTGAAAACAGGGGGAGAGGACCCTCCGAAACGTTAACGTTAAAAGTTTGTACTATTTTTGATAACATTTTTATATCTTTAAAATTTTGTTCGTTAGGCAAATTTTATTACAAAAAAGAATCATTGAGAAATTTGTCTCCGTTTAATTTTTTTCTTTTTACCCAGTGATTCTTTCTTTACATAAGAACGGGTATTTTTAATATTTTTTGAGTTTTAGATCGTGGCGAAAAACCTAAATAGTTTTCTCTATCTATTTCTCGCACTATTGGGACACCCTGTATATCGGTCTGATATTAAAAGATTAAACAGCACTAATATCACTTAACTGTTGTTTCTTCTTTTAATAACACTAACAAAAGGAGAGTCAGATTTGAATTAAGTTTTTTTTATGGCCGAATGGGAACTTTTACCAAGTCATTATATCGACGGAAGAAAATTACCGTCATTTTTGATCTGTTTACTGGTAGAAAACCAAATTAAAAATGATATAAATACTCGTGTTAATTAATCTACTAATGATAAGTTTACTACGGACAGATGGCCTGTGGTACCATCATTTTATCCTTAAAAACAACAAGCGTAAGTTACATTAACATTTTATTACGTGCTAAATTTTATTTGTAGACATTTATGTTTTAAAATGTATATTTACTTTTACTTTTTTTGCAACTTTTTCCAATCCTTCCGGTAAAAATTTTATGCTATGGCAAAACAGTGACTTACGAGGGGTAGTCAAAAAGTTTCTCGCCTAACAATGAAAAATCAAGTTTAAATTTTCAAAGCTATTTGAATTTTATTTTATTTTTCAGTATAATCTCCCGCAATTCCAATAGGTTATACCCGAATGAAGTTGTTTCTTTATATAAAAAAATTAATACATATATACTAAAGGAAAATATGTCAGATGTGTAAGTTAAGTAATTAGACTGGTGGCATAGCGTTAGATCTGGCAACATTGTAGGATTTCCCTTTGGAGGGGAGACAACTGAACTTTTTAGTATGAGAGAGCAGTCCCTACTAGAGTCACTTGGTGGTGCTTTAACTGTTCAAAATGTCTTCCATCACCATTCCTGGCTGATAGCAACTTCGCCGGTTGATGAAATATTGAATTACAACGTTCAAATATTGAATTACAACATCAAATATTGAATTTCATACAAGGGTTGCTATTTATGTATCCGGGATAATTAATAAAAACAAATATTTATCATTGAAAGTGATTTTATTGTTTTTTTTGCATTCGTTGGAATCAATTTTCATAGCACTTTCTTCATTCCGATTGAAATTTCTGTATAACATGTATTTTCAACCCATCAAGCGCTTCCTCTGGCTTCGAAAAACTGGTTTTTTTTTAAGTTTTCGTCTATCACTCTTATTTTATGGGCTACCACTGTATATATTGAAAGAGTACAGGAATTGAAATGGAATTGGGCCGCCCATCTAGCAAAACGATGTGGCAACAATTCTGGAGTAGATACCGCTTCGTCACAAACGTGAACGAAGAAGACCAAAATATCGGACCCCAATGGCAGAGGAACGCACAGGACCGCGCGAGAGATGTATATATACAGGGTGTCCCATAACTTATCCGCCATAGAGCAACCGGTGGTAGTAAAGATCAAAATAAGATGATTTAGTCACTAAATGTGTTGACAAATGCTAGTTATTAAAGACATACAGGGTGTTGAAAGTGAAACTAAATTTTCGAAAAATTCAGATAATTTAAAAACGGTTGAAGATATCAGGTTCAAAATCGAGGTAGTTGGATTTTCAAAGGTGACAAATGAGACTTCTTTAAAACTAAGGTTTTACCTAAAGTAGTGTTTGAGAATGTAAAATCGTTTTACAAAACTATATGTTTTATTCGATTTAAATAATTTTAATACCCTATGTAAATTAATTTTATGGCCCCTGGTACACATTTGTGCTTGGGCTCGTATATATATATATATATATATATATATATATATATATATATATATATATATATATATATATATATATATATATATACTTGGATTATGTAAAATTGAATATTTATTGAATATCATTGAGAGATCTGCCTGTTTGGGTTATATATATATATATATATATATATATATATATATATATATATATATATATATATATATATATATATATATTGAACTTGCGAAATATTTTGAACTGTCCTGAGCCTTAAACAAATTACCAACACTAAAGCCTAAACAAACAAACCCAGATTCGTTACCACCGAATGAAGATGAACTAATTAGGCAAATCAAGCGACTTAAAAATAACACAGTTTCTGGTGAAGATGGAACCACTGCTGAACTTTTGAAATCCGCTGGTTCAGGTACAATCAAGGAAATAACCAAAATTCTATGAGAAGTTTGGCGAACTGAGCCGATTCCGGAAGATTGGAAAGATGCTCTAATCCATCCACTACACAAGAAAGGAGATAGAACGGATGTGAACAACTACAGAGGGATACCTCTTCTCCCAATCTGTTACAAAATTCAATCTCAATATCTACTAAACAGAGCACAGGGACAGTTAGAACCTAAAATTGGTGAATATCAAGCAGGTTTTCGACCGTGCAGATCCTGCACTGAACAGGTCCTGAATCTAAATTTAAATATAAAAAGTAATAAAATTATCGTCTGTACATTTGTAGATTTCAAAAAAGTTTCAAAATTCGAAATCTTGAAAGAACAAGGGCTAAATTTGAAAACGCTGACATTTATTAAAGCAACATTAACTAACACAAAAGTTAAATTCATGGGTGACATCTCAGAGCCCTTCGAAATTAAAACTGGAGTGAGACAAGGGGATGTACTCTCGCCACTCTTATTTAACTGTGTTCTAGAAAAAATAATACAGGAGTGGCGTGAAAAAAATGGCGGTCCTGAATATTGACCAGCCCAGTAAACTGGGGAGAACCAACATCAAAATTGATTGTCTGGCGTTTACTGATGATTTAGCAATTTTGGCTCAAGATATATTAACGACACAAAAACAGATTGAAATTGTAAAAGAAACAACAGAAAAGGTAGGACTCAAAATTTCCTTTGAAAAGATACAATACCTGACCTGCAACTGACTAAGAACACCATTTCTAATAACAAAATATGGTAAAATCAGACGACTTTCTCAATTCAAATATTTGTATGAAATAATCATGGAAAATGGGTTGGAAAAGCAGCTAATAAAATGATCAAAAAATGGAAATGGCATTGAGACTTACACAAAATATTTACAACAAAAAAATGCATATCTAAAAACACAAAACTGAGACATTACAAAACAGTTATTAAGCCAGAATGTCTATATGGGACAGAAACGCTCATTTTGAATAGAAAGAGAGACATCGAGGACATTGAAAAGAAGGAAAGAAAAATCATAAGAAAAATCTTAGGCTCCAAACAAACAAATAGCACAACATATCGACTTTGAGAAAGCCAAGAAATCAAACAATGCACAGATATACATAGCGATATGAAAAAAAGAAGTCTCAAGTTTTACGGACACATAAAACGGATGAATCCGAGTAGGCTAACTAGACAAATAGTCGAATGTTATGAAAATACGAGTAGAGCTAAAGTAGAAATAATTAAATGGATTGCTGCAATTAAAGAGGACCTAAGATCAGCAAGTATTACACAAAGTGAAATTCAGGATAGAGGTTGTTTCAGACACAAGGTTGACGTTTGGAAAGTTGGCCAGAGAGAAAAATGTAGGAAGACTGGAACAACTTGGTCTGACGAAAGAAAAAAAGGTCATAGCGAAAGAATGAAATTATTATGGACGCAAAGGAAGGCTAACAGCAACAAATGCCTCTAATTGTACTTCGCGTGGTCCACCATGGCCCATACGTGAATAATAATAATAATAATATATATATATATATATATATATATATATATATATATATATATATATATATATATATATAGTATATAGAGTATATATATAATATATATATATATATATATATATATATATATATATATATATATATATATATATATATATATATATATATATATATATATATATATAGAGGAAAAGCATGGAGGCAATCAGAAGGAAGAAAAGTAAAAGACAGAAGAAGGTGGAAGGAGATAGCAATGGAAGATATAAGAGCGAAAGAGCGAGGAAACTGTAAGGAGCAACTGCAAGGGACAAACAGAAATAAAAAATAATAACAATATTTAGAATGTTTCAATAAAAAAAATCAATAACTTTCTGCGGGTTTTCTTCAAAATATAAAATTTAAATCGTTCGTTAAAAAATAAAGTTATTTCATTTCGTCAGTAACTTTCAAATTGTTATTTTTACCAAATTTCTTAAGTGAATTCTGCCTACCGAGTAATAAAAAAATAACCAGGCACACTTGTTATTTTTGAGTTTCCGTATTGGCTGTCGCCTATTTTCGTTCCCAACACGTTTCTATAAATATTCAGCGGTCGACAGCATCAGGAAGACCGCATCCTGATCTCTGAGAAGCCTGTGATGAAAGCGGTATTGCCATATTTGGAACGCCAACAAACAATCGGCTGACATCTACGCGTTTTGCATTCTTGCGAACATTTCTCGGTAGATTAGCTTTTTTTATTAGTTCTTTGCAGGATATTTTTATTTCACCGCGCATCTGCAGTTCCTGTCTTTGGATATGTTTCTTTTTAGAAGAGAGACGTACACTGCTCGACCAATATAAATACATTATTAGCTTTATTCTATACAAGATTTTTTATGGCCTGAATGAATATAATTTTAAGATATTTTCACTATGAAGGTCTAAAATTAATTAGTTTTTTAAATTATTTCTTTGGGGATATTTGTCTTTTGGGTCTTTTGGGTAAATTTCGTTTTCGAAGAGAGGCATTGGCTCGACCAATATAAATAAATTATTAGCTCTATTCTATACAAAATTTTTTAAATCCTTAATGAATATAAACTTAATATATTTTCGTATAAAGGTCTAAATTGACTAGCTTTTTTTATTAGGTCTTATATTTTTATTTCGCCACACATCTGCAGTTCCTGTCTTTGGGTGGGTTTCGTTTTCGAAGAAACTCATACACTGCTCGACCAATATAAATAGATTATTAATTATTAATTTTAAGATATTTTCGATATAAATGTCTAAATTGATTAGCATTTTTATTAGTTCTTTGCGGAATGTTTTTATTTCACCACACATATGTAGTTGCTGTCTTTGGGTGTTTCTTTTTAGAAGAGATACGTACACTGCTCGACCAATATAAATACATTATTAGCTTTATTCTATACAAGATTTTTTATGGCCTGAATGAATATAATTTTAAGATATTTTCACTATGAAGGTCTAAAATTAATTAGTTTTTTAAATTATTTCTTTGGGGATATTTGTCTTTTGGGTCTTTTGGGTAAATTTCGTTTTCGAAGAGAGGCATTGGCTCGACCAATATAAATAAATTATTAGCTCTATTCTATACAAAATTTTTTAAATCCTTAATGAATATAAACTTAATATATTTTCGTATAAAGGTCTAAATTGACTAGCTTTTTTTATTAGGTCTTATATTTTTATTTCGCCACACATCTGCAGTTCCTGTCTTTGGGTGGGTTTCGTTTTCGAAGAAACTCATACACTGCTCGACCAATATAAATAGATTATTAATTATTAATTTTAAGATATTTTCGATATAAATGTCTAAATTGATTAGCATTTTTATTAGTTCTTTGCGGAATGTTTTTATTTCACCACACATATGTAGTTGCTGTCTTTGGGTGTTTCTTTTTAGAAGAGATACGTACACTGCTCGACCAATATAAATACATTATTAGCTTTATTCTATACAAGATTTTTTATGGCCTGAATGAATATAATTTTAAGATATTTTCACTATGAAGGTCTAAAATTAATTAGTTTTTTAAAATTATTTCTTTAAGGATATTTGTCTTTTGGGTCTTTTGGGTAAATTTCGTTTTCGAAGAGAGGCATTGGCTCGACCAATATAAATAAATTATTAGCTCTATTCTACACAAAATTTTTTAAGGCCTTAATGAATATAAACTTAAGATATTTTCGTTATAAAGGTCTAAATTGACTAGCTTTTTTTTATTAGGTCTTAACAGGATATTTTTATTTCACCACACATCTGCAGTTCCTGTCTTTCGGTGGGTTTCGTTTTCGAAGAAGCTCATACACTGCTCGACCAATATTAATAGATTATTAATTATTAAAATTTAAGATATTTTCGATATAAATGTCTAAATTGATTAGCTTTTTTATTAGTTCTTTGCGGAATGTTTTTATTTCACCACACATCTGCAGTTGCTGTCAGTTAAAGTCTTCTCGAACGAGGGAGCGTTTTTAAAAAGTTTATTTTTACAACCTTACACAATGACGTTTAATACAAGATTAAAATTTGAAAAACAATTTGGTAGTATTTATACATTTAATATGCTTAATAAGTGAAATATGATTTGTTTTTGTTGAGGAAAATCGGGGAGTCACATCCTCTGTATCAGCAGTTTCCTTTGAGGGGATTCACGTAACGTGTCTTTGGGTATGTTTTTTTTTTAGAAGAGAGACGTACACTGCTCGATCAATATAAATATATTATTAGCTTTATTCTATACAAGATTTTTTTATGGCCTGAATGAATATAATTTTAAGATATTTTCCTTATAAAGGTCTAAATTGTTTTGTGTTTTTTTATTATTTCGTTACAGGATATTTTTACTTTACCGTACCCTGCCGTGCCCTGCCTGTAACACTGCTCGACCAACAAAAATAACTTATTTGCTTTGTTCTCTATGGATTTTTTTTAGGATTTTGAATGAACGTGTCCTTAATAAAAAAAATATATGCTTGCGGTTTATAAATATCTCTGTTACATTAATAGGAAGGGCTGTATAAATTTATGAACGTTTATTGGATATACGTTGAGACGAACCTACTCAAACACCATTAAAAAACTGCTTGTTGTTGTTCTGCACCAAATAAAGATCCGGTGACAATCACAATGAAATGAAACAAACGTTAACTTCTTCGGAAGTACACTAGAGGCCAAAAGTTTAGGACCACCTTTAAAATTTCTCAAAACTGCTTTTAATTACCAATTTTTTTTCTAACTCGGTAATATGGATTACTATATAGTTTATTCAAGTTAATATAGTGTTATTATACTTTCCATATTATATATATTATTTTTTTATTTATTGGGATTTTTGGTCAATTAATAAATTATATTTTTTTTATTGTTTTGTTAACGTTTCAGTTTAATAATAAACCCTCTTCAGAACAACTCTACAATATACAACCTTTGTATTTTTTATAAATATAAGGTATTTTTTATAAAAAATACCAATGTATATCTAAAAACCTACCAATATCTAATTAAACAATTAAATTCATAAACTTTTTAAATAAAATATGACATTTCGTTGTATTATTATTGTATTATTATGGTATTATTTGTTTTTTTATATAAATCATTTTTTTTATATTGTTTTTTAAAATCTAAAATTCTTATTCATTTCAGAAATGATACAGATAATTTAAGTTGTATATATAATATAACATCATTAAATAATAAATTGTCATATTTTTTTAAATTATTTTTGCATTTAATACCACTACACGTGAAAAATTCAAAATTGTTAGGTTACAATAAGAAACAAAACAATTAAAGGTAAAAAAATCGTTAAATATATCAAAGTCAGATATATGTCAATTGAAAATTGAAAAAATGTCATATTTTATTTAAATAGTTTAGGAAATTAATGGTTTAATTAGATATGGCTAGGTTTTTAGATATAAATTTGTATTTTTTTTTAAAAATAAGGTATATTGTAGAGTTGAGTGAAGATGGTTTATTATTAAACTGAAACGTTAACAAAACAATAAAAAAATTATAATTTATTAATTGACCGAAAATCCCAATAAATAAAAACATAATAATAATATTAAACGGTCACGGATATATATATATATATATATATATATATATATATATATATATATATATATATATATATATATATATATATATATATATATATATATATATATATATATATATATATATATATATATATACACTTTTGTTGGTTGCTTGATCGGGAAGGAGCCCCACCTATCCCTTCAACTGGATGACATATGTTTCGTCTCTCGAGGTTCAGACTCTTCAGGGCGCCGACATATACCATACCATCAAGAATAGGGAGACCCCATCCACAGCCAACAACCCATGTTTTCGCCGACCTCCCGTCGGATGGCGTATAAATGTATTGTTAGATTTTCTTGGACTGCGTCCAATGAGACAGCAGTGACTGAGTGTCATCACACACCCAACTGTTGGGTTCCACAATCTCATGTGGAACACACAACAACCTGCGTCTCCGCCTAAATGAACACTTTTGTTGGTTGCTTGACCGGGAAAGAGCCCCACCTATCCCTTCAACTGTCATATGTCATCCAGTTGACATTATTTTTTCGCACTCTAAAATAATTTTTGATTTTCTGCAAAGTTTCTTTCCATTTTTATATCTATATTTCTCCCATGACTTTTGTTTGGCTTTTAAAACTGTAACTTCCGCGACCATCATATATTTTTTATAATATTCATATGCCTCCGTATTTTCTTATTTAAATATTTTTCCAGGCATGTTTTTTTTATTTTTTTTTTATCCTTAATGGCTTGTTTTACATCTTCGGACCATCCCGCTGATTCCTTTATATCATTTCTCATTGTAAATGTTCCACATACCTCCTTAGCACTGTCTGAAACACTATTCTACACAATTATTATACATGTTTTTAAATATAGTGGAAATATAGACATAGTAAATCTCATTTCGTTCATTTAGAAAAAATAAATTTGATTTAAAAAATATCCCCCGTATAATAGAGAAAAATACGCGATGAAAAAAACTTCGTTTATTACGGGACAAAGAGCTGCGGAGTTTGGGGTTTTGTCTTCTCAGAAAGAAACACTCAAACAAAAAGAGTCATTAGCTCGCTTTCTAAAAAGTCTTACTTTTCTGTGGGTTGTAGTATTTTCAGCACGGACCAAGGGCATTTTAATCAGCGAGAGCGTCAGTGTTCCAACACATCATACAGCGCTTGAACAAAAGAAACAATTTCCCTACCTTTTTAAATGTTTCAAAAGTCGCAATCTGTTCCATCCAAGCTTCGGTAAACAAACGGTAGCACTTTTTTCGTTCTCCTTCGCCTCGCTTTGATGCCCCTCTTTCTTTTGTTCGACATATTGCGTATCAACAGTTGCTTATGGGGCGTTTTTATTTATTGTAATCGCCGTTGCCGTTTTTGATATTGTTTGGTGACCTGAAAAATGATCACGATGGGTATGTCGGGTGAAAATTAGCGGTTGCACTTGAATTATTATCGGTCAGTGATGTGCGCGAAGGAGCATGTGTCAAGCGGAAGCGGTGCCGGTGAAAGAACCGCGAATAGATTTCGTCGGACGGCTGTGAGTTTCTTTTTGTGTCCGTATGGTTTTTAACTGTTGTTTATAAATTAAGAATAGTAAAAAAGTCAGCTGTTATATTTTTTCTTTATTTGGATTTTTCGCCACGATCTTATATGAACACGCCACAATCATTCAGACATTACTTAAGTCAGCTGTTACCTTAAAACAAGAAGAACGTGCTAATTATACAGGGTGTTTTCAAAGTTGAGTTATTTATTTTAACAGATTATAGAACTCGTAAAAATAAGACATTTTAACAAAAATCATTTATATAAAAGTTGCAAAATCAAGAAGTTATTTACAGTTTCACAATTTAAAAATAGACCTGACTTTTTGATATCCTCGACCACTTCGTTGTAAACACATAAATTATTTGTTTATTGCTGATACTGGGTATGACTAGTTTGTATTCGTGTACGATATTTCTTTTAAGTAATAATTAAGATGCCACACGTTTATGAAAACAATAAACTAGTGAACACAATATTAACTTCATCATCATCATCAACCCGTATCAATCCACTGCAGGATGAAGGCCTCTTCAGCATGCTTCCAACTCTCGCGGTCCTGAGCTTCCCTTTGCCATTCGGGTCCAATATACTTAATGATGTCATCAGTCCATCGTGTTTTTGGTCGTCTTCGAGGACGTTTACGATCAAGCGGTATCCAGTCCAGGACCGCCCTGGTCCATCTTTCGTCCCATCGCCTCGCTACATGGCCTGCCCACTTCCATTTGAATTGCTTTATTCTTCCAATGATGTCACTCACTTTCGTTTGTTCTCTGATCCATGTGCAGCTTTTTCTATCCCGTCTAGTAATGCCAAGCATACATCTTTCCATTCCCCTCTGTACTACTCGAAGTTTTTGAACTGACTGTGATGCGAGTGTCCAGGTCTCACTTCTGTATGTCACAGCGGGCAGGACAGACTGATCAAAGACTTTCCTGTTCAGACAAAGTGGTAATTTGCTCTTAAACACTATATTGAGCCTGCCAAATGCCTGCCAGCCACATTTAACGCATCGTTCCACCTCGCGGACGGTGTCCCCTTCCATTGAAACCCTTTGCCCAAGATATATATATAGTGATCCACAACTTCCATATCCGTTCTTAAAATAGAAATCCTTTTGTCCTCAACAAATTTATTGGACATGACCTGACTCTTCTTCTGGTTTATTTTCAAGCCAAATGTTTCCCCAGCTCTTTGCAATTCTTGTACGTGTCTTTGCAGCTCATCTGGGTCTTGTGAAAGAAGAACGATATCAGCTGCGAATCTAAGATGATTTAAGTACGCACCATTAATCCTTATTCCATCTTGTTCCCAATCCAGCTTACGGAACGCTTCTTCCAGGCAGGCTGAGAAAAGAAGAGGCGATATTGCGTCCCCCTGCTGTACGCCCCGCTCTACATTTATTCCCACCTCAAGATCGTCAAGTGGACTGTCACTGTATTATTATATTATAAGTTAATTCATTTCATATTTGAAATTGTAGCTGTTCCTTTCTAAAGAACTCTTCAAATCCTTTTAGTGTGGTGGATCAGTCCACATTTCTTCTTGTTGCCCTTCTCATAGTTGTTGGTGAGTTTTCGCCTCTTCGACTATTTTCCTCCATCTCCTCCTGTCTGCGATCTGTCCTCTCCATCCCTCTGCGTTTACTGTTTTTATATTTTCCTCCACCTGCTGTCTCCATCTGACCCTGGGTCTCCCTCTAGGTCTGCTCTGTGTTGGTTTCCATATTGTTATCTCTCTTATTGGCGTATCCCTGTCTCTTCTCATTACTGTCCATACCATCTTATTCTTTGTGCTTTAATTGCTCTCACTATGTTTTCCCTTCCCAACAAGTTGTCGATTTCAAAGTTCATCAGATTTCTATACTCGTTGTTTCCCACTTTCTTTGCACCCATTATGATTCTTATTATCTTACGTTCAAAAATATTTAGTTTGTCTTCCTCTTTTGCTGTGAGTGTTACAGTTTCTGCGGCATATGTTACTATTGGTCTTATTATTGTTTTGTATATTCCTAATTTATTCCTTGTGCTCCATCTCCTGTCTTTCAGTAATTTCTTGTTGCTACGGAATGCTCTATATCCTTTATGTATCTTCTCTTCTATATCAAGTCCCTCATTCCTTCTATCTATTATGACCCCCAGGTATTTAAATGTTTTTACTTCTTCAAATTTATAGTTTCCGCACTCCAAATTTCTCAGTATTCTTTCATTTCTGCTGCAGTACATATACTTTGTTTTTTGCTCACTTATTTCCAGCCCTTTTTTCTTAGACTCGCGGTCAAGTATTTTTATTACGCGCTTTAGCTCTCTCTGCTCTCTACAAGATGTTTATTTAATATTCCTATATTTTCAATTCTCTGTATTATGCTATCCAATGAATGAATAATAGTGCCGATAACGCCGCATCTCCCTGTCTAACCCCTTTTTTGATTTTTATGTTATTTGTCATTCCTTGTTCTGTATATATTCTTGCTTCAGACTCATTCATTGTCATACCTATCAATCTTCTAATCTTTCTTGGAACTTCGATTCTTTTTAAGTCTTCCATGAGTTGTTCTCTGTTGATTTTATCGAACGCCTGCTTAAAATCTGTCTATATCTCCAGTCGTTCTTTTAATATGTTTGTAAGTACACATTTCATCACATCCCGCAGCTCTTTTATTTTTGAGTTTTTTAATCGCTTGAGCAACTTCCACGTACTCGGGTTCTCTTACCGTCTCATTTTCTGTCTGATCCTTCTCCAGTTCTGTTCCTCCCGTCACCTCTTCATGGTTTTTTTCATTTTTTTCATTTCTTTGAAATGTTTTTCCCATATCTCATTTTCAATTACTACTGTTGCTTTCTTTATTTTGCACTTATTTACATGTTTGAAAATAGCACTCATATTTCGTTTCTTGTTTTCTTCTTCAATTTCATTTATTATTTCTCCCATCCAATTATTCTTTTTTATTGTACATAGCTTTGTGTTCACTTTTTTAATTTCTTTATATATCTTATAATCTTCCGGTTTTCTGGTTTTAAGCCACGTGTTCCTTGCTTTGTTTTTGTTTTCAATCATATTTTCAAATTCTTCATCGAACCATTGCTTCTTTCTGTTGGACTGTCACTGTAGTTTCATCATATATCGATCCTAGTAGGTTTACATAGGCTTTCTCTACACCTTGATTAAGCAATGCATCCATTATGGCCCGCTTTGAGATTGAATCAAATGCTTTTTCATAATCGATAAATGCCAAGTACAGTGGCATAGTGTATTCGTTGTGTTTTTCTATGACCTGCTGTAGAACCTGGATATGATCCAATGTACTGAATCCACTTCTGAATCCTGCTTGCTCCCTTGGTTGTGCGTCATTAAGTTTTCTTAGTATTCTTTTGGATATTATCTTGGTGAAAACTTTGTACACCACCGATAGGAGGCTTATTGAGCGGTAGTTCTTTAAATCTTCCCGTGCTCCATTTTTATGTACAATAATCACTTCTGCATTTTTTCATAAGCTGGGTACTTCTTATTGTTATTTACTTATATTTGTATATTAACTTATACATACATATATAAGCAAGCAACCCGAAGCGTTAATACAAGCGTTACAACCCGAAGATTATCTTAGAAGAGTTGAATTTTGTCAGTGGCTTTTAGATCAGTTCAACAGAAATTGAAATTTTTCCAAATTTATTTTAGCTACCCACGAAGTCACTGTACAAAAAATGGAGTAAATAATTTCCACAACAACCATGTTTGGGCAGTAAAAATCCGCATATTGTGACAAGAACCCGTTTTCAGCACAGATTTTCAGTAAATGTTTGGGTTGGAGTAGTAAATTGCATACTTGTTGGGCTTTTATTTCTTCCAGATCGACTGACAAGTGAAAATTATTTAGACTTTCTTCAAAACAATCTGCCACAATCATTACAAGATGTTCCTTTAAATGTTAGACAGAATATATGGTTTCTACATGATACAGCTCCGCCACATTTTAGACGAGAAATTCACGAATATTTAAATAATAAATTTCCTAATAGATGGATAGGGGGCGATGGACCCATCCCTTGGCCTGCACGCTCCCCGGATTTAACGCCCTGAGATTTTTTCTGTGGGGCTATTTATTTTGTGGGGAGAAGTAAATTCTGCGGAAGAACTACAACAACGTATCGAAAACGCTTGCAATGTTATTCGTGGAGACTGGGACTGGGACGCCCAGCAAGATTTTGTACTAACCAAGCAAATGGTGACAATTTTGAACAATTTTTGTAACGTGTAACAATTTTGTTTTTGTTATTCTGCAACTTTTATATAAATAATTCTTTTTGCGAGTTCTACAACCTGTTAAAATAAATGACTCAACTTTTAAAACACTCTGTATGTTATTTTGTTCAATTAGGGCCAATGTGCAGATGAAACATGTGACTCTCCTGCAGTACATAGTGTTAACAATATTAAAAAGGTAGGCAGTCATTGGGACTGCCGACGGAAGTGAAAACTTGAAACTTTGGAATAACTGTTTTTTTTTGAATTTTTAAATTAATTATGGTATGAATATTAAAATATTCTAAAATAAATGCTTTGTTTTCAATAAATAATAATAATAAATAATAAAAATATTAGCACATTAAGTACTCACTCTTGTGCTGCACAGTGATTCTACAATTAAACAATTAAAATTATGATTATCTGAAACACAATTTAATTTAAAACACATTAAAAGACATTTAAAACACAATTAGCGTCACTAGTCTGGCGCAGCACGTCATTAGCATGTCGGTGACGCGTACCCAAAGTTTTCTCTTCGAAAACTTACTCCACTAATGTGGTCTTAAAGTCTTCAGTTTATTGAGCATCTAAAATGGTTACCAACCGATGACAAAAAAAATTGAGACATATTACTGTTGAGGCAAATTTGACGATAATTATCACAGATATGTAACGATCAATGAAATATATGTATGTCGAAAATACAAATACATTTTGAAGGGGTTCTTATTGTTCCCTCCAGGGGTTCTTGTTGTTCACTCGGGCTTTATCCACTGCTGCTCTGAACAGTTGGATAGTACAATTAAACCATTCGCGTAGATTTCTAAAATTTTTGAACAGCTGTTTTATTTTTCAGACCCGACCCCCTAGTGAATATTTATATTCCTTAAACTAAAACGACATTTACGATAGCTTAAACTGTACATTATTAAAGCTAGAGACCGTTTTACCTTTTACGCTCGTTTAACTTTCGGTAATTTTCCATCAGATTATTCGTTTCGCCATTTAACCTGTCAAATAGAACAAATTAATACAAATAGAACGCAATAAGCCATATTTCCTCTGAATAAGTTCGAATTGAAAACCTTTCCGACTGTGATTATTTCTGATTCCAGATTGCAAATACGGTACGTTATGCCGTCAGCGCGGCTCACTCTGCGTGAGGAGGACGTGGTGAGGTTAGCGCTGGAGTTCCTCCACAACCGCGAACTCCACATCACCCAGCTCAGTTTGGAACGTGAAACTGGCGTCATCAACGGTAACTACAGCGACGATGTGCTTTTCTTACGACAGCTGATACTGGACGGTCAATGGGATGACGTGCTTGAATTTATTCAGCCACTGGAGGCTTTAAAAACATTTGATATGCGAACATTCAGTTACGCCATCCTCAAACATAAGGTAAATATCAGGTAGAGATCAACAAGTAACAATAATAACCGTAACAATAATAAATAACTAATCCAACATGCTTCTCCTAAAAATAATTGTCTTTTCAGTATATCGAGTTGCTTTGTATCAAATCTGAAGCCAACGTCCAAGGATCCAGCGTTGATAATGCTGTGGAAGAAGTGGTGAAGGTGCTAAACGAACTAGAAAAATACTGCCCAACGAAAGAAGAGTATTCAAATCTGTGCCTGTTACTCACCCTGCCCAGGTAAGCATTTCCACGTCCTCTGACTCTTCTACAATTTCATTTTGTTACCTCAGGCTTACAGATCATCTACAGTACAAAGATTGGAACCCATCGAACGCAAGAGTGCAATGTTTCCGGGAAGTGTACCCACTGGTGGCTGAATTCCTTCCTGGTGACAAAAAAACCTCTGATACCAATGGCAATATTTGCTCCCGCAACGATAGACTGATTCAGTTAGTGATCAAAGGTGAGTGAAGCAAATTCATAACGCCATCTGTGTTTTATTCAAGAATTAAGTTATATTAACTTGAATAAACTATAATCAATATTACTGAGTTAGAAAAAATTTATCATTTGAAAATTTAAAAGAAGTTTTGGACTGTTTTAAAGAATGGTGTTAAACTTTTGGCCTCCAGTGTACATCTCATACATTCAATCATTCTGTGACTAATTGATTCTTTTCTAAGGTATTCTGTATGAATCCTGCGTAAATTATTGTCAAGCCAAAGCAACAGGTAGCGGGGACTCGCACGCCCAGGAGATGAGTTTTTCCAGATTACTGGATGGCAGTGCTGGATTCAGCGACAGCGATCTCTCTCTGCTGTCGTGGCTCCAGAGCGTGCCCGCAGAAACATTCTCCGTACCGTTCGAACAGAAAACACTCAACGTGGACGTGGAGCGTCTGGAAAGGCCCTCACTGGAGACGTCCTGGACTGAACACATGCTGGTGACTCCAATTAAGCCAAAGACCTTCCCCCACTCGGCGATGCCCTTCACCAGGCCTAGATCAGCGGCTGATATCATGACACGTTCCCTGATGCCAGTTTTGGATGGGTTACCGTATGGTATGTCCCAGAGCACGGCCGTTTCCAATGGGAATCCTCGAGCTATGGCCATGAGCACCGGTGATATCAGCCTCAATGGACCAATGTCTCGTAGTAGCTTCGCCAGCTTCCATCTAACGGGTAAGTATCCATACTTTCAATGACAGGGTGTACAAATATATTTTAGAAGGTCCTAATAACTACTAAATGCTGAAAGAACCTATACCATGATACCCTTTATAAACTAAACCAAAGGTCTCCAGTATGGCCCTGAGGCTGGAAAGTTTGGAGGCCCTTGAACTAAACTAAGAAGACTATTTCACATTTACAACTTTTGTCCTTCAGGTATTAAGAACAACAAACTCATGAACTCATCCGTGGACAGACTGTTCGAAAACGAAGGCGAGGTCTTCCTCTCCAACAGCTACGCCGACTTTCAACAGCTACCTTGTATCCAAGAACAAACTAGCACACCCAGAGTTTATAACCAACCAAACGCAACTCAGTCGGCTTCTAAAAGCCCTGATAGGAAATTTTCCAACGCCTCCACACCGGAACATAGAGGTCGAGACAGTCCTGCTTCAGGTGGTACGGCTCGTTCCTCCAGAAGAGACTCGCTCAATGAACGGTACGCTTTTAACTCTGCATTTTCGAGACCTTTTCGCGATAAGATTTGTTTATTTTGTAGACCGGCGGCAGCTCATCAGAATGTTACCCTGACACCAGCTCCAGTAGTAGAGGGTCCTTTAGATCAAAGTTACTCAGGTGAATTGGTGAAGGAGTTCCAGAAGGCGAAGCAAAAGTTGCAGGAGGCGATGGCATCGAGAGAGAGGGAGAGGGAAGAATTAATGAGGCAGATGCAATACGGTGGACAAGGAGAGAGCAATGGAAAATACGCAGAAGAATGGTGAGTGGAAAAATGTTTTATTGCGAATGGGTTGAAGTGAGATCATTTAAATATATAGGTTTTTATTTTTTTGAATTGTATTCATGATTGCTTATGGAGGTTAGTTTTATACCCTTAAAAAAAATAGGATAACTTTTTGAAGAATTTACGAGGGTTCAGATAGTGACCTGTGTCCTCTACAAAGTGTTACCAGATCAGTTTCATTACTTAGTAAACATTTAGTACCAACACCATATTCATATAAAAGGTGTCCAATATTGTTGTTTATTTTTGTAGGTATAATTAATAGAAGTCGATTGAAGGTATAATAATTTAATTATTTATTTAGCAAAAATAATACTGTGGAGATGGCGGCCTTCGCGGCGTTGGAACATCGAGTGGATTTCATGAACAATATTCTTATTTAGTTGCAATATCATAAATTTAGAGTTGATCCTGTAGTTTTAAGCTTTTTTATCCATTTTTTTGTTATATAAACAATTGCTGCCTCGTTTATGTCATTATACTCGGCCCTATAAAGCGACAAGCCGTAATAAACGAATTGTCGTTTTGATAATACGCGCGAACACAGAAAGCACGTTGTTGTCCGCTCGTGTTGAAACGCTCCATGGCAACTAATTTTCCCTGAACACGACCAGCGCGTTCTGAGCCATCTAGGAGCAAACAAGTTATTAAATGGGAACAACATTTCTGGACACCTGGTATACACAAAATTTGAACTGTCGATATACGGCGGTTGCGTCTGTGCAAGCTCAACTTGTTCTGCTACGTTCTCCGCTGACGATACCAGTGGTGACGGTTAACGATTCTTAATTTTTTCATAAAAAAACACGTTTAATTTGGGAGAATGGTAAAAAATGGTATATTCAAAGTATGCGTCATCGCTAACAACACATTTTCCCCATCTCTCTGGCAAATTGGGGATGCCCTTGGGGATGATAAAAAAATTAAGAATTATTAACCGCCACACCTAGACTTTATGCGCTAGGCAGAATTATAACATGCAACAAGGAACGGCTCCTCAGTCAAGTGACCAAACTGAGGGAGGCGGGATGCCCACTCTCCTACATCTAAGAAATGAACTAAAGATTAATCGATAGCAAATAACGATGGTTCGAAACCCAATTTAAGCTTCAGATTCAATTACTAAATACCCCAGCATTCATAATACAAAAAATTTGCCAAAATTGGCCTTAAAAATATAGTTTTTTTTTTAAATTATACTCACATAATATACGGTTGCTCATATAATATACGGTAGACAGTTTACGAAACATAATTGATGTATGCAAAATTAAGTGGTGAATGCGCTAGAACATTTCCTGAGATCGAAAAACATTTAAAAGTTATAGTACAATCAGAAATGTCCGGATCGGATCTGATCCGACTCCCAAATTCGGGTCTTTTAAAAGAGCCACATGAATCGGTTCGGCTCTCGGATCCCAGACGGTTCTCGGTTCTGTTGGATCTTAGATAAATACAAGGACAGAAAGGTTATGTTCTATAACGCAGAGAATATGGCTTGTATCTTGTGGTGTGTGTTGCTTGCGTCCGTCCGCACCTACAGCATAGAAAAAGATAGTAGTAATCGGGTCTGACACATCTCGGGCCTCGGGTCTTTTTTAGATCCGTTGATCTGTGAACCGTGAGAGAAAAAAAAGACCCTTGGGGAAAGGATCCGTGGATCCGTAATGCAAAATAAACCGTTCGAAGTCACCGTACTGCGGCTTAAAATTTGCTATTTATTATTGTTTTGTGTGCCTAAATATATAAATATATAGAATAATACACATAATAATTAAATATATTATTTTTTTTTAAGCAATTACATTTATTTATTTATTTAGCGTATGGCTCACATGGATTTATATATATATATATATATATATATATATATATATATATATATATATATATATATATATATATATATATAAATGAAGTAGACATAAGACAGCCTTTTTTGGACAAATTCATATAGTCTTGGATAAATATGTTTTCCTTGAAACCACCATATTAAGGGATCCTCGTGTCGATCGATTAAGGGCTCATTTAAATATTTTTCTATTTCATTAATAGTTTATGTCGTAGGGTTTCTGGAACTTTTTACATTTATTACTTTGTTTTCAAAATTTTTCCATATGAGAGAGTGAATTATTGCTTTTTTATGTCAATGATATACCGAAGCCTTTTAATAACTCATACGAAACATGTGGGCATGTTGATATTCTCAGAAATTAAAATGTTATGGTATATACCACTGTCAATCGTAAAGTATCTGTTTATCTGACTATGCAACCAGTTATACGAAGAAAGATTCAGTGCAATCCGAGAACCGACTCAGGGATCCGGATCTTTGAATTGATTCGGAAACGGTGATCCGACTCTCCAAAAAGATCCGTATTTCCCATCACTAAGTACAATATTTTTTAATTTTATATAATGTTGTTCTTGATTTCTGAAACTGTTAATTATTGGAAAGATGGCATACCGAAAGTTCTCGATCTGGCAAAGAAAACAAAATATTTTGGAGATTAACATTTTGCATAATTAATAATGCGATCACCTTGCAATCCAAACCCAAAGAGTTTCTGTGACGATTTGTTGATGAAACGTGCATTCATCGTTACACACTAGAAAAGAGGGAACACTCAAAACAGTGCTCGAACACGCTCTGAAGAAAGTGAAAACGCTTCCATCGACCGAAAAGGTCTTGGTCACTGTTTCCTTGGTCTGTCTTTCTAGCATTTTCTTCGTCGGCTATTTGGAAAAGGGGAAGACGATCCTTTTGTTGTATTATTGATCAAATTTCTCGAGGAGTTGATAAAACGCCGTCGTGAAAAAAAAGTTACTGCTTGGCCAATTTGCAGTACGAATTGATACCCCATCCCCTTCATTTTCTGGATTTGCCTCCCTCCGACTTATTTCTCTATCCAAACATGAAGTCTTCGCTGTTCTTCATTAACAGCCCTTCCGCATCCACTCCTGAATATTCTCCATCCTTTAAGCTTTTCAGTTGTTCCAGTCTTGGGCAACCTGGAACCAAACTCTTTCCAGTCTTTCCTAAATGTCATCCAAACATCGTTTCTGTGATCTTCCCATACTTCTCTTTGTCGCCACTGTACTATAGCCTATTTATTGAAGAAAGAAACTAAACCCAAACACATTCACGCATATTGCACGTGATCGTTACAGGACCGCACTAAGAACTGTCCTCTTTTTAGGCTGGGTATAGCTAATATCGACAACTGTGTCCGTATCAGACATTTTATGGAAACAAAAT
The DNA here is from genome assembly GCA_031761425.1 of Cosmopolites sordidus. Lineage (NCBI taxonomy): Eukaryota > Metazoa > Arthropoda > Insecta > Coleoptera > Curculionidae > Cosmopolites > Cosmopolites sordidus. The sequence goes on from JARFXV010000693.1 coordinate 275,912, forward strand.
ACAATTATTAATAAATCGAATGCAATTTAATAAATTAAAAAACTCACGTCAGTGTATGAGTTACTTCCGCCAACCCTGTGTTTCTGTCGAGCGGCAGCCTGTCTATCATCTGGGTTTTCATTGCTGGCGTTTCTGGCTAAAATATCACGTGCTGATCACGCGTTTAGTCATTATTTCTGTCGACTGTTTTTCTTCGGTGAATAGACTTTATAGTTCCGTCAATCTTTCGCTTTCTTGTCTGGCCACATGTCTCACCAAATTCTATTTCAATCTTGCAATGCTACTTATCACATCCTAAATCTTTGTTCATATCTAATGTAATCTCTCAAAAAACGCCCACTATAGCCCTTTCAATCGCCCTTAAAGTCATTCTTAAGCGATTCGCAGAAGGTACAGCAAGCGTTACTATACTATACACAGTTGTCATTCGGTCCCACCAATCGAGTAAGTTCGAGGTATTACTGCATTATATAAGACGTTTGAAATCTTTAATATCCTAAGAGGGCTTAGAGGAACATGAACAAATGGCCGGCCTAAAAAGACATTCATTTTAGTTGAAGAGATCAAGGCCGAAACTTTTCGTACTTTTTTGGAAAAGGTCGTATTTTTTTGGAAAGCATAAAGAAGTTCGAAAATCGTTGGATGAAGTATTTCGCGCTAAACTACAGAACAATAAATTGATTTTTAATCAAAAAAATAATATTTCATTTCAAAAATATTAGACGTTTCACTAGACTCTGGTATGGCGAATGCGCAAGTAACTTTTATACCGCCATCCACCAACCATTCGTACTAATTGTATGATCTTTTAAACCGTTCACTAAATACCATTTTCAGTATTAAACGCGTGGATAACCAAGTAGCGTGGGCGTCGCCTCAATTCTATTTTTTTTCCTCTCCGAAATCGTACGCGCGAACGCAACAATCAAATCAGCGTAATTGAAGCCTTTGTTTTCTGCGTCTTTCCAGTTTCAGCAGCATCCGATGCACTTCTCGTTGCATGACCGGTAACCGTAGTACCATCTCGTAGTGGTCGAAACAAAATATTCTGGTACCGCCTTACGTTCCAGATTTGGTCGTACGTGATTTTTTTCTTGCGGTTTTCTGGTTTTCGTTCGGCCCAGTGCCTGTAAATTACATTCTAAACGTATCTGGTCCATTTACAAGAAGTGTTATTAAACATAAACAACCGAATTATATACGGTTAAGGTTGGTGTTCCGTACAAGTTAAAATTTCTTTTTCTGTTAAATAAATAAGTAAACTCAAGTAAGTTGTGTTCCTTACTTAAATTATTGTATGTTTGCTTTCCAGAGAAAATAATCGACTAGGTATATGTCTGGCGAATACGGTGACTAATGTATCTATATTCTTTTCCTTTGTGCAAAATCAAAAGAAAAAATCTTAATTATTAACTGAATCTTCTCAAGCATATACTTGTTTAAAAATTTAATCTCGTCTAATAGATTTAGTTCAGGCGATCTTGATCAATAATCTTTTCTTGAAGATCTTGTTAAAGTATTTATATGACTGGGCGAGACACCGTATGATTTAGCTAAACTTAACAGATTGAACTCTCAGGCTTTAATATTTGTCTTTTTCAAGATATTTGGTTCTCAATTCTAAACCTTTAATATTTATCTGTTATTATCTGTAATTATGTTATACCGCCACCTTTCAGGCATCTGCCGAATCCCTAATCGAAACAAACTTGATGATTGTTATGTGATAAAGTCATTGAGGTCTTTTTTTAACATCATCAAGAGGTGAGAAGCAACTATGGACCAAGTGGTGTTACAGAATTCGGAAGAGATGAAAATCCGAAGGGGTCCAGTCTGAAATCCCATCAGCCGGTTGATTTTGGCATTTTCAATCTTGGAAAAAAGAAAACTGCCAAAATTACTTTATTAACACACCTCGTATATGGAGTAAACCACTCCGAAAATTTTATCCGAAAAATAACTCGCTGGCAAAAAAACATTTTATCAGTCTAAACCCGGCTACACACGATCCGGCAGGCCTGTCAGTTGAAATTGAACAGTCCGACTAAAGACCGCACTCCGGATGAACTGATCCTTAAACGTTCAGGTATATCTAGTAAACTTCTCAGTCTCAACCATGACCTTTACTGATAACAACGCTCTAACACTTTTTGGTTGGGCAGTCGCTTTGAGAAAAAAGAAATCGAGGAAGAAAGGTATTTTTGATTGACAGGCCTGTCGTATCAATTTCTCAATTGAGAGGCCTGTCGGATCTTGTGCAGCCGGCTTAATATTTAGGTTACAACTGAATGAAGCGTTACAACTAACGAATTCGGGCGACAATTAACTACAACACGAGGCACGAATCAAACCTGTGTAATAGTACTGAAGCTCGTCCACTGGAAAAGGGTCGGTCGCATGTTGTAGCATGTTACACAACATGCGACAGACCTCCTTCCAGTGGACGAGCTCATGTGTTATTACACAAGTTTGATTCGTGCCTCGCATTGTGTGTCGTGTCGCTACTTTGATTTTTCCACCATCATTATTTACTGTACTCGTGTTACGTGAATTGAATTTTTCATTAGTACGTCTTCTCACATACAATTTGCCATCAGAATCAAATACATTAAATTTGGTTTCATCGCTAAAAAGAATGTTCTTCTAGTTACGTTCGAAATCTTCACTAATTCCTTTTTGCAAATTTTAACGAATGCTTTATATTCTGTTTACTTAAAGAAGGAACTTTCTTGGCTACTCTGCCGTATGGGTTCTTCTGTTGTAAATGTCGACGGTGATAACAAAAGGATCCTTCAAAGCAGTGGTCGCCCCCCTGCAACGCACGTTGGTCGCCCACCGAACTCATAATCTTTATAAACGAAATATTGTACGTCGAAAATGTTCTTCCATTATTGCATCTATTTGATTATTCTCTATTTGAATATTATTAAAGTAGCTCAACACATCGAAAACGTTGGCGACCTCTGCTTCAAAGCCTCGCGTATATATATATATATATATATATATATATATATATATATATATATATATATATATATATATATATATATATATATTATCAGAATTGATACTACACGATAAAGTGTACAAAGTTAGTACTTTTTTCAAGACTGACATTGTTGACTATATACGTACTCAGAACGTTTTGTCACACGAACGCTATTTCTGTTGTTTAGTAACATGAAAATTTCATCTCGGTCAAAAGATAGAATTAACTCGTGAGAATTTTCGCGCGATGATTTACTACGGCTTTCGACGTAGATATCTCAACAACAGTGCATCGATCAACTCACTTCGATTTTTTACGATTAACCACCATCTAAAACCACCGTATATCGCTGCTGTAGAGAATTCAATCGTGGTCGTCGATCGCTCACGGATAAATTTAAAGAGGGTCATCCGCTAATTTGGCATTCGCTCAAAAAAAAAAACCCGGCTCGTGTCCGGGTAGATAAATAGAAACCCTCGTATATTATTTATTATGGTACATAAATTAGAAAAGCAGACTTTGTTTTTAAAAAGTTTTTTCTGGCATTCTTATTTTATTAACCACCACTGTATCTAATATTAATTATATTAGGTAGAAATTTTAATTAGAACACACAGGTTTTTGTCTTGTTGAGTTTTTGCTAGTTGATATCGTTTTTTTACACAAATCGATGACAGTTTTAAATTGTACCGGACTCCAACCTTAACTTAGTTGAGAGATTGTGAGAAATCTCGCGTAATGTTGCTTTCGATAACGATAGTGACTTTTTTCACTTTTACTAGACGGGCCTAGTGTTAAATAACTTATCTAGTTCGATGTTGTTGGGCATTTGCTTCGAGAACGTTTGTGTACTGACGTGTTTGACTGAGCTGTTTAACGATTCATTATGGACAGTTCGAGGTAATTAGTGCATGATTGAGACTTAAACATTCAGACATGTATTACAACAAGCACTTACATCCCCCGGTGACACAGAAGCTTTTAGAACACGGGCATACCAAAGTGGTACGGTACATGGACACTAGAGGGTGTACGATACACGGCAAGCAAAGGTAATAGGGTGATTATGGGACGCTTGTTTTTTTATTGGAGATGTTTCGATGGAGACGTGCACCGGAGCAAAATGACGAGTAATTTGGTTTGTTTTGTCTTTCAGCAAAATCAACAAGAATCTAAATGGAAATCGGGGTTCTACTTCACCAAAACCTACATCAAACGGGGACTATTACAGGTAAGTGTCAAGATTATCTTTTTTTTAGTAATACAGAGTGGTGCAAAAATCTCCTGTTTTTCAAATAAGTATAAGTTTTAATAGGTAAAGTCCGTTTCAAGATATTTCGTTGCCCTTCGACAAAATGTTAATTGCCACAATAAATCTCAATAAAAATATTCCTAGTTTCTTACAAGGCGTCAGAGCCGGAGTGGTTTTACTTCTGAATAATGTTGGGAAAAATAAAATATTTTTAAATTATGATTATTATTATGTATGACTAAAACATTGTTTATTGGTTTGTATATTTTGAATTTATTAGTACAATAAAAAACAAAATAAATGTGTCTATTAGTACAATAAAAATTATAACTTAAATTTAATTATACATTTAATTCGGTTTCGCTCTCATTGTCACTTTGATCTACATTAATAATAAGTGGTTCTATATTATTAGTAAATGGTACATAGAAATCTTCTATTTTAATAAGAGGGTTAATCGAACTTATCCAACTTTCTTTGGGAATACTATCTACAACCTTCCTAATTAATGTTGCAGCACTTACACTTAGAGTCGGAGAAATTTTCGGTTGGAAACAATTGGATTAAAAATACAGTAATACGGGTGAAGGCGTAAAACCGTATGTCCCTTATCATATTAAATGTCTTTACTATTTCTAGATCACATTTTTTTGTATGTATTTTCGAAGTATATATCGTTTTTTAACATACTAGTTCTTAATTTGCAATTTAGTGTTATTTGCATTAGGAACTTAATTTTTTTGGCGGTTATGATAACTAGCATTGTCTATTACAATTACGCTTTTCTTAGACACATTGGGCAAAAGGCTGTTTATAAACCATTTTTTAAAAAGTTCCAAGTCCAAAGATGAATGTTTAATATTTTTGGAGGACAACAGTAAACAATTTGGAACCCATCCATTCTCGCAACCAGCATGTAAAATTGTAATTCTTTTCCCCTTGTTCGCTGAGGCTTTGGTTTGGCATTTTCTTGATGTATCTACCCATCTTTTTGCTGGCGTCTCATGTATATCGAACCAGTTTCATCAAGGAAGATAATGGGAGGATTTTCTAATCTCGCAAATTATAGAACTCTCGAAATAATAGAACTCTCGAAATTATAGAAAGAATAGAACTTTCGAAATTATAAAACTGCACTGTTTAAGAAAAGAATGCGAACTAAACTAAAATATTTCAAAACTAGTAAACCAGGTATAAAATTAATTTTATCTTTTTACCTGTTATTTTATTATGCCCGGCCCTGTTTACATTTCTTGCAACTCTGCCGAGTTTCGTTACGGCAGGGATTGTTAACAGTTTATTACAGCCAATCGGTCAACGATATATCTTGAAACGCACTATACACTGCTACCAAGTGTGGCGGTTAATGTTTCTTAATTTTTTTTAAGATATGGTGGTGGAAACACGGGTCGGTTCAGTCTAATCTCTTATGTCATTTTGTTGCTACGACAGTACCTTTCAAAACGACATTGTTGTGTAAACGATTTCGAGTTAGCGTCATATTTTTTGTGTAATAAACAAAACGTGTGGTAAACATTTTCTAGTTTAGTAGCAAAGCCACCTGCTGTTTTCAATGTGCAATCAAAACAAAAACGCGAGTTAAAGCCGTTCTATACTTGTGGAAACTTACAATAACAATGTCCCTATGCAAGACGATTGTGGGCGTTGATTTAGACGATTCAAAAGTGGTGATTTCGACTTGAAAAAATAAAGAACGTCCAGCTCAACCGAAAAAATTTCAACCGAATTATAAAAATTATTGGAAGAAGACGATGTGCAAACTCAACAACAACTCTCGGCATTAAAGAAAGACTTTTTTGCATAGAATCGTGACTAGAGACGAAAAATGTACGGTAATGGACAAAAGTATATAGACACCATATTTCTTTGTTGTAAAATTAAATTTGCTTATTTTGTTTACACTATAGCCGAAAAAGCAAACTAAGCATACATTTTTTTTTGAGAGAGACAAAAATATATAGACTTTATAAATATAATAAACTATCTTTATTAATTTCACTTTAAAATTAATACAGTTAACGTACGCATCAGTAGACATCCATCCTAAAACATTTTTTTAACAAACCGCGTGGTCTCATATTTCAATCGAGATAAAAAGTAAAATCGTTGAACTATTGCAATCAAATAAATCCCTTCTTTAAAATAAAAATAAATTTTAGTTATAGCGACGACAGCCGTTCGCCGGAGGCATTTGGGCGTAGGTCACAGATGGGTTTGTCAGACATGCCTGACAAACAGAGCGCCACCCAGTTCTTTAAAATTGACTGGTTTTATAACGACTAGATCCTAAATTGACCGGGTTCTGTAAATACCGGGCCCTTAAATGATTGAAGTCCATAACCACCAGACCCTAAAATCACCGGATTCCATAATGACCGGGCCCTAAAACCCCCTCTAATGGAAGGGTTCGGCGTGAAGACGTCCGTTTAGCTCAAGGTGGTGTGAAGTTAGACTCACACCTGGCCTTCGTCCCGTAGAATACCGGTGCGTTCTCAAAGAAGACTCGCACAAAACGATCTTACTTGTAGATCTTATTTGTAAACGCTACACTATACCAAAGTGGTCAAAATCAAGCTACTATAGCTAACAATTTAACTTTAAAAAGGAACATTGTATGGGCAATACTTGTACTTATACTATATATATATATATATATATATATATATATATATATATATATATATATATATATATATATATATATATATATATATGTATATATATATATATATATATATATATATATATATATATATATATATATATATATATATATATATATCTATTGGCCGCGAATCTTTATTCCGAGTCTTGAAAGAACAAGGACGAGATCTGAAAACGCTGGCAATTATTAAAGCAACGTTAACTAACACGAGGTCAAAAGTTAAATTCATGGGTTTAATTCACGAAATTAAAACTGGTGTGAGACAAGGGGATGGACTCTCGCCACTCTTATTTAACTGTGTTCTAGAAAAAGTAATACAGGAGTGGCGTGAAAAAAAGTCGGCACTGAATATTGACCAGCCCATTAAACTGGGGAGAACCAACATCAAAATTGATTGTCTGGCATTTGCTGATGATCTAGCAATTTTAGCTCAAGATGTATTAACGGCTCAAAAACATATTGAAATCCTAAAATAAACAGCAGAAAAGGTAGGACTCTAAATTTCCTTTGAAAAGACACAATACATGGCCTGCAACAGACTAAGAACACCATTTCTAAAAACAAAATATGGTAACATCAGACGAGTCTCTCAATTCGAATATTTGGGTGAAATAATCATGGAAAATGGGTTGAAAAAAGCGGCCAATAAGGGTAGATGTCAAAAAATGGAAACTGCATTGAGACTTACACAAAATATTTACAACAAAAAATGCCTATCTAAAAACACAAAACTGGGACAGTACAACACGGTTATTAAGCCAGAATGTCTATATGCTGCAGAAACGCTCATTTTGAATAGAAAGAGGGACATCGAGGACATTGAAAAGAAGGAAAGAAAAATCATAAGAAAAATCCTAGGCCCCAAACAAATAAATAGCACAACATACCGACTTCGAGAAAACCAAGAAATCAAACAATACACAGATCTACATAGCGTTATGAGAAAAAGAAGACTTAAGTTTTACGGACACATCAAACGCATGAATCCGAGTAGGCTAACTAGACAAATAGTCGAATTTTATGAAAATAGGAGTAGAGGTAAAGTAGAAATAATTAAATGGATTGCGGCAATTAAAGAGGACCTAAGATCAGCAAATATTACACAAAGTGAAATTCAGGATAGAGGCTGTTTCAGACACAAGGTTAACGTTTGGAAGGTTGGCCAGAGAGAAAAATGTAGGAAGACTGGAACAACTTGGTCTGACGAAAGGAAAAAAGCTCATAGCGAAAGAATGAAATTAGTATGGGCTCAAAGGAAGGCTAACAACAAACGCCTCTAATTGTACTTCGCGTGGTCCACCAGGGCCCATACGTGAATAATAATAATAAATATTAATAATATTATTTATTATAATATATATATATATATATATATATATATATATATATATATATATATATATATATATATATATATATACATATATATATATATACATATATATATATATATATATATATATATATATATATATATATATATATATATATATATATATATATATATATATACATATATATATATATATATATATATATATATATATATATATATATACATATATATATATACATATATATATATATATATACATATATATATATATATATATATATATATATATATATATATATATATATATATATATATATATATATATATATATGCTTCATTCGACACTTTGAATTGAATGCTATAGCTGCCAAAAATGTAGGAAGACTGGAACAACTTGGTCTGACGAAAGGAAAAAAGCTCATAGCGAAAGAATGAAATTAGTATGGGCTCAAAGGAAGGCTAACAACAAACGCCTCTAATTGTACTTCGCGTGGTCCACCAGGGCCCATACGTGAATAATAATAATAAATAATAATACTATATATATATATATATGCTTCATTCGACACTTTGAATTGAATGCTTCATTCAACACTCCAACAATAAGAGCTGATTTGATAAACCAAGGATTAGCAGACATGTCCACAAAGACCATTAAAAGAAGGCTTAATGAACAAGAGTTGTTTGCACGTCGACCTATCAAAAATAGAAGGAACCGTTTAGGTTTTGCCCGTCGACATCATTGTTCTTTATTGAATAACCTATTTTATTACCTATCTCCTAAATTAAACTTCTTTTAAAAAAAAAAAAAAAAAAATTGAATATAAAACCGCCACACCTGGTATATGAAGATCTTTTTTGAAGATCCTTCGTAAGATAAACCCTCTTATTACGAATTTTTTCTTACAGAGACCCAGTTTCATACGAAAATACTCCAGTTTCCGGCGCCAAGGTAAGTCTTTTATCTGTGTTATTACTTTTCACCGGTACCCAGTGGCAAAAAACGCGACAGAAACAAAAAAAAAGTGAAACTATCACTATCGCAACTCTTGAAATAATAATTTAACATTCTTTAAAATATTTACAGTTTATTTTGTTATTCTGCAAACGTTTCATCGGTTAAAAATTTACGTAGAACTTACACTTTCCCTGAAATTGATTTCGGACATCAGAGCGTGGGTATTTTTTCAATTTCGACGATTATCGTATTGTGCAATTGTTTCATTGTAAGTTAATCGCCCACACCTGATGATCGAATAATGGATTAAATCATTTATTAATTGATAATTAACAACAATTGATTTTTTCCGACATCATACAACCTTCATCGGGACGTATAGTGTTGTGAGAAAAATATTCACTCAAAATTATATTTTGAAATCAATTTTTTTCAAAAATAATAATATTAGGCTGATTGAAAAGTTCGCGGAGCGGAAATGATATGATGATTTATTATTATATTCTCCCTTAAGCTCAATAAATTTTTTCTACCGGTTCTTCAATTCATTTATTCCACCTCTGAAGTGATTTTCTGGAAGTCCTTCAAAATACTCGTCTACGGCTCCTATAACTTCTTCGTTTGATGAAAAACGCTTGCCACCGCTTGCCAGAAAATTTATTGGATCTACGAAGCGACTCCTAGATCCAATAAATTTTCTGACCATTTGGGAAAATGTTTTCGGCTTTTGTTTTTGAGGAAAATTTTAAGGTCGTCCAGATCTCTGTGGTTTATCCATAATTTTCATGGCCCCTGCAGTAAAAAAAAATGACAACTCACCTCAGAAGCGTTCCAATGCAATTATTCAGCAATGTATCTCTGGGTCTTTCCGGCTGTTTCTAAATCCAGGATCCCTTTCTGCTCGATTTGAATTAACTGTTTTCCCCTGGGCATCATCTCAATTAGAAAAAGTAAAACTTTACAGAACACCATCAAACTTAAATGAAGTGCTTCGACTTTGAATTTGAATAAGGAGATAATACATTTGATTGTATATTTATTCATAGCGTAAATACAGATTGTGCCCTGTTTGTTATTATTTACATTAATCCTAAACTTGAAGAGATTTACCACTAAACACCAAATCACTTTTTTGAAGTTCTCGACGCACGTTTCACTAACCCTGTTAGCATCATCAGGAGATGATTTAATAATCCTGAGGATGCTAACCTGGTTAGTGAAACGTATGTCGAGAAGTTCAAAAAACTGATTTGGTGTTTGAGTGGTAAATCTCTTCAAGTTTAGTGTTTCCCACCAAAGGTTCCAATAGAAGAATTGATTAATCATCCTCATTACCATTATACTTCATAGATTATTAGACGTAGGTACTTAACTAACACTGTACAAACTGATTACATAAAGGGCTCCATAGACGTTAGTAAAGGGTCTTTCAATTTAAGCGGTTTTTTAAGTTCTTGAATAAAACACAGAATTTGCATTGATTTCATTGATAATCAAAGCATAGTATATAACATTTAAACACAAAAGGTAATATCTGCCAAACGAGCACATCTTGCAACTTCACAGACGCCCACATTTTTGTCAAAATTTTGGATGGCATTTCGTCCTTTAGTCCAGGAATCGATTGTGGATTTCTCGTATAGACCTGGCTTTTCATGTAATCCAAAACAAAATGTCCAACGGCGTCAAATCACATGATCTTGGTGGCCAATTAACATCGACATTTCTTGCAATAACTCGTCCAGGATTTTTTCGCTCAAATCAATTGTCTCATTGGCAGAGTAAGGTGTAGCGCCATCCTGTTGGAACCACATATCATCCAGATCAGTATTATTCAATTCAGCCCATAAAAATCCAGTTATCAACTCACGGTATCAAACAACATTTACAGTCATAGCTTCACCAGCAACATTCCGAAAAGGATAGGGCCCAGTTGCACTTCCTGACCATAATATACATCAAACAGTGGACTCGTTTAGGATGCAAAGCTTTTCTCATGAATCAGTCGTGGATTTTCCTCACCCCAAATGCGCCAGTTGTTTATTAACATAATCACCAACTTCAAAATATGTTTCATCTAGTGATTTTTTGAGATAAATCATCTGTGTGTCCATGATCCTGTGTGTCCAGGAACCGCTCAACTTGAAAGACCCATTATTTATGATATTAAAGGAGATCATATACGTGTATATTTGGCATGTGTATTTGAAACATTATTGCGCAATATTACTAGTCCATATAACTTCAAAGATGATCTTGACCTCTCCCTTCTCACATGTGTTTTCCTTGCGTCATCTATGCAGAAAGAAAAAACAATCGCAATTAAACACAATAGCATTAACATTTGATGTGTTTCCGCGGCGATAGCGAAAATTCCTTATAGAACCGACAATGACGATGCGAGTACAATCAGATACATAAATTGTCTTCATTAAAGTCAATCTCGGCTCATTAGGCAATCCGTGCATGAAATAAAAACAAAAACTAAGATTATAGATATAGGATGTACCCATTTTAATATTATTTTAAAATTTAGTTTCCATCAAGCAAACTTTCCTATAATCCATTGATTTATTTATTTAACTCTATAAGGCTACCACTAAACACTAAATCTCTTTGAGTTCAGTGTTTCACCTCGAAGATCCCATACGAAGAATTGATCTGTGATGCGAATTTACGGTCAGTGGAAGTAAATCTTTATCGTAAGTAGAGAGTGAATCATCTCCCGATGATGCTAACATGATTGGCGAAACGCGCGCCTTTGCCATGAAATTTTTTGAAATTTCTGTGGTGTTCAGGGTAAGAACCTTGAATTTAAAGATGCTAACAAATTCTCCTTTAGATTCCTTGCTATTACGTTAGGTTCATTCTCGTTACTTTCAGGAGTTTTAGGTAGTGGTTTGAGTTTTCCTGTTAGTATTACAATCAAAGGTATTATTATAGACACGCAAGCAGAGTTATAAGCTGACTCTTATGTTGCTTGATAAAAACTTTTAAGGACTGTGACAATATTTTCCAATTTTTTGTTCAACTAGACGTTCCAGCATAAGAAATCTACTATTCCATCGGATTTCAATGTCTTGAACAAGGGTATGTCTTTTGCAATTCTGATAAGCATCGATGGACCTGTTTGATATCACGGCCGGTGGCGTAGCTGTCACTGACTAGCCAGCAGAAATGACGAGCAGAAAATCGAGCAATTATTTTTTTCGGCTTTGAGTTCAGTGTTCTACGTCGAGGGTTCCAGTCGAAAAATTGATCTACAATGGGAATTCACGATGCCAACATAGTTGGCGAAACGCGCGCCTTTACTTTGGTATTTTTTAAAATTTCTAACATTTTGTTATCTGTATAGAATATGTAGAATATTTATCTATATATACATATATATCTATATGTATATATATATATATATATATATATATATATATATATATATATATATATATATATATATATATATATATATATATATATATATATATATATATATATCGGGTGTCCAAATAAGTTTTTGAGGATTTTTTGTAACTTTGAAATTTAATTCAGAGAAATTTGTATTTTATTCAAAGTATTGTCCATCATTAGCTACGACTTTTCCTCGTCCTTCGGGCAGCATATGGATTCCGCGTTGAAAAAAATTCTCGTCTTTTGAGGCGATCCAAGAATCAACCCAATTTTTGGCTTCTTCGTAAGAAGTGAAGTGCTGATCGGCCAGGCCAGGAGCAATGTCTGGTGAATACGGCGGGTGGGGTATGATATCCAATTGAAGCGCCACCAAAGTTTCCTGGACTTCATTTGCAACATGTGGACGAGCGTGGTCGTGCTGAAAAATCACATTGTCATGTCTTTTGGCATATTGGGGACGTTTGAGCTTCAATGCTCAGCTCAATTGCATCAAATTTTGTTGGTAACGTACCCTAGTAATGGTTTCATTAGGCTGGAGTAGCTCATAGTAGATCACACATAGCAGAGCTGATCGCACCAGATGCACAGCATTAGTTTCTTGGCCATGAATATTCGGTTTGGCCGTTGAAGTTGATGCATGGCCGGGATTACCCCACGATTATCTGCGCTTTGGAAAGTCCTAGTGAATCCACTTTTCATCCCCCGTCACGATTCGATGCAAAAAATCTTTCGATTTTGCCTCTGGAGCAGTTGTTCGCACGTGAAAAAAACGGCATTCGACGTCTCTTGGCTTGAGTTCATACGGAACCCAATTTCCTTGTTTTTGTACCATACCGATGGCCTTGAGGCGGTTTGAAATCGCTTGTTGAGTCACTCTCAAGGTTTCAGCGAGCTCCTTTTGAGTTTGGCATGAATCTTGGTCCAATAACGCCTCCAACTTAGCGTCTTCGAACTTTACTGGCCTCCCTTCGCTTTCTTTGTCACTGGTGTCCAAATCGCCACATTTATAACGCCGGAACTGCCCAAACTGTTTTTATTGATGGAGCATATTCCTCGTATGCTTCACACAGTAACAGAACTCTTCACACAGCAGAGTTCACAACTAAAACTCTGGGAACTAGGCAGATTGAGGCCTCAGAGCAAACCAACTAGATTACTTTGATAATGACTTCAAAGTGGAAAGCGAAACGTCGAGATTTTACAGATTTTGCTCGCGGTTCTACCCGAGAACCTAGTATTTCTAACAGATATATATATATATATATATATATATATATATATATATATATATATATATATATATATATATATATATAATTTATTTTGAAATATTTATAAAGGCAATATATTTATAGACGATAGTCGATATGAACAAGCGATGACGCTTCAAACAACACGGAAATTAAATTTAATTGAAATCAAAGAACAGCAGACATGAACAAAAGGATATTCCGCTAGAGGAAGTCGAACGAACTGGTGCATAGTACACTTATACATTCCATTTCGAATACCTGAAAATAATTACCGTAGAAATCTAGTTAACAAGCCTGTTTTAAGAGTATAAGTAAGCGCGAGTCTTTCTTTCGATATGCTTTTTAAGGAATTTAATGCAGAATTAAAAAATACCGTTACGTAGGAGGTTTGAAAATGATGTTACTGCCTTATTTATTTGAAGAGGTGGTTGTCAAAATATTCCTACTGACTGAAGAATTTTGTATGGTTGTTAACATTATTTTTCTTCTAGTGGTGCTACATCCCGACTTCGTATCCATCTCCATCATCTCTACTTACATTATCCTGCTGCCGGGCCTTTGATATATCTCTTTCTGTTACCCCGTATTCGTCCCTCCATGATTCTCCTTCGTATTTGACTTGGTGGTATTTTTTGTATGCAAAATGTATTCCTTTCGCGTCTATATACCGGAATGACCTGAATGATCCTCGTGGCCATGGCCAGTTTGAGTTTCCGGAACCGAAAATAGTTACAAGGAGATAAATCAGGTGAATACGGAGGATGTTGAAACCCACTGATTTGTTTTTTCGCCAAAAATTCACGAAAAGAGACGGTCCAGATGAAGCATTAGCGTGCAACAAAAACCAACTCCTCGCCGCTCGATAGTCGGTCCTTACTGGAACAGTTCTATTCCACAAGCACTCCATAACACCCAGATAATATTCATCACTGACATTTTGAATTGTGAAACGAATTTCCAAAATATAATACCTTTAGTTGATCTCTGCAAAAGCAATTATTTCGATTTCGGAAAGCCTGGGGGGCTTCCACGTAACACTTTAACGTTTTGTTTAAGGATCATACTTGAGTCATGCTTGAATATATAATGTTAAATCGAATTAAGTTTTATTATTCTTTTTTCTGTTTTTTATTTGTTTCAAACACAAGTTAAAATATTGGAATAGGGAAGTTTAATTGATCTTGATCAAAATATAAAGCAATTATTAGTAAATAATTATAATTATTTATTTTTTTGGACATCAGAATCTTAGACACGCTGGGTTATATTTAAAATTTCTTAATCCTCTAAAGAATTTATTACAATTTATCAAGTTAACTCAGTTGTTTATCAGTGTAATCTTGCGAATTTATATAGAAAAATATTAAAAATTTGCAATTCGTTAGGAAAAAAATATGTATCATTCAGAAGAAGAAAAAAAAAGTGTAAAGTGTTTGGGTTAGAGGCGCATCAGCAACTAGGCTATTTAGCGACTGGACCTACAGCTTAACGTGGGTTCCGAACCACGGTCATCAGCTTCCGACAAACCCAGGCCAGCACCCCCCTCGGGCTATAAACCCTTGGTTATGTGCCTACCCATAAGTCTATCAGGAAACCTACCGACTGGCGAGTGACCAACGTAGAACACTTCTCAGAAGGCATCCGGCCTTACCCAACCTTTAACTGGCGTGACTGAGGGGTAATTCGTAGTCGGATTTTACACTCTTGCCTAGAAACAATCATAAACATTTAGGAAAGATAAACGGACAGAAGAAAGAAAAATAACCATCCGAGCGCTGGAATCGAACCAGCTATCGCTCCAGCGCGGATTCGGCAAAGCAGGCGCTCTTACCGCCGCACGAACGCGACCGGCAGAAGAAGAAAGACGATTAATTTTTTCCTTACACGACAACGGGATGAGATGTAGGGACACAGAACGTCGACTAAATTAATGTTTTTCATCGATTGCCAAGTGTTCAGCGAGACATAAGAACTCATGAAAAGGATCATTCTGAGAATTGGATCGAATTCCTGTGAGACTGCAAGAGGAAACTAAAGTGCAAAAAAAAGTAGGAATCTCCAAAAGTTGATTAAATAAAATCTGAAAATATTGTAAGAATACAATTGTGAAGAAAATTATTTTTTTTTATGAAAAAAAATCAGTTTAGATGAATTTGATGGTTTTTTCCTTTTATTTTCATGATCTCAGAAAGAAAAAAAATATCAATGGAGTAGGAAGTGTCATGATTTGGGGGAGTAGTGGCCATAAAAAATCCGTTTGGGGAGTAGTGGCCATCCGGCAACATTTATAACGGATTAATTGGAGCAAAATAATACTTTAAAATTGGACTGGCCTGCTATCTCTCCAGATCTGAATATTATTGAAAATATCTGAAGAATACAATTGTGAAGAAAATGATTTTTTTTATGAAAAAAAATCAGTTTAGATGAATTTGATGGTTTTTTCCTTTTATTTTCATGATCTCAGAAAGAAAAAAAATATCAATGGAGTAGGAAGTGTCATGATTTGGGGGAGTAGTGGCCACAAAAAATCCGTGTGATGAGTAGTGGCCATCCGGCAAAATTTATAATGGATTAATTGGAGCAAAATAATACTTTAAAATTGAACTGGCCTGCTATCTCTCCAGATCTGAATATTATTGAAAATATCTGAAGAATACAATTGTGAAGAAAATGATTTTTTTTTATGAAAAAAAATCAGTTTAGATGCATTTGATGGTTTTTCCTTTTATTTTCATGATCTCAGAAAGAAAAAAAATATCAATGGAGTAGGAAGTGTCATGATTTGGGGGAGTAGTGGCCATAAAAAATCCGTGTGGGGAGTAGTGGCCATCCGGCAACATTTATAACGGATTAATTGGAGCAAAATAATACTTTAAAATTGGACTGGCCTGCTATCTCTCCAGATCTGAATATTATTGAAAATATCTGAAGAATACAATTGTAAAGAAAATGATTTTTTTTATGAAAAAAAAATCAGTTTAGATGAATTTGATGGTTTTTCCTTTTATTTTCATGATCGCAGAAAGAAAAAAAATATCAATGGAGTAAGAAGTGTCATGATTTGGGGGAGTAGTGGCCATAAAAAATCCGTGTGGGGAGTAGTGGCCATCCGGCAACATTTATAACGGATTAATTGGAGCAAAATAATACTTTAAAATTGGACTGGCCTGCTATCTCTCCAGATTTGAATATCATTGAAAATATCTGGAAGGTGATTTCAAGGCAACTTGATAGTGAATTTTTATTTCCCATTACCAAAAAGAATTTTTGATTTAAAAAAAAGGTGGTAGAAACTTTCCTATTTCCTAAAAATACTGAGGGCATGTAAAACTGACATGTTAACGCATCTAACATATCCGTCAATAAATCCCGGTATGACAAATTACACACACTTTTTTTGCAAATTTCGACTTTATTCATCTATGTTCATCACAAAGTCTCATCACCAGTTACAATCGGTTCCAGGAATGTAGAGTTGAGAATTGAGAGGCTGTTCCAATAATATCCTTGCAATGTACAACGTGACCAATTTCTTGGTCCTTATTTAAAGCGTGAAGAACCGATCGAGCACAGACTTTTAAAATCCTTTCCGATTATATATTATATTGTTTCAGTAGATGTCTTTCGTGTTCTTTAAATTTTAAAAGTTCCGTTATTTTTCCGACATTCTGCGTATATTAATATCAGCTTTGTTTATCTTTTTGAAGGTTTTTTTTCTAAACAAGTAAAACCCTGACGATTTTCCGTCTTCCCCATTTAATTTGTCCATCATTTGTCCGGTTTAAGTGAAAAAATAAATATGTTGGCATTTTGAGAATCGAGCGGTATTAATTCGAATTCGATTATCTAAATTTAGAATATTACCTACATCTCGACATTTCCATTAAGGAAATTTAAATTTTATCAAATATATTCGTCAATATTTGAAATGTTTCAAGCTAAACAAACACTCGTCTACACAAATACGTAAAAAGGATTATGTAAATTGTAATGTATGCAAGCTTCAGAAATGTACCGGAAAAAAATTAAGTGAAATACAAAAAAAACGTATACATATCAAGCTAATTGAAAAGTTCGCGGAGCGCAAACGATAAAACAAGTTTATAGTTGAACAAATGACCTTATTCTTCCGTATATTCTCCCTTAAGCTCAATACATTTTTTTCAGCGGTTCTCTAATTAATTTGTTCCATCGCTGAAGTGATTTTCTGGAAGTCCTTCAAAATACTCATCTACGGCTGCTAAAACTTCTTCATTTGATGAAAAACGCTTACCACGTAGGACTTTTTTGAGATTTGGAAACAGATGAAAGTCAGAAGGGGCCAGATCTGGTGTATATGGTGGATGCTCTGTGGATGGCTCTCTGGATGGTGGATGTTTGTACGATTGAATTGACAGATCGACTTGAAACTTCACATATGTTCTTATGAAGGACGAAACTTCAAAATGTAGTCAACTACAAAACTCCGCGAACTCTTCAATTAACCTAGTATTTGAATCAAACTGGAAATTTACTCACTCTACAGCCTGTATTGCACAGAAAGTTAACGTACTTTTGTTAGTTTACTTTTATGTGATAAAGTAAACTAACAGATTTAGTTTTTATCATATTTTTCATATGATGCTAAGCTAAGCAGTTTTCTGTGATTCTTTTAAAAGTGTAGGGTTACCTACAGTGTAGTAGGCTTACCTACAGTACAGTAAAATGTAGGGTTGGGGTGTAATAACCATCAGAGGAGTAAATGTCACTTTTAGGTTACTAAAATATTGCTATACCATGTATGGTGATTATTCTTATTTTTTTCTAAAAAAAACATATTTAATTTAGGAGAAATCTTTTGAGGTGCTCCAGTCATTAAGCCATTTTTCGACATCTCCATAATTGTTGAAGTATTTCGTCGCTTGAGACAACAGTGAAAACAAATGGTAGTCGGAAGGGGCCAAGTCTGGTGAGTACGGCGGGTGGGGCAAAAGTTCCCAGCCAATTGCAAAAATGGTGTCTCTGATCGCTTTTGCTGTATGTGATGGGGCGTTGTCGTGCTACAAAATCACTTCTCCGTGTCTTGTCCGTTCTAGTAGCCCATTCTAGTCGCCTTGCGATCAATGCATGATTCAAATTGATCATTTATTGACGTTAGCGAATAGTATTAACTATTTGGTTACATTACTACATTACTACCTGGTTTCAATAGCTCATGGTATATGATACTTTTCTGATATCACCAAATACACAGTATTGCCTTCTTTCCGTGACCATCCACTGCAAATGAAGTCCTCCTCCTCTGTCATCCCATTGTCTTTCGATATGGCCTGCCCATCTCCATTTCACTTCCTTTACTCTTCCAATGATATCGTATACTTTGGTTGGTTCCATGTGTCAGTTTATTTTTCCCTCTTTGTAGTGCCAAGCATACACCATTCCCCTCTGTGGTACAATGTTTTTGAACCGATTTATAAGAGATATTTTTGAAGAACGTTCAATTTACTACAAAGATATATAGTAATAGTAGGTAATAGTCTTTCCACAGTAATGTTCCGCTGAAGAGCTATAAAATTCCAAAGTTTAAAAAAAAATCCTGTTATTTAAATGGGAAATTGAAATTTGCGATATTAATATTAAGAGTTCTAACTTTCACAGTATTTTTTCGTCATTTCTAACATTTTCTATACCTTTAAAAAAATAGAGTTTTTTTAAACACACACACACACACACACACATATATATATATATATATATATATATATATATATATATATATATATATATATATATATATATATATATATATATAATGTTAAATAGAATTACATTTTATTATTCTTTGTTCTGTTTTTTATTTGTTTCAAACACAAGTTAAAATATTGGAATAGTGAAGTTTAATTGATCTTGATCATAATATAAAGCAATTATTCGTAAATAATGATAATTATTATTATTTTTTTTTTTGGACATCAGAACCTTAGACATGCTGGTTTTATTTTCATGATCTCAGAAAGAAAAAAAATATCGATGGAGTAAGAAGTGTCATTTGGGCAAGTGGTGGCCATAAAAAAGAAGGTATTTTAATATTTCTTCATTTGCCAATCATTCGGCAACATTTATAACGGATTGATTTGAGCAAAATAATACTTTAAAATTGGACTGGACTGCTAACTCTCCAGATTTGAATATCATTAAAACTATCTGGAGGATGCTTTCAAGGCAAGTTGATGGTGAATTTATTTTTATTTGATTTATTTGATGATTTGATGGTGAATTTATTTACCATTACCAAAAAGAATTTTTGATTTAAAAAAAGGTGGTGGAAACTTTCCGATTTCCTAAAAAACTGAGGGCGTGTAAAACTGACATGTTAACGCATCTAACATGTCGGTCAATAAATCCCGGTATGACAAATAAAACACACTTTTTTTTGCAAATTCCGACTTTATTCATCAATGTATTCTCCTTGAAGAGCAATACAATCATTCCAGAGCTTTTTTAACACTTCTAAACCTTTTTTATAGAACGATTTCTCTTTGCCTTCAAAATATCCTCCAGTTTCGGCAATTGCCCCTTCGTTCGAGCGAAATTTCTTTCCAGAGAGCATTTTTTGTCGCTCGGAGCCAGATCTAGAGAATATGGTGGATGAGGAAGCAAATCGAAATGCAATTCATGCAATTTAGGCATCGTTGCCAACAATTTGTGACACTGTGTATTGTTTTGGTGAAACGACATTTATTTTTTTTCGTTTGGAGCATTTTTTACCATTTAGCCATTTACCCATTTCCAAATATTCATGCAAAATGGTGTAAACACTTCCTTTTGATATTTTCATGATATCAGCTATCTCCTGCAGCTTTACTTGCTGGTTTGGCGAAATAATATTGCGAATTTTTCTGATGTTGTCTGGAGTAACCACCTCATTTGGACGTCCAGAGCGCCCAGCATCATCAGTACTTGCAACGGCCAAGTTTGGATTCATCATACCAATCAATTATGGTTGATTTTTCTGGGGCAGAGTTCGGGTAATGTTTATCAAACCATTGTTTTGCTTCAACAGTATTTTTCTTCAACAAAAAGCATTTTTTTTCATTGCTTTGAAAATAACTAAAGTAGCGCCACTTAAACTACAACAACTCAGAAACTAGTAGACCGATTGTCATCAAATTTTGACACATGATATTTAAAGGTTGGCACAATCGACCACTGATAAGGATTTTTTCTAATGATGCCATCTACATGTCAGACAGGGGACTTTTGACCGATATGTTAAAATCAATTTAAAAAGTTTTCTTTTTTTTTTCTTGAAAAACATTTTGAGAAACGTCTTCATTTCAACTTAATTATTGTTTATAAAAACAGATTAATAATAAAAATTCAGCTTAAAATCTAAAAAAATAATTGTTCCAGCACGTCTAATATTTTCACACTGAGCGTGAAATTTTCTGAAAAATATAGGAATAAACTAAATACTCTATTTAAAAAATCAAACAACGAGAAAGTTCACGTAAATTGTCTCCGAATTTGTCCAACGCAAGGTCGACAAGACAGCCGCAAGCCCAATGTTCCGCCTGAGCACTATAAACGAAGACGTAAATCGCTACCAGTACTTGGTCTTCATTAGCGAGGAAAAAAAACTGACCCAGATACGACTTGGTCGAGTTCTCTTGCCCCAAAACCAACGAAATATCTTGCGTATGACTCGTTATTATTGAATGTATATTCTACTATTATAATATTTTCATATTTTTATTGAGTTAATATTGATAAAATAACGTGAACTACTCGAAGACCCACCCTGGTAGCTTCCAAGAAAGGAAACAAGTCCTGCCCGACAATATTTTGCGATATTCTTCGTTCTTGAGCTTATTCATAGTTTAGTTATTCATTCTCTTCAGTAGTTTACGGTCTGTTCTAGCTCCTAATCAATTGTTTATACAAGGTGGTGTTTATGTTGGTTTAAGAACAACACGCTGATTGTTTCAAATTTATGTGATTAGTGGATGGAGTGAAATAAATGTGCTTTATCAGTTTGGATTTGTAGAAAGGAGGTAAGTACTGAGAAATATATGTATATTTTCGTAGAAAAATCAGGACTGTATGTTATATAAGGATTTTGTTTTGGTTCAGTGCCTAGAAATTTCAAGAGTCATTACACAACGTCTTAATTAACATTAAAAAAATATACGCATTATACAAACTTGAATTAGGTTAATATATTTTTGCAGTTTTAAGTTTAAACTTTGATTCTAAGAATAGTTTAATACCAGTTAAACATCTCTGTTATCTAAAATTTTAAATATGTTTAAATAGAAAAATAGAAATAGATATGTTAAAAATACGATTTTCCCAATGAATTCTATCATGATCATCGAAAATGAAAATATTTTTGATAATTTTTTATGTATATATATATATATATATATATATATATATATATATATATATATATATATATATATATATATATATATATATATATAATCTCAGGTATGTGGTTTGTTCATTAATAACCCTCAAAAATTTTCATCAGAACATTCTGGCTTCCTCTGGAGGACACTAGCTACAAAAATACCATATTACAGCAAAATCAACCAACATATACAATGCCTAAACATTCTGTCAAAAATATTAAAAATATAGAATAAAACTACAGAAAAACACTCACGTTTATAAAGAATATATATATATATATATATATATATATATATATATATATATATATATATATATATATATATATATATATATATATATATACATTCTGGCTTCCTCTGGAGGATACTAGCTACAAAAATACCATATTACAGCAAAATCAACCAACATATACAATGTCTAAACATTCTGTCAAAAAGATACAAACTACAGAAAAACACTCACATTTATATATATATATGGACTTTTTTGACTTCTTTAGACTGCGTCCCATGTATGCCATATATAAACCATTCGACGAGAAGTCGGCGAAAATATGGGTTGTTTGATTGTGGAGAGGGACTCCCTATTGGGAATCCCTCGAGATGGATGAGAGACCATATGTCGGTACCCCAACCACCTAACTACCAACAGACGAAACGTGCCCTCCAATCTAAGAGATGGGTGAAGCTTCCTCCCTATATATATATATATATATATATATATATATATATATATATATATATATATATATATATAAATATATATATATATATATATATATAAATATATATATATATATATATATATATATATATAAATATATATATATATATATATATATATATATATATATATATATATATATATATATATATATATATATATATATATATATATATATATTTATATATATATATATATATATATATATATATATATATATATATATATACTTGAAATCAATAATTTCTTATTCTCAACATATATTAATCCCTTCTAACATATTGACAGTCGAAAAATCAAGATACTAAAACGTCAAATATATTTTTCTTTTTTATTTTGTCAGTGGTTTGTGTACACCATTCATCTTCCACTATATCATTTCATTATATATAATAATAAAAATAATAATAATAATTTATTGAATCCTCAAGACAATACAAATATGCATGGATCAAGTCAAAATAAGAGCATGCACATTGCCACACTTCTGTGCATACAAAGAATATATAACATTTAAAACCTACATATAAATATTTTATTCATGATAAGGTATATAATTTAATAATTTAATAAAGTATTTATTCAATCCCCACAACAATAAAAATATCCATGATTAAGTCGGATTGACAGAATTGACAGAATGTTCAGTGACACAACCTCAGAAATAATATATGAAATGATAATCTTGCACAAATAAACATTGTATACATAAATAAGCATTGAATCTAATTATTGATACGACATATATTCTTCTAAACTATAAAAACTGACTTATTTTTTAAATTCGTTGTCATTCTGAACATGCTCAAATCGTTGAGGCAACTTATTCTACAGCTTTACACCCCTATAGTAAACATTATGTTCAACTATCTTACATGAATGTATTGGTAAAACAAGTTCATCAGAGTCTCGCGTGTCATAGTGATGAAAATCACTATTTTTTACGAATGCTACAAAATTTCGCCTAACAAAGATGATAATCTCCAAAATATATAGTGATGGTAGAGTCAAAATCCTGCATTGTTTAAAAATTGGTCGACATGTTGCCAGTAGTGACACCCCACCCATCATTCGAATTATCTTTTTTTGTATTTTGAAAACACGCATGAGAATATGAATGCACCATATCTGTGGTACCAACCCGTTTCAACCTATAAACAGCATATGAGACGGCAGTTAATTTCTTGCATAGTTCAGCTATGTGTTCGTCCCAGCAAAGTCTGTTATCGAGATGAACACCCAGAAATCTAGTACAGGATGTTTTGCTGTATATACTTACCGTTAATTTTTAGTAAATATGACTCCGTTATAGTGTGTGTTCGAGGAGTAAAAGCAATAAAACTGGTTTTGTCCACGTTAAGGGATAACTTATTATTGGTAAACCAACTATAAAATTTCTTGAGCATTTCCTGTACTGTTTCAATGGCTCCCTGCATGTTTCTATTTCCTGTTAAATAGCTGCTATCATCAGCAAACATTGCCATATTTCCGCTACTGCAAACATCTGGCAGATCATTAACAAAAATTAAAAATAATAGTGGATCCAAAACGATCCTTGGGGCACTCCAGAAATAATCCTTAATATTTCAGATGTTGCTTCATCAATCTGTACAACTTGGTGTCGGTCAAACAAGTAAGATTGCAACCACTCTCTCACCCGACCCCTCAAGCCACAGTGATGAAGTTTGTCCAGCAGTATTGCGTGATCCACCAGATCGAAAGCCTTACTTAGATCCATAAACAGACCAACACATTTGCAATTATCGTTTATGTTTTCATATATCTTGTTTAAAAATTCACAGATTGGTGAATGTGTAGATCGACCACTTCGAAACCCGTTGCTGTGATGATTTCAATATATTAAATTATTAAATATATATATATATATATATATATATATATATATATATATATATATATATATATATATATATATATATATATATATATATATATATATATAATGGACCAAAAGGTAAAAAATCAAGCGTATAAATATATATTTTTTTTAAATACCGTATTTCTCTTGGAACGGACCAATATATCAGGTGCTATAATAAAAAATATAATTAGTAGAATCAATGCCGAGACGGTTGCAAGCTGTCCAATATGATACAGTACAAAATACAGTATATACTTTTAGAACCTTTTTTGGGTATTAAAAATACTTTTTCCCTTTCAAAATTAATATTTATTGAACAATTCTTTGCTTCTTCTTCTTTATGACTTACCAGTCCAT
This sequence comes from Cosmopolites sordidus, assembly GCA_031761425.1. Lineage (NCBI taxonomy): Eukaryota > Metazoa > Arthropoda > Insecta > Coleoptera > Curculionidae > Cosmopolites > Cosmopolites sordidus. The sequence goes on from JARFXV010000693.1 coordinate 301,159, forward strand.
TAGGAACCTTTACCTCACCTTAGGGGTATCTATACGTAAGGGGTATCTATACTTAGGGGTATCTATGGTAAGTCTATTTTTTTACATGGAACGGTGCCATGGTTCGTTTGCCTAATGAAACGTGTAAAAAGATACAAGAAAAAAGAAAAAAAAAGGAAAAAAGAGAACAAAAGAAAGGAAAAAAATGAACCTTGAAGTTTACTGATCCTTACATTAATAATCGAAAAAGTTGACTGAACGGAATAGGTCCTTTATCCCGGTTCATGATTTTCTTGCATTTTTCTTTTTGAATGCTTTCATATGCATCTTTTTTCTATTTTTCTATATTTATGTATTCTTGTATCCTTTTTTTACACGCTTCATTAGGTAGGTGTAGGTTAGCAATTCGGGTTCTCATATAAATAGAACATAGTTTATAGTCTTAGAATTAGATTAAATCATCTCCTGATGATGCTAACATGGTTAGCGAAACGTTCAGTGTTAAGTAGTATATCTCTTTGAGTTTAGTCCATTCTGTTGTTCCCATCTCTTCCTTCGTTCTTTCCCTAGGTCTGTACTCTTTCCAATATTCCTTCCGATCTTTCGCTGTCCGTACTCTCGATCTAACTCCACCAACTCAGGCATTTGATCTTCTGATTTTGTTTCTATATAGTTTAATTTATAATAATTTAATATATTGAAATCATCACAGCACTAGTTTCGAAGTGGTCGATCTACACATTCAGCAATCTGAATTTTTAAACAAGATATATGAAAACATAAACGATAATTGTAAATGTGATGGTCTGTTTATGGATCTAAGTAAGGCTTTCGATCTGGTGGATCACGCAATACTGCTGGACAAACTTCATCACTATGGCTTGAGGGGTCGGGTGAGAGAGTGGTTGCAATCTTACTTGTTTGACCGACACCAAGTTGTACAGATTGATGAAGCAACATCTGAAAGATTAAGGATTATTTCTGGAGTGCCCCGAGGATCTGTTTTGGGTCCACTATTATGGTAATATTTGCTGATGATAGCAGCTATTTAACAGGAAATGGAAACATGCAGGGAGCCATTGAAACGGTACAGGAAATGCTCAAGAAATTTTATAGTTGGTTTACCAATAATAAGTTATCCCTTAACGTGGACAAAACCAGTTTTATTGCTTTTACTCCTCGAACACACACTATAACGGAGTCATATTTACTAAAAATTAACGGTAAGTATATACAGCAAAACATCCTGTACTAGATTTCTGGGTGTTCATCTCGATAACAGACTTTGCTGGGATGAACACATAGCTGAACTATGCAAGAAATTAGCTGCTGTCTCATACGCTGTTTATAGGTTGAAACGGGTTGGTTCCACGGATATTGTGTATTCATATTACTATGCAGAGTTTTACATTCGCGCTAGGTACGGTTTGATATTTTGGGGTGGTTCGCCTCATCTAATGCGTTTTTTCAAAATACAAGAAAAGATAATTCGAATGATGGGTGGGATGTCACTACTGGCAACATGTCGATCAATTTTTAAAAAATGCAGGATTTTGACTTTGCCATCACTATATATTTTGGAGATTTTCATCTTTGTTAGGCGAAATTTTGTAGCATTCGTAATTTTTTACGAATGATGTGTCATACTGATTTTCATCACTATGACACACGAGGCTCTGATGAACTTGTTTTACCAATACATTCATGTAAGATAGTTGAACATAATGTTTACTATAGGGGTGTGAAGGTGTATAATAAGTTGCCACAACGATTTAAGCATGTTCAGAATGACAACGAATTTAAAAAATTGGTCCGCGAATTTCTTATAAGTCAAAGTTTTTATAGTTTAGAAGAATATATGTCGTATCAATAATTAGATACAATGCTTATTTATGTATACAATGTTTATTTGTGCAAGATTATCATTTCATGTATTATTTTCTATATATATCTGATTTCCTTCATTATATCTGGACTGCTATTATGATTGTTGCCAGTTCTTCATTCGTTCTAATTCTCCAACATATTTCCGTTTGAATGGGACCATATATTTTTCTTACTCCGGTATTCACCGATAGTTCATCTTTCTTTGTTCCACGTTTCTGACCTGTATAATAATATTCCTCAATTTATCTATATTTTTATCTTCCCCGATATTGATTTGGATTTTAATTTTGATTGGCAATCGTAATTTGTACTGATACAGCGCTAAAAAAATTAAAGGCGTTTAAATAAAGAATAAATGGGAGTTTTCAAAGACTTCTTCCCTCACTGTATATCCCCTTAATTGTCCTTTTCAGGGAATTAAGTTTCGTTAAATATCTGTTGTCAAACGCTCTGTTATTAGGAATTATAAAAAAACATAAATGTCATAAGCTAAAGTAAATGTGTGTGTTTAATATACGATCTTGAAGCTTTTTTGTTTATTTATCGGTCGAAAGCAGCGTCATTGCCAATTCCGAACGCACAGTCCTCCGATGATGACACCGTTTGTACATTTTTAGTCATCATTAACAATCTGAGTCATCGTATCGTGCAATACCAGTCGTATTGTTTCTCTCTGTGATTTCGCTCAGTCCATTTTGGAAATGACGGGGACAATAAGATTTAAAAAACTCAACTGGCCGGACAACTACAAAAGTACAATCTCTAATAACGTTCTGGTCTTGTTTTTTTTTTCTTGTTTTAGCTTTTGATGTTCGACAACACTTTCTCTGGTTGGTTCGCGTTTGATCATCGTAGTCACGCAACTTTCCAAGTTGTCGGGTCTTCGATACGAATGTCTTCTGATTTATCATCTGTATCAAATAACCTAAATAACCGGCGAAGAAGAATAGGGCGATTTAAAAATTGTTTATGCAAATATTCCAATAGTTTAGTTTTTTATCGACCTCCTATCATTGATTATCTTTTCTAGTGAAAAAAAAAAACGGACCAATTATTTTATATTTTATTATTTATATGTATATATATATATATATATATATATATATATATATATATATATATATATATATATATATATATATATACAAGGTGCATCTCAAGGAAAACAGAGCTTCTTCAAAAAAATAAAAACACGAATGAATTTTTGAGCACGTTCGAAGATACGCTCTTCAGGATGGCGGTCGACGCCTTTTGAATGTTTTGAAGTTTTTTGAAGATATAGAAGTTGCAGGGAGCCACATCAGGCGAGTATGGTGAATGATTGAGTGCTAAAACGCTATTTTTGGTCAAAAAATCAATGATGAACATCGAGTGGCGCATTATCGTTCTTGTTCACAATTCCTCTCCGAATCGTAGAAACAAATCAACATTGTTGTCAATCAACAACTGACTCGAGACGGTTTTTCTTCGGATTTGGCTCGCTCGGGTGCTTCCATTCGGCACTTTGACGCCACGTCCCATCACCAGTAACAATGTTGTACTTGAAATACACGGGGACCATATTTCTTTATCATTTTTGACATGTCTTGTCAGTTGTTTTCTGAAAGGTTTACAATTATATCATGGTTTGTCTAGTTTGTGTAGTTGTATTATGCAAATTCGCGGTCTCCTCGTGCTACTCAACGAGAAATTCAGACCCGACGTGGTGGTCCATCTGAACAGGCTATTAATTGTGTTATTAGAAAAGTTGAAAGTGAGTTTACTCTCCATGATAGTGTAGTGTCTGTACGATAAAAAAAATCCAAAAGTGTTAATATTGCCGCCGTTCAAGCAAGTGTCGATGAAAACGACAACGTCTCGGTTGTTCGCCGCTCACAAAAGTAAGTTAGGCCTCACGCATTGGTGTTGGCCTAACGATAGTCGATTGTGTCATTGGGCACAACCCACAATATCCCAAACCCTCAAAGTTCTTCTGCCATACATCAAGGGAATTACTGATAAAATTTGCCACGTATTCAGATCCCGTGATATCGAAACGATATTTGCAACAGAAAGAAATATATCCAGTTTCGCTAGACTAATGAAGGATAATATTCCACAAGAGTCACATGGTGACTATGAGATTCCTTGTTCTGGCTGCTCCCAATCATATATCGGCCAAACCAACAGACGTATCGAAAATCCCATATCGGATCTCTCCTCAACTCTAGCAGAACACCATATCCAAACGGGTCACAAAGTAGATTTCGGCAAGGCCAAAGTAATGACCCCTATATCCACAAACCCCGCATAATTCGTGAAACAATTGAAATCGAAAAATGCTCAGACGGCTTAAACAAAAGGGACGACGGTCTTAAAGTCCCAAATACATGGAAACCTCTTATTTCCAAATTGCTCATTCGAAACCCTTCCAGTCAAACGTCCACCTCCCGTCTCAACACCCCCCCCCCCCCCAACCGAGCGCTCCACTCACAACATTACCTATTAATGCAGAGGTCGTGCCGACCACGTTCTTTTTATCGGCCATATTCAACGTGGATGGTCTATTAGTCTCTTTAGCAACACCATTCAGCGGAGAAATGAAGAAAACCAAGTGTAAAAATATAAGTCCTTTAAAAACTGTATTACTTTCAAAATGAACAAGTAGATCAATATTATAGAACAGAAAATTGTAGACTGCCGAGAAGGTTGCAGGTTACTATAGATAATAACGGTAACGATATATAAGTAATGGTAATGTAAGGTAATAATGTAATGTAAGGTAATATGTAAGTAACGGTAACAAGTGCGTACCGATAATGCAGTACAACATTGAGTGAGTTAGGGTTTTTTTGAGCATTATTAGAAACATTTTTGGGTATTCAAAATTGTTATTTCATAAACTTTGAATATTATGTTTTGGTATAATTATGTTGGATACATCACAATAAAGAAAATCGAGAAAAATCGATTTGGTTCAAATGTTTATGTTCCTCACTGTATGCGACTTTTCTATAATAAATCGAAAATTAGCCAGATATTTGTTAATTTAAATGATGTGTCAAAATGAGTAGCGACGGTAAAATCTCGCGCTATTGAAAATCAACAATCGATCATCCATAACAACATTCAAATTAGCGCGTAGGTTACGATTTTTTTATTATTTATTTATTTACCTATCATTTTGACCCGCATAAGGACGAACCATTTAAAATCGCGTATTTTTAATAGAAATTTACATAAAATATTACGTCGCACATCTCCGGTGTGCGCATTCCGATCTCGTCTAATGTTTATAATCATTTTTTTCTCACTTGGCTCGTCTATCGAGAAGCTACAGGCCTACGCCATCGCCTTTTTTGAAAATACGATGTTTCTTTTTGATGAATCTGCACAGCAGGTTTGTCGGTACTGTTATTGATGCCTAAATTCAGGAGCGGCTAATAAATATGCCTTTGTCAACAAATTGAAATCAGCTAACGAAATCCGAAAGAGCTGGAATGGAAATCTACCAACATAGCCCAATGGTACATCAAAGACACAATCAATCTTCGAACATACACCCCAGGCCAAAAATTTAAGACCACCACAGTTATGTTGAAAGATTTTTTTATTTTATTTATTAGTAATGTGAATTCTCAAGTGGTTTACACGATTCAAAGAAGGTCGTGGGGTCTTAATCTTCCCCGTCTCACCACATCGTTGATTTTACATTTTTCCTATATAGTTTAATTTCTTATTCTATCTCTAATTGTCTTGGTGTCGGATGTTGTTTTAAAGTCATAAGTCATAATGGACCTTATACAGGTTTTATTTATTCTGACCTTGCTATCGGTTCTTATTATATATATATATATATATATATATATATATATATATATATATATATATATATATATATATATATATATATATATATATTACAGAAATCTTTCACCCTTTCTCCACGTGGTGCCACCACCGGGTACTATACCCGGTGTACTATACCCGAGGTTCCAGGCAGAATGTTACGAGCGGTCCTGACTGCTACGAGCATTCGCCGTATGATGGCGTGAGTGAGCTGGTCTGGCCCCGATTGCCTCTCCGAACTGCTTTCCTTGCGTTCGTCTAGAGCTCGGCTGATGACGGCTGAAAGGCTAGAAACCGGTCCCGAGAGACACGTGACGTCGCATGGTTGACGGTTCGGCGAAGGCGATCGGTGGCACAACGTGGAGAAAGGGTGAAAGATTTCCCTCCACGGTTCCGTTACGCTACCTTGTGGATATATATATATATATATATATATATATATATATATATATATATATATATATATATATATATATATATGTTTTTCTTTGAAGTGTCTCTTAAACATACTGACATGGCAAGTCTTGTCGATTTGATGCCTCAGCTCATTTTGTATTTTCGCTTGATATATTCATGTCGTGTTTAGATGCTTGACGGAACTTGAAAAGAACTTGTTGCCTATATATCTGTAGTTTTTTCAACAAAAAAACAAAGTACTTTGACGTTAATAACTTTTGGAGCATACCAAGGACATTAGTCGCAAAAATTATATTGGCTTATCATTGCTTTGCACACCATAGCAACACACAACACATTGCACAAATATAGTAAGGCAAATAATTGTACAATATATCAAAGAAGGAATGAACGAATATCTAGAAGGGTTTAGAAGAAGACGAAGAATATTTTATGCAATAACAGAGGAAGAAGAACATTAGTCATAGTCATTTGAGCCGTTTCAATGGTTCTTGCATTTTCTTTAACTTTCATAAACAATGTGTGTTACAATAAACAACAAAAATAATATAAGAAAAAACCCTTCTACTTCTTCCTGTGGTGCTAAAGCCCGTCAGTGAGCTTTGATCTCTTTCAACCTTCACTTCCAATCGGATCGATCACGTCCAAGTTTTTTATGTGCAGCTTAATGCTTTTTACATTGTATTTGCGTGCTTCTAAAGTCTTGAAACCTTTACATTACTTTGTATCAATCGATTATATTGTATTTTACTCAATGTTAATTTAATAACAAGTATGGAGCACTGTGCTTTATAAAAAATTATCGTATTAGTGATTGATTCGATATGAGTTTCAATATTTATTTGGTATTCTTTTATTGTACTAAATGTGATTAGAAATACGAGATAAGGTTCATGGGTAACTATTATAATAAAACTATTTAGTTAAAAATACCCGGAATTGTTTAAAGTTAATTTTTTTTACAAGGCTCGGTCAAAAAGTTTTTGGCCTGACACAAAGAATGTGTAAATATACAAGGATGGTGTACCAACAAAATTGCTCCGAATCCAATACTGCAAGGACTTGATTAAAGAGTCGAAACAGGACGAAAACTTCAAGTACAGCATTGTTACTGGTGATGAGACGTGCAGTTTTCAATATGATCTTCTCCTTCTTCTTCTTCCTGTAGTGCCATAGCCTATTATTGAGATTTGACCTATACCTCCAACCGGATCGATATACTGTGTATGAGGCGTGTACATAAATAAAGAAACTAGTGGCGTAGCGGTCGAGCTGGCAACACTGGTGGCTTCCTCTTCGAAAAAAAGGCAGGTCATCATGGTCAACTTACAAGGGTCGCTTGCTGGTCGGTAGATTTGTAAACCGGATTTATCTGGTATCTGAAATTAAGTGACAATTTCGAGCCCAACATTTTGTTTCAAACTTGGGCACGATCACGGTCAGAATGATCGGGGTATTGGTTGAATTTGGAATGAAATTCTGTGTGAAAATAGTTCCGGAAAACATTTCACGGAATCAAGAACACAACAGTAAACGAAAGTGCTCAAACCTTATCACAAAATCAAAAAAAAGGCAGAATGAGCAAATCGAAAATCACAAGCATACTGATCTGTTTTTTTTTGATAGATAGGGGATGGCCCATAAGGAATTTGTGCCTCAATGCAAAACCGACCAGTTGCAGATGATTCCAGTAACTTAGTTCTAGAACTGCCACGAAGAGAGCTGTAACCGTCCCCAGCTATGAGTGGCTTCCCAGGGCAACTACTTTGCAGAGGATACTGTAGAATTGTTCTTTCAATTCTACACTACATAAAAATTGATTATATTAGAGTATATAGACCTCACGAATATAGGGGTGGCACACAATTAACAGGGCCTCGTTTGCAGCATTTATACCAAAACAGAAAAGTATAAACTATAGAAAATAACTATAAACTCTGAAAAATAAAAACAACTTTATTTTTAACCCTTGTTGGAATAACCTACCAACATCCCACTGGACACTCAGACGAGGCGGGGCGTACAGCGCGCACAACACAAATATTTACTGACTGTGTGTGGTAATTTTGCGTCGTAAATATTTTCGTCACACAGTAAATTCAACACACACCTAAATTGTTATTGGTGTGGACCCACCTTAAGAGGTTGGACCCTCTAACTTAGGTACCTCGGGTGCGTCAAGCCCGTACTTAGAGTTAACTCCAAGCCCCTGAGGAGAATATATCGTTATACATGTCGTTAATTGGGCTGGTCCGGTAACTAATCCGAGTAAAGCCGGAAACAAAAATGTTATTTTTTAAAAGCAGAAATTCCAACCGATCTTTCTTCCAACCGAACTTTAACGACGGATATATCCTTAATGTTTCTATTTAAGAAAATTATGACCACAACATCTTTAATTCTTTTAAAACCCAGTAAATTTACTGTCGGTTTTTCTACGTTTCGATAAAATTGGCCGAAGATAAACAAATTTAACGCTAACAGTTACTAATTTTATATAACAATGTCTCGGTTTAATTTACGAAAAAAAAAAATTGCTTGCACAACATAGATAACAAATTATTGATTGATTTGTCCGTTACTTTGTGATAGTTCATTTTTTAAAAAAGGAATAAAACAATTTTTTGCTTTGTTATCTATCACTTTTATTAAAAAAAAAATGTGTGACTATAGTTTCGTAAAACGACTTTACATTCTCAAACACTACTTTAAAACTAAGGTTTTACAGCTGTTTATATATTCTATGTACCTAATTTTATACTTTTATTGGGGTTAATTTTTTACAATATTTTAAATAGTGGGGAATTTCGGAGATCCGTCTGATCGTTTAATAGTTGTCTAGACGGATCTTTATTATATTTATAAATTTCATTAGCTTCTAAAATGTTTAATTTTTTTGCTTTTGGGCGCTGTATGTAAAATTTTCAAATCTGTAATCTCGGGAAATATATATCCGGTATCTAGGAAATGGTTCGCAAAATTAGAGTGTTGCTTCTTTAATATGTATGCAGATTTATGTTATGTAGGTATGCAGATTTATGTTATGTAGGTATGCAGAATATGTATGCAGTATTATGTTATGTTTGTATCTGGTCTGATTTTCTACTTCATTCTACTGTAAATAATTCTACTTCATAAAAAATAACATCAATCCAATTATTAAGCAAGATATTTTAGAACTCTTTAACTTATGCATTAATGAATATTATTTTCAATTTAATAACGTTTTTTACAAACAAAAGGATGGTCTAGCAAAGGGTTCCCCACTAAGCCCTTTATTATCAGAACTGCTTATGTCAAACTTGGGACATAATTTTTTAAAAACGGATAAAGCAAAAAATATATTGTTTTGGTTTAGATATGTAGACGACATTTTGGTTTATTATACTGGAAATGACAGACAAATAGAAAGAACATTAAAGCATTTAAATAGTATCCATCCAAAAATAAAATTTACACTAGAAAAAGAACAAAATCAAACCATAAATTTTCTGGACCTTTCAATATCCAAACAAAATAATAAACTAGAATTTAATATCTATAGAAAACCCACATACTCAGATATAACAATTACAAAACATTCAATCCACCCCATTACACATAAATATGCTGCATATAAGTCTATGATCCACCGAGCTTTCACAATTCCACTATCTGAAAATAATAGAAAAATAGAACTGCAAAAAATAAAACTAATAGCACAAAATAACGGTTTCAAAGAAGAAGAAATTAGTTACTTAATAAATAAAAAACGGAAACAATTACTAATTCATCAAGTATATCCAAAAGTAAAACAAACAAATGATAAAAAGTACTGTAAAATTTCATATTTCGGTCCAATTTCAGAATAAATAGCGCTCTTTGAGGAAGCAGAATTTGCAAATAGCGTTTAAAACCACCCAGTCAAACAATAAATTAATTTTCTAATGCCAAAGATAAAACATCAGCAAATACAAAATCTGGAGTTTATATGTTAAGTTGCAACAACTGTAGTAGCTGCTATGTTGGACAAACCGACAGAAATTTTCAGACCAGATACAAAGAACATAAATCTGCATATATATTAAAGAAACAATACTCTAATTTTGCGAACCATTTCATAGATACCGGACATATATTTCCCGAGATTACAAATTTGAAAATTTTACATACAGCGCCCAAAAGCAAAAAATTAAACATTTTAGAAGCTATTGAAATTTAATAAAGATCCGTCTAAACGATCAGACGGATCTCCGAAATTATTCCCCACTATTTAAAATATTGTAAAAAATTAACCCCAATAAAAGTATAAAATTAGGTACAAATCAGGTACATTAGGTTTATATATTCTATATATAAACAGCTGTAAAACCTTAGTTTTAAAGTAGTGTTTGAGAATGTAAAGTCGTTTTACGAAACTATAGTCACACAAATTTTGTTTAAAAATAAAAGTGATATATAACAAAGTAAAAAATTGTTTTATTCCTTTTTAAAAAAAAAAAAAAATATATATATATATATATATATATATATATATATATATATATATATATATATATATATATATATATATATATATATATATATATATATATAGATATAGATAACAATCGTTAAATATTTTATTTTCCAGTTTCAATTTTACCTGATTTACATAATGTCGTGTCACTGAACCCGGTGATGTCGGTTAATTATGGAAAATGTTTCGACTTTTAGAAAAAAAATATGATATACAAGAGGGTACTGTATTGGTAAAAGTACACGAAAAGTTTTACATGTCCTGTTTTGTAAGGAGCTTGAAGAGCATTGCCTCATAACGTTTCTTTTTTTTTCAAACTTCCGCCTGCCATATATAAGGAACGATGTTGTGCGATGAATTTGTAAAAAAAAATACGCCGAGTACTTTTTGCAAACTGTCAAAAGCACAATTCAGAATCCAGCAAAAACTTACGACATACAGTAAAAAATACGATAATTTCCCGGTGGAGGTTGGTGTGAACGAGAAGACGATTATATTATTGAAAAATAGCTTCGCTTCTAGTGATGTTCCGTGAATTTCAAGCTGATATGTCCTTTAGTTTTATTCTGACAATTTTCGAAAGCAGATACCAGTTGTGGCGGTTAATAATTCTCAATTTTTTCTAAAAAAAAACACGTTTAATTGGAGAAAATGCCAGTCGTACCACACGTGTTGGTGATGAAAGAGGCAATGCCCACCTGGGCACCGTTTACCACCAAGGAGGTTCCAGAATTACCCTAGAATATATCGATTTAATTTCAAAGCAATGGAAAGTTTATTAGCTCATACGTTACGAACTCCTCCCACAGTAGTCGTCAAGCACATGTGATTTGTCGAACCTAATTCCGCAGATGGTGTTGGTCAGGGTTTTAACTTTCAACGACAACAATTCATTCGTCATCACAGTTTGTGTTCACTCCCAATCGCTAATTTTACTCACCCATAATCTACCTCAACCTACCACAATACCACTATGTTGAATGGAAGAGTCGAACAGTCTGACTAAGAACGACCGGTTGCCAAGAGTTATCGACAGGAAGAGCAGATACCAACTAAAACGGAGATATTTGAACATGTTTCTCGGATCTGAACTAAACAATTTTAACCGTAGAGTGACGAGAGACTGCTTGAGGCGCAATATACATCCTTTACTGACCTGTAAAACAGTCACCTCATAAGAGCGTTCATACTAAAGGCCCACATTTAATGGTTTTTACATTGATGATGGAAATGATCAAATGGAAATGATGGAAATGATGAAAAAATGGTTTATTCAAATTAGACGCCATCGCTAGCTGCACATTTTTCCCATCTCTCTGGCAATTTGTTGATGCCATCCCAGAAAAACCGTACGTCTTTTGAGGTGGTCTAGTCATCAAGTCATTTTTCGACATGTTTCATGGAAAGTGCGTGAGACATCGCTGAAAACAAGCGGTGGTTGGAAGGGGTCAAGTCTGGGGAGTACGGCGGGTGGGAGAAGAGTTCCGTCCCGAAAGTGCAGACATGGTGCCTGACTGCTTGCGCTGTGTGTGATGGGAGCGTTGTTGTGCTGCAAAATCCCTCCGTGTCTTGTAGCCCATTCTGGTCACTTTTCAATCAATGCATGATTCAAATTGATCATGTGTTGACGGTAGTGAACGGTATTAAATTTGTTTACCTGGTTTCAGAAGCTCGTGGTACACGGCACCTTTCTGATCCCACCAAATGCACAGCATTGTCGTTTTTCCAAAGTGAATCGGTCTTGCGGTTGATGTAGATGGTTATCCTGGGTCAGCCCACAATTTTCTGCGTTTTGGGTTCTCGAAATATATCCATTTTTTCGTCTCCAGTCACGATCTAAAGCAAGACTTTCTTTCATGCCGAAAAAGCAAAACTTCGCACACCGTTTTTCGATTTTCCATCTGTCTGCCGTGTGGTACCCATTTTTCTGCCTTCTGGATCTTTCGCATGATATGCAGATGCTCACAAATGATTCGGCGATCTACATTTTACCTCTCTTCTGTTTGTTGTTGAGTTTGCATTATCGCCTTCTTCCAACAATGCTGGCAATTTGGTATCTTCAATTTTTTTCGGTTAACTTGGGCGTTCGTCATCTTTCAAGTCGAAATCACCACTTTTGAATCGTCTAAATCAAAGGTCTCGAAACTACAGCCCGCGAGCTAAATCCGGCCTGTCAGTGTCATCAATCCGGCCCGCGACTAGCGAAATAAGCAAGCGTATGTTCGTTTACGGCGCGTACTCGGCGACTAGTTTAGAAATTATAGATAATGGCAGGAAAATTATCATAAAAATGTTATAAACAGCGCTTTTTGGGTGGAAAAACCATCGCGCAAACTGAATAAAAGTTGAAAGAATAGTATGGAGACTCTGCTCCTTCACATTTCATGGTACTTAACGATTTGCGGACTTTCGATGTGGTCGAAACAACACGAACGAGGCTCCGTTGAGATCACTACTCCCCGATTGCAGAGTGAATGTTGGAGAAATCTGGACTCTACGTTGAAAAATAAATCAATTTTAGATGAAAGAAACAATATTTTTCAGGTCAAAGACAGGGCAAATAAGACAGTCGGCTACGAATCTAACGAGTGTATACTACAATCGTTAGATTTCTTACATTTTCCAGCAACAGTCCTTCCAACTTAAAAACAGCAAACAACAGTCCTGAGTTTTTTTTTCAATTTGTATTATATTTTCTAACAATAGCAAAACCAAACCTTCTATTCGATTTTTTTAGAAAGAATCAACATGAGTAGTAACACTGCAGCTATAAAACGCCTCGAAGCTTTATTCCAGGATGTCAAGCTTGACAGCAAAAAGCACCAGGAGGTCATGGTGGAGGTTGAGACAAAGCACAGTGCCAAATGTGATGTTCACAAAAATACCAGGCGCGGATCGCTGGGTAGTACTCTCCATCTCACCAACAGGTCAGTACTGTGGTATTTTAGCGTTTTCTGGTTTTATGATCGAGACTTTATTTCCAGGAGAGACTCACTGGGGAATGTGGTGAGCCAGAAAAGGGACTGGCACCATCCAAGTTATTTTGGAGGTGTGGGACCCAGAAGAGAGTCAATGCCAGCTTTGAACAACAATAATCTTTACAGGTAAATATAGCACATCAACAACCTCATTTTAAAATATTATTCAAAATATTTTCCATCGCTTTTTGTCACTTTCTCTCATCTTCCTGACATAAGATCCCTTCCTGGGTCAGACCTTGGAATTAACATAAATATAAACAACCTAAGAAACTTATTATTACTTCAATATACAACACTAATAAGCCAGCTTTCCCAAATCTACAAACTCTTTACCTTTACTTTTTTTAAGATAGTTATGAAACAGTTAAAAACCAAACTAAACCTTTATCAAAGACCATTTCCATATTCTAAAAACCTGAAAAGTCAATTAAATATATCAGGTGCGCGTTTCATTTTTTTTTAAAGAGATGGCGCTGAAAAAAAGGATCGGTTAACAGTCTAATCTCTTATGTCATTTTGTTGCTACAACAGTTCCGTTCAAAACGAACGATCTTTAAAACGATCGATTGATCTTTAAACAATTTGGAGTTAGCGTCATATATTATTTTCGTGTGATAAACATATCGTGATCCAGAGGGCAGCAAAATGGGTACCACATCACAAATTGCCAGAGAGTTGGGAAAAATGTGCGGCTAGTGTTGGCGCATACTTTCTCCCAAATTAAACGTGTTTTTAAGAAAAAATTATGATCCATTAACCGCCAGACCTGATAATAAGCTCTTGGGTCCTAATGTAACAATAAACCAACATGAAATGCGGAAAGCACTTATCAACTGTCGAACTGACCATCGTTATATCATGCTTCTTAAAAATACACATGATAGTGCCGCGCTATCTGTTCCACGAATATACCAGGTCTGTAAATATGAAACCGGAATTTGCCTATAGATGGCCCTAACTGTCAATGTCGTTACCGTTTTTAACTCTTATAAATATTAATACACGCTATTCTTTGTTACTTATTATATTGGTTGTCTTTCAAATTAAAATAGAAAGTATGACTGCTTTGATAATTTTTTTTTTAATGTTTCGTCTATAAAGTCATAGAATTGCAAAGTAGCAAAAGTTCAGTTATCAGAGCGTACCGTCTTAATTTTGGTTTTTAACTTGTGTTCTCGTTCGCGTTTTCTAACCAGTCTGGTGTGTTCGATCACCGCGAACGTTCGAAAATAAAGTTTGGTGTCTTTTGCAGGCGCAGAGACTCCTTCGGAATACCGGTGAATCCGCCTAAAAAGGAACTGGAACATCCGAGTCAGTTTACTTCGACTTTACGTAAAGATTCGCCTTCTTTGAACAATAACAATAATAATCGTTGGAGTGATAAGAGGAACTCTTTGGGTGGTTCTATGTCGAACCTGAACGGGAAGAATTATCTGCAGGTAGGTAGATAGAACAGTAGCAAAATTATTTCTGATTTTTCCCGAACCACTCGAAATATATTTATGCAATATAAAAGATTTGTTTCCGTGCAATAAAAGAACATTATATTAGGCCTTCAACTTAATTCTTGGCCTTTTCTGACTACGTTTAACATTTATTTGTAAAAAAAAAATAATGCAAACTTAATCATCGAAGTAATCTCCCCCACTTTCGCCACCTTTCACTGTCGAATCCCAGAACAAAAAGGCGGTGGTTTTGATACCATAGCCTGATTGAAAGTTCGCTGAGGCGAAATGATAAAACAAGTTTATAGTCGAAAAAATTACTTTATTCTTCCGTACATTCTCCATTAAGCTCAATACATTTTTTTCAGCAGTTCTCCAATTTCATTTATTCCATGTCTGAAGTGATTTTCTGGAACTCCTTCGAAATACTTATCTATGGCTACTATAACTTCTGCATTTGATGAAAAAGGCTTGCCACGTAGGAATTTTTTGAGGTTTGGGAACAGATGAAAGTCAGAGGGGGCCAGATCTGATGAATATGGTGGATGTTCCAACAATTTGTAGTGTAACTCCTTCAATTTAGCCATTGCAAGAACACCTCTACGAGCCGGTGTATTGTCTTGATGAAAAATGAGTTTTTCATCACTAAACCAGGTCTTTTCTCACGAATTTTTGCAACATATTGGTCCAAAAGGTTTGAGTCAATTAACAATCGATTAATAACACTGGGGAACAGCAATTTTGTTGACTTGGATCTGTGACTTGTTTTTAACTAATTTTTCATCTCTGAATTCAAAAATATTCGCAGTTTTTCTCTATCACGTCAAGTTCTTAAGCTACAGCATACCCCTCATTTTACCTTAAAAGTGTACATACGAAAGGAAATAAGGTGAGATCTGACCAAATAGATTAGAATATTTTATTCATACAGAGGTTATTAAAAGTTAAATTGTGTTTATACAAAAAATAAATAAAAGATATTATGGTAAAAATTTCTTCTTATAGCTTTTCCTGGAGTGTTCAGTTTGTGGACATTCTCGCTTGATGCTCCAACAGTAGTCAGCCATCATACTGACATCCCCTCTACCTTGATACCGCGCTTCCATAACCTTTAGATCTTGGTGGAATCGCTCGCCCTGTTAATGTAAGAAATGCAGTTTGATGCTCATGTTGCAACCAAGCTTTTTAAAGCTCTCCAAGAGTTGTTGAACAATTTCGATGTAATTCGGGGCTCGTGTATTTCCAAGAAAGTCTTTAACAATATTTTAAAAAGCCAACCAAGCATTCCTTTCAAGTTCGGTCATTGTTTCAGTGAAATTTTTATCTTTAACGAGTTGCCGAATCTGTGAACCATCAAACACACCAGCCTTTATCTTTTCATATGACAGGCTAGGGAATGCCGAAATGATATACTTAAAGCAATCTGCTTCAATTGACAAAGCCTTAACAAATTTCATCATGAGACCTTGTTTTATATGCAAAGGTGGAAATACAATGTTTTTTCTCTCGACAAGTAGCTGATTTAAAATGTTTGGATCACCAGGTCTTAGGTCAGATCTTGGCGGCCAGTTCTATTGCACCCAATACTTCTCATGAGCTCTGCTGTCCCACATGCACAAAAAACAGGGATACTTTGTATACCCGCGTTGCTGGCCAAGAAGGAAATAGACCATTTTAAGGTCAACGCAGATGATCCATTAGTGCATGTTATATTGCAACAAGTCAATGACTTTCTTTATGTCGCCATATTCTTTACGTAAAGAAACTGAATGACCTATTGGGACTGAACCGTATACATTTCCATTATGTAAGAGAACACACGATAGCTCAAGCTACGCTTTGAGCTATCTATAAACAATCGCCATTCAGTTGCGTTATAGTTAGAAATGGTCAATTCTTTCATTAAACCTTCTCCGTTCTGGCAATATACAAATCCGTCATTATTTCTGAAGTACTGCCTAAATTCACTTTCTCTGGATCGATAGTAAGTGACTTTAGCAAATTTTTTTCGTGCAGTCTTGATGTTAATAATTCCGATGCTTTTTTGGATAGTCCCAAATCTCGTGCTAAATCGTTTAATTCATGTTGATTGAATCCTTTACGAACAGAATCATTGGAAACTTTGAATTCTTCGTCGGTGGAGTCACTTCGATCTTCACTTGATTCACATTCTTGTATTTCTAAAGAAGGTAATTCTTGAAAAACTGGCACTGGAATTTCAGCTGAATGAGGCACAGGGCGTATAGCTGACGGTAAACTAGGGTACTCAATTTTATGTTTGTTTTTCATGTTAAATCCTGATATTTTCACTATGCAAAAGTAGCAATCACTTATGTGATCTTTGGGCTTTCGCCAAACCATTGGTATACCAAACGAAAGTTTATTATGTGTTATCTTCGTCCACATTCGTAAACTCTCTGCACACTGCTTGCACACTTTATGAGGGGCCCATGATTTATCTTGGTCACCTATTTTTACTTTAAAATAAGCAAAATAGGCTTGCCTGACAAATGTACTAATATTAGTCCGTTGAATGGGGATGGTAAAACTGCCACATATATAACAAAATGAATCAGGGCTGTTTAAGCACTTACGACGAGAACTGCCAGAGGCAGACATAACGAAAATCTGTAGTTGTGTATGTATACTTTGACTTCACTATATCAGAGCGACACAGACCCGCGTACTTTAGCATCTCATGCGTAACTGACCGAACTAGTTTTAGATGACGCAACGTCACTCACGTCCCCACTCCTAGGTCGAAGAAGGTTCGCCGGTAGGAGAGCAGTAGTGACTTCTGTGATTCGCCAAGCTTAGTCGGATGCGCAACAACTGTAGAGAAAAAACTCAATCGAACTCAACAGAAATTATTTTTCAAATTGTTCCCCAGTGTAATCAATTATACTCTTATTGGTCGATTTTGACCACTTTGGCAGCTTCGGAGCTGAACAACCGGATTCAGTCCACTATGCGGTTTGTTGTCGCAGTTCTTTTATTCTGCATGTCGCAGAATTATGTCGCTGTATTATGTCGCAGTTATTTTATTCTTTCGAAAAAGATCCAAATATTGGTTAGAAAGTTTTACTCGAAGTCGTTTTTGATCTTAATTTAACAAATGCGGCACCCATCTTGAAAATGAAATAGCCGTTCAGTTGAGATGTCCATGGCCTTAGCAACTTCACTCAAAGTCAATTGTCTGCCATCCATCACAACCATAGCATGTATAGAATTAATTGTTTGTTCAATAGTAGCACTTATTAGACGTCCAGAGCGAGGATCATCATCCACGACCACGTTCAAACTTCCTGCCCACTTGCAAACCATTATTTTTTAAGGAGCAAACTCCCATAATACATTTACCATTTCACTATGAATTTCAATTGCCTTTAAACATTTTTTACAAAGAATTTAATCACTGCACGAGTTTCAATATTTTCTATTTTAAAACATATTAAAGTTCGCTGAGCGACACCTATAGAGCAGTAAAACAAGCATATAATCTAATATATTTTGAAGATTCGTCCTTCATATGAACATATGTGAAGTTTCAAGTCGACCTGTCAATTCATTCGTACAAAAACAGCAGCTTAAAGTAAACGTATCAGTATTATTTTTAAAATGCAAAATAATGAAAATCGTGCAGTAAAAAAGGTTTAAATGTAATGGAAATTCATAGTGAAATGATAAATTTATTACGGGAGTCTGCTCCTTCAAAAACAATGGTTTGTAAGTGGGCAAGTGAGTTTCACCGTAGTCGTACAAGCCTGGATGATAATCCTCGTTCTGGACATCCAATAAGTGCCAGTATTAAATTAATAATTAATTTTACATGATACTACTACCACATACTACATGATATGGTTTTGAATGATATGGTTTTTTGGGGACTTCAAATCGATAAAACAATAACAGGACAGTATTACTCAAACCTTTTGGATCAATTGCATACAAAAATTCGTGGAAAAAGACCTGGTTTAACGAAGAAAAAAACATTTTTCATCAAGACAATGCATCGGCTCACAGATGTGTTCTTGCAATGGCCAAATTGAAGGAGTTACATTACGAATTGTTGGAGCATTCACCAGATTCACCAGAGCTGGTCCCCGGTGACTTTCATTTGTTTCCAAACCTCCCAGAATTCCCACATGGCAAGCGTTTTTCATCAAATGAAGAAATTATGACAACCGTAGATGAGTATTATGAAGGACTTTCAGAAAATCTCTTCAAAAATGGAATAAATGAATTTGAGAACCGCTAGAAAAAAAAATATTGAGCTTAAGTGAGAATATAAGGAAGAATAACGTCATTTTTTTAAATTATAAACTTATTTTATCATTTTCTATCTGCGAACTTTTCAATTAACTTAGTATAAGGCTTTTTTTTCCTCCGGAACGTCACTAACACGAGTGAGCAGTGCTGCTGACAACGATTAGTAGTGACCATTTAACCGGTTTGGAAGAACTCACGACGCCCATCTGATCCCATCATATACACATTTTTTGAAGTGGCTATTTAGGTGTTTGATATTGTTAACCCACGATTTTCCCCCAGCCACGATCGTGGCCCAAAAGCGCACAAATCAAATTCTGAGCTTCAATAACAGGGGGAAGTCAGTGTACGCCTCAAATGTTACTTTTCGAACGACGTCGTGTCCACATTGGATTTTTTAGATTATATTCATAGTAAGTTCGTATATTAAACTCATTTTAAAATTGAAAAATGGCGCGTTAAAGTAACTAAAAAAGTAACGAATCTCCAGTCGATGAAACATAAGGATCGAGAATTAAGTTGGCGTCCCAATACTACCACCAATCAACAGATAATTTTAACATTTGTAATAACTGACATTGTGTTTTTAAGGTTCCTGGACTCAACATGCGAAGAAACTCTAGAAATTATTCCACCGACTCCTTAGATGGCAAAAGAAACTCTTGGGATCCCGGTAGACGCGGATCGGCAGGATCGTCATGCGGATGGGACGAGCCCATATGGGAAACCTCCAAGGTACCTAATGTTAAGAAATTTCAGGTGCTGGGTCATCGCACTAAGCAATGTACTAATATAATTATTTTTAAAAAAACCAAAATTGTTTTTTATTTATTTACTGGTATTGTCGGTGACAAATGGTGAAGGTAAGGGTTTTAATAATTCACGTACCTCCCATTGGCGCTGACTTAATATCCTCGGAGATATTGTCAAGGTTGGTAAATTGACCTTTTCCTTTATGGTAAGGTCAGAGTCGGTTCGACTTAAATACGTAATATTCATTTATCTCTTAAAGGGTCTGTTGTATATCCATTATATTCGCCTGACTTATTATCCGGTGAAGTAAATATTTATGAAATTTCTCGTTAATAAAAAACGAGTATTGATGTTAGTTCACTAAATCCATCTTTGGGTGTTGTCACGTAAACAAAATGTTAGTGAAAGTAAACTTAAACTATTAAAGGTTCTGTTGCATAACCATTATATTAACCCGACTTATTATCTGGTGAAGTAAATATTTATGAGATTTCAACTAAATAAAAAAACGAGTATTAATATTAGTTCACTAAATCCATCTTTGGGTGTAAACAAAATGTTGGTGAAAGTAAACTTAAACGTAAATGGTTAGATGCCGCTACTAACGCATCCAATAAACACCTTTAGCGCGTCACTGTGAGAAATAAACGGACTTTTTCGGAAAAGTTGCGTGGTAAGTAATAACGTTTCGTATAAGGATAAAGAAATTTCCATATGCCTACGTGAAAATCCCGGTACATTTTTTCCAATCGCGAGGAAAATCACGTCGCCAGTTAATATTTAAAAAAGATAAATTTGCATAATAAATTGCGCCGTTTTTGTGTTATTTATGACGACAATGTTTTTTGCCTTTGATTCTTATTCAAACGATGAATATTATATATGAAAAGTCAGATACTTAATAAGTTAGCTCAATGCCCTTCCAACTTTTTTTATGCTTTCCAAAGGCTACGATTTTTTTAAATGAAATCTGCTACTATTTTTCGGAAATCCAGTTCTAAAAACTATAGAACTATGGAACGTTTTCTTCGTGGAAAAAAATCCTGCTGCCACAGCTATCAAAACTGCACTTGAAGAATATTTGACTTTAAAATCACCCTCATTTTAAGAAAAGTGAAAAGAAAGTTTGTCAGATGATGGGTAAAAATTGTTAATGATGATTAGATTTTGACGGCTAACGGGGGCCATATTTGATATCTAATTCTTGACATGTGTTGTGAGTTGCTTTCTGTAAGGTTTGCCATTTGGCGTGAGTTGTTCAAACGTTTTATCAAAATTCGGGAAGTTTTGTTGCTATTAAGGGAACAATTTCGTTCACAAACACGGTCGTCATTCTGCTCCTTCTTATCAAGCCATCCGCCGTATAATTGATAAGTTTGAACCTGAGTTTAGTCTTCATGACCAAAATCATCACGACTTCGTAGTGACCGTAGTGAAGAAAATATCGCGTCTGTTCGAGAAAGTGTTGCCGAGACGGATGATGTGTCTGTTCCGTGCCGTTTTCAAAAGTAAGGCTTATCCACGATAACCGCCTGGCGTATTTTGCGTTTGGATCTCGGTTTATATCCATACAATATTGCCACAACAACTTAAGCTAACTTGCCATCGATTATGTCGGGAGTTCGCAGATTGGGCCTTGGAAACAAAACAAAAATCGGATAACATGGCACGATAGTGGCCGTGTTATCCGATTTTTGTCTTTCCGAAAATTGCTTCCAGTTTGACACACAGCACGTATTACGATGTACTTATTGAGCAATCGATTAGGAGAATCGATAATTTCACGAAATGGCCCTTACAACTCGCCACCAAGATCTGGTGATTTCACACCTTTAGACTATTTTCTTTGGGGCTATGTGACATCACAGGTTTATACCAACAAACCCAAGACTCTTGATGAACTTAAGCCAACATTCGAGTCGCCATACTATATGCTCCACCAATCATCGAAAATTAAACCAATAGGATCAACCTGAGCAAGAAGAGTCGAGGGGATTACTTGAACGATATTTTGTTTAAATCATAAATGGTTTAAAATATTATTTATTTATTATTCACGTATGGGCCCTGGTGGACCACACGAAGTACAGTTAGAGGCGTTTGTTGTTGTTAGCCTTCCTTTGCGCCCATACTGATTTCATTCTTTCGCTATGAGCTTTTTTCCTTTCGTCAGACTAAGTTGTTCCAGTTTTCCTACATTTTTCTCTCTGGCCAACTTTCCAAACGTTAACCTTGTGTCTGAAACAGCCTCTTTCCTGAATTTCACTTTGTGTAATAGTTGTGTGTGATCGTAGATTCTCTTTAATTGCAGCAATCCGTTTAACTATTTCTACTTTAGCTCTACTCCTATTTTCATAAAATTCGACTCTTTATCTAGTTAGCCTACTCGGATTCATCCGTTTTATGTGTCCGTAAAACTTAAGTCTTATCCGTGTATTGTTTGATTTCTTGGTTTTCTCGAAGTCGGTATGTTGTGCTATTTATTTGTTTGGGGCCTAAGATTTTTCTTATGATTTTTCTTCCCTTCTTTTCAATATCCTCGATGTCTCTCTTTCTATTCAAAATGAGCGTTTCTGCCCCATATTGACATTCTGATTTAATAACTGTGTTGTAATGTCTCAGTTTTGTATTTTTAGATATGTCTTTTTTGTTGTAAATATTTTGTGTCTCCATTTTTTGATATCTACCCTTATTAGCCGCTTTTTCCAACCCATTTTCCATGATTATTTCATCCAAATATTTGAATTGAGAGACTCGTCTGATGTTACCATATTTTGTTTTTAGAAATGGTGTTCTTAGTCTGTTGCAGGTCATGTATTGTTTTTTCAAAGGAAATTTGGAGTCCTACCTTTTCAGCTGTATCTTTTAGGATTTCAATCTGTTTCTGTATCATTAATACATCTTGAGCCAAAATTGCTAGATCATCAGCAAACACCAGACAATCAATTTTGATGTTGGTTCTCCCCAGTTTAATGGACTAGTCAATATTCAGGGTCGACTTTTTTTCACGCCACTCCTGTATTACTTTTTCTAGAACACAGTTAAATAAGAGTGGCGAGAGTTCATCCCCTTGTCTCACTCCAGTTTTAATTTCGAAGGGTTCTGAGATGTCATCCAAGAATTTAACTTTTGACCTTGTGTTAGTTAATGTTGCTTTAATAATTGCCAGAGTTTTCAGATCTAATCCTTGTCCTTTCAAGATTTGGAATAAAGATTCGCGGTCATTAGATATGCTTTTTTGAAATCCACAAATGTACAGACGAGATTTTTATTGTACAGTTTTTGATGTCTTAGGATCAACTTTAGATTCAGGATCTGTTCAGGGTAGGATCTGCCCGGTCGAAAACCTGCTTGATATTCGCCAATTTTAGGTTCTAACTGTCTCTGTGCTCTGTCTGGTAGACATTGAGATAGAATCATGTAACAAACTGGGAGAAGAGATATCCCTCTGTAGTTGTTTACATCCGTTCTATCTCCTTTCTTATGTAGTGGATGGATTACAGCATCTTTTCAATCTTCCGGAATCCGTTCGGTTCGCCAAACTTCTTGTAGAATTTTGGTTATTTCCTTAATTGTACCTGGACTAGCAGATTTCAAAAGTTCGGCAGTGATTCGATCTTCACCAGAAACTTTGTTATTTTTAAGTCGCTTGATTTGCCTAATTATTTCATCTTCATTCGATGGTAATGAATCTGGGTTTGTTTGTTTATGGTTTAGTGTTGGAAATTTGTTTACGGGCTCAGGACAGTTTAGTAGTTGTTCAAAATATTTTGCAAGTTTTTTGCAACTGTCTTGGTTATTTAGAGCTAATTGTCCGTTTTTTTTTGGAAGCAAACACTTTGGGGTTGATAGCCTGTTAATTTAGTTGTAAATGTTTTGTAAAAGTATCGGGTGTTATTTGTTTGGAAATCTTTTTCTTTTTCATTAAGTTGATTTTTTTCATATTTTCTTTTAGTTTGTCTAATAGCTTCGATGTTTCTTTTCTTACTTCCGAAAAGATGTTATAATTTATTGCTGTTTTTTGACTGTTTCAATCTTTGAATGCTTTACTTCGACTTAATACTGCTTGTTCGCAAATTTCATCCCACCACGGATGTTTTCTACGTTTTTGTAAAGGGACCAACATTAAGGCTGTTTTAATACTTTTTTGTTTCAATTCTTGCCAGTTCTGTGCTGGTTGTTTATCAGGCTCTTCTGTTAGGTTTAAAATATACCATTTAATAAAAACAATAAGCACCATTTTCGATCGAATTTTCTGTGTTTTATCTCAAATTCTATTGCTCTTATTAGAACCTCTTTACTAGTACAGTCATATTCACAATGGAATTTTTCGGACTACCCCCGTAGAACAATAATTAAAGCGATATCTGGGAATCTAATTAATGGCTTGACCGTCGACTCGTTTTAATATATTTTCTCGTGCAGCAAAATTAATTATCTGAAAACAACTTGAAAGTGAATGCTTTCTTTTTCTCAAAGACGTAGAAGCGGCGGCATTAAGTCAAGCTATTTCAAAGACATAAAAAACAACGGTCATTTCTAAATAGCGCAATAATTTATAATAGAAATATTTATAAGCCAAGGTACCATATTTTTCTGGTTCATTGAAAACCTCGAGCGATTTAACAAAGGAAAATCATGAATATTTCGAACCTTGTAAATGAGTTTTCCAATAAGAGGGTCAGAACTTTAAAATGTAATAGCGGTAATAGGGTAAATTGTCACTCATAGACTGAAGAATATTTCTAATACATTTAAAAAACAAAATTGTGCGTAAAACAATGTTTTCAATTTTTACAATAATCCTTGGATATTTTTTACCATTCTTCCTGAAGTACAATCTTATTAAGTTCAAGTAAGAACGAAACAAGTAAGATAAAAGTAAAACCTTATCAAAGACCTTATCAAACTATATTCAATTTGATGTCTCTAGTTGCCGTCGGGAGGTTGCCATTTGTGCAAATGACGAATATGGTGTTGAAATAAAGTGTGTGCGATTACCACTTGTTTTTCTAAGCTGTATAAATAAAACAAAGTTGTCTAATTTCCACTTATATTTTTCTCTAAAACATTACGCGTTTCGCTACACTGTAGCTTCTTCGGATAGTTGACAAAGAATGAAATTATATAGTGACAAATAGTAGGTACTATAGTAATCAAGTAAGCTTAAGTTTAAAGTAAGTAACAAGAACGATTTTTTTTTCAATTGTTGTTTGTTCCTGCCGTCGTGTTTTCTTATTTAAGCTTTTAAATTACTAATACTGGATGAGAGTTTTTCTTTAATTCTTCTGTCCGTCTTGCTTCCTACCCTACACACACAATTATATACACTCATATACACACACACGCCCACACATATCCACACCTAAATGTCTGTGATTGTTTTTAAGCAAGAGTGTAAAATCCGACAATGAATTACCCCTCAGTCACGCCAGTTAAAGGCTGGGTAAGGCCGGATGTCTTCTGAGAAGTGTTCTACGTTGATCACTCGCCAGTCGGTAGGTTTCCTGATAGACTTATGGGTAGGCACATAACCAAGGGTTGATAGCCTGAGGGGGGTGCTGGCCTGAGTTTGTCGGTAGCTAATGACCGGGGGTTCGGAACCAACGTTAAGCTGTAGGTCCAGTCGCTAAATAGCCTTCGATGCTGAGCCCGTTGAAGCTATGGAAGAGAAAGTGGCATGCGTTCTGAGGGAGCTGACATAAGAAGACTTCCGCCACTTTTTCAACAATGGAAGATTCGCATGGAGCATTGTAGGGTTAGAGAAGGGGTGTATATTGGAGATGATAATAAATAAATATGTACGAAATCAAAATAAAATGTTTTACTGCGTCAGTCTCGTTATTTACTAGTACACCTAGTATTTCTATATTTCTTAGCAAATATCAGGCGTTTAACTTTACTAGCTTTACTATAGCTTATATTAATCACTTATTAATCCAAAGTTTTTTTAGAACAAGCCAAGACTCACCCAAGGGTTGTGTAGTTCAAAAAGTTTCTTTTCAAACAAGCTGTGTATTGCCGACCTTGCAGTCAATATTAGCGGTACTACCCTAGAAAGAACCAGCATTTTTTTATTGGGAAAAGAAAATATATGTATTGATGTGGGCAAGGTCGATGCAAATTGCTCTCGTTGAATGTTTTAAAAGAAATTTCATGGCCGCTGTTTACGCTAATCGGCAAAAACAGTTTTCATTTTTTATAATGTAAATTCTAACGAACAGCAAGATTTTCATAGAATTGACACGGATTTTACTCATTCTTTTGAAACGGGTTTCGCAACGTCGACAAAAACAACCACCGAGTGGGTGTTGTCTTGTGGTTTCCTTTCATTATTTGTTTAAACAATTTTTTATCGAAACGAACAGTTTTATATTTGAATAAACGCGAATAAGAAATTTTTACTTTCTGATAATCTCAAGATCGTATTGAAATTGAAACTAAAGTGTGTTAAAACTCTGAAATATAATAGCGGCAACACTGTTCAAAATGTAAATACATTGTGTCAATTTAAGCCAGCTGATCATCATGTGCGTCAAGGATTTGCGAATTTGGCTCTTTCCATTTTGGGGAAAAATAATATTTTTTGTTGAAGCACCCTTGTAAGTCTGTTAATGGGTTCGTAGACCAACATAACTGCAAAATTTGGGGTAATCAAAATCCTCATGCGACTTGGGAGTTATCTCTTCATCTTCACTTTCTGGTGCGATTTTTGGCACGAAGGAGTGAGAGGACTGTTTTTTTGAAGATGATGAAAATCCTGTTGCTGTTGATGGAGAAGGATATATTTGACTTGAACTGATAAATTTGAATATAAACAATATTTTCTTTCAACAAAATTGAAAAACTCACAGATTTCACCAGGCAATCGATTTATTAAAAGAAAAGTTACCTGGACACGTTATTTCGCGAAATGATATTGCCAACTGGCAACCAAGATCATGCCATCTGACGGCCTTGGATTATTTTTTGTAGGGTTATGTTAAATCTCTGGTTAAATATCACCAGATGAAATGGAGTGGGGCATTTGAAAAACATTTTTTGAAAAATTAACAAGATTAAATAAAAATTACCATATTATCACAATGTTGTTGCCATTGTGCTTCATTTTAAAATTCTGACACTCTTATTGCATTACCCTTTACAATTCGTTTCTTTGGACCGTGCATTTTATTTTTGTTGTTCGAGAACAAAAAGTTACTAGATTTAGTCCGACGAGATGCGAGATTTTTCTCAAGAGTCGACAACAACAAAGAAGTCGCCCTGGACTAAAAAATTTTAACTGGCGAATTCTAGTGACAGTAGCTTAACCTGCATAAAAATGCTATTTTTCTCGTCCTCGAGAAAATGTTTACAGTTGCTAGATTTAATCCGAGATTAGATGCGCAATTTCAAGATTTTACCTATAGTCGACGGAGAAAAAAAATTCGATTGGCGAATTTTAGTAACTTGAGCTTACACTGCATAAAAAATGTAATTTTTCTAGCCCTCGAGAAAATTTTTATAGTTGCTAGATTTAATCCGGGACGAGATGCGCCATTTCAAGATTCTACCTATAGTCGCAGGAGATAAAAAAATTCGCCCTGGACTAAAAAATTACTATTGGCGAATTCTAGTGACTAGAGCTTAAACTGCATGAAAAATTAAACTTTTCTGGCCTTCGAGAAAATTTTTTACAGTTGCTAGATTTAATCCGGGACGAGATGCGCCATTTCAAGATTTTACCTATAGTCCACCGGAGATAAAAAATTTCGCCCTGGACTAAAAAATTACGATTGGCGAATTCTAGTGACTAGAGCTTAAACTGCATGAAAAATGCAATTTTTCTCGTCCTCGAGAAATGTTTTACAGTTGCTAGATTTAATCCGGGACGAGATGCGCCATTTCAAGATTTTACCTATAGTCACCGGAGATAAAAAATTTCGCCCTGGACTAAAAAATTACTATTGGCGAATTCTAGTGACTAGAGCTTAAACTGCATGAAAAAATGCAATATTCCTGGCCCTCGAGAAAATTTTTATAGTTGCTAGATCTAATCTGGGACGAGATGCGCCATTTCAAGATTTTACCGATTGTCTACGGAGATAAAAAAAAGATTCGCCCTGGACTAAAAAAATATGATTGGCGAATTCTAGTGACTAGAGCTTAAACTGCATAAAAAATGCAATTTTTCTAGCCCTCGAGAAAATTTTTATAGTTGCTAGATCTAATCCGGGACGAGATGCGCCATTTCAAAATTTTACCTATGGTCGCCGAAGATAAAAAAATTTCGCCCTGGACTAAAAAAGTACGATTGGCGAATTCTAGTGACTAGAGCTTAAACTGCATAAAAAATGCAATTTTTCTGGCCCTCGAGAAAATGTTTATAGTCGCTAGATCTAATCCGGGTCGAGATGCGCCATTTCAAGATTTTATCTATGGTCGCCGGAGATAAAAAATTTCGCCCTGGACTAAAAAATTACTATTGGCGAATTCTAATGACTAGAGCTTAAACTGCATAAAAGATGCAATTTTTCTGGCCCTCGAGAAAATTTTTATAGTTGCTAGATCTAATCTGGGACGAGATGCGCCATTTCAAGATTTTACCGATAGTCTACGGAGATAAAAAAAATCGCCCTGGACTAAAAAATTATAATTGGCGAATTCTAGTGACTAGAGCTTAAACTGCATAAAAAATGCAATAATTCTGGCCCTCGAGAAAATTTTTATAGTTGCTAGATCTAATCCGGGTCGAGATGCGCCATTTCAAGATTTTACCGATATTCTACGGAGATAGAAAAAAAAATCGCCCTGGACTAAAAAATTATGATTGGCGAATTCTAGTGACTAGAGCTTAAACTGCTTGAAAAGTGCAATTTTTCTGGCCCTCTGAGAAAATTTTTATAGTTGCTAGATTTAATCCAGGACCAGATGCGCCATTTCAAGATTTTACCTATAGTCGCAGGAGATAAAAAATTCGCCCAGGTCTGGGCTAGAAATTACGATTGGCGAATTCTAGTGACTACAGCGTAAACTGCATGAAAAGTGAAATTTTTCTGGCCCTCGGGAAAATGTTACTATTTGTTAGACTTAGCCCCTAGGCGAGATACGCCACCTCCGGTTTTTTCCCGTGGACTATGGGAACAAACCGGAGGATAAATTAAAAAAAAATCGTCCAAGACTAAAACATTTTCAATTGGTGCATTTGAAGATTTTTCTCAAGAGTCAACAACGATAAAAAAAATCGCCCTGGACTAAAAAATTTTGACTGGCAAATTCTAGTGACAGTAGCTTAATCTGCAAGAAAAATGTTATTCTTCTCGTCCTCGAGAAAATTTTTGTAGTTGTTAGATTTTATCCCGGACGAGATGCGCCATTTCAAGATTTTACCTATGGTCGACGGAGATAAAACAAAATCGCCCTGGACTAAAAACTTCCGATTGGCGAATTCTAGTGACTAGTGCTTAAACTACTAGAAAAGTGTTATTTTCTGGCCCTCGAGAAAATTTTTATAATTACTAGATTTAGTCCGAGACGAGCTGCGCCATTTCAAAATTATTTCCATAGTCAAAATAGATAATCAACACACGAAATTCACCTTTTGCCATGTTGACCAAAATATCGAACTTATTTGATTTTTTGAACTTCATTCACAATTTTCACCGTCATCTATCGGAAAAGTATCTGAAACGTATTGTCCAAACTTGGGGCCATGTGATAACCTCTTTTTGCTATCTATACAGCACAAAAGTTTTTTCTAATTATATAGAAACTTGGAAAAGATAGATCATTGTGAGAACAGGTTATAGGAAACAATGAACAAATACTGTGATTATTATATTTATAGAAACATTAGTAAAGCAGATACATTTTTAAGCAAAATTAAATAGAGATAATTAAGTTTAGCACTTAATAAATATAGAAAAACCGTTTTAAACTACCCCGGTACAATAAAATATAGAGCGAGTGTGTCGGGAATGAATCTCTATTAAATCAAATATTTTAACGTCATATTTGTCAGATATAAACACAGCGCAGCATATTTAATCTACAACCACTACCATATTTTTCCTTTGAAGTACTCTTACTGCATCTGTTGTATCAATGTGTCGCATAAAAACTAGAGCGGAAATGTGGTGGCAACAGTTTTACAGCAGCTGATTATCGCGTCAAATAAAATAGAAGCATTATTGCGTATCCTTTAATATACTTTTGAATAGATTTATTTGAAACTTTGATTCATTTTCTTAATAATCGTGCAAGGAAATTAGAAAACTATATTTAGAAATATAGTTCAATAAATAGTTAAGTTATATATATATATATATATATATATATATATATATATATATATATATATATATATATATATACAGAACATATACATATACAGAACAGGATGGAATAAGGATTAATGGTGCATATTTAAATCATCTTAGATTCGCAGATGATATTGTTCTACTTTCGCAAGATCCAGAGGAACTGCAAAGACACGTACAAGAGCTGCAAAGGGCTGGGGAACCATTTGGCTTGAAAATAAACCAGAAGAAGAGTCAGGTCATGTTGAAGAAGACGCAGGCCATGTAGCGAGGCGATGGGACGAAAGATGGACCAGGGCGGTCCTGGACTGGATACCACTTGATCACAAACGGAGACGACCGAAAACACGATGGACTGATGATGTATATTGAACCCGAATGGCAGAGGAAAGTTCAGGATCGCGAGACTTGGAAGCATGATAAGGATAAGCATGAATCCAGGATAAGAACTTGCCAACCCCTTAAAATTTTTATTTCTGGACCGATTTTCATAAATTTTCTTTTATTGGGTAGATCATCTCGGAAAACGGCATTAAGAAATGTTTTTTTTCTGGCTAATATCATGGCCAACTGCGTCAACTTTTATGGCTCCCGTTTTCGAGAGGTACTATTAGGATTTTTTTTTAGAAAAAACTAACAACCGTTCTTGACCAGCACTACCTTAAATCAAACTACCGATTTTTATAGTTCTAAATTACTGGGTGTCCTTGATATTATTTTATATTTTTACAATAATAATTAATAATTTTTCTAATAATTACAGACTATTTTTTAACAACGTTACGTCATTAAATATTCACGTAAGGTGTGAATAGATTCATTATTTTTTTAATAAATTTGAATAATCTGTATACGCTGTATAACTGTATAAATTTTCATGATGATATATTTTCATTTGCCAAATAATACTAAAAAAAATGTCAGTTGTGGCGGGAATAACTATTGCAATTTCTATGTCAGCTAGTATATTGCTCTGAATAAATATAGCAGAAAAAAAAACAAACAAACAATAAAAATATGAAATTATTAATGTATAACTGTGAATTTTATAATAACAGTTTTGTCTGATATTTTGTTTTTTAACGAATTAATTGTTAATGCAAAAAATTACAAATATTCATAAGAAACCTGATCGTTAGAAACGGAAAAAGAAAAGAACGCAGAGACAGAGAGAGAAAGACGTGCCATTCCATTATTATTGCGTTAATTGTTCTGGTGAAACAGTTTATGGTAAGTCATCTGTTCAGCCTGGCTCTTCAACTTATTTGACGATGAAATTAATGGGAGAAATCTATAACGATCTCTTCTTGCTCGCTTACGAGTCTCTTTCTCTGATTGTTCAGTGTTTGATTGCGTTTCCAATAGCGTTTCAATTGATTATTAGGCTTGGTGCTCTTAGAACTAGTAAATTTATTTCGATTGCTAACAATCACGACGCCACTTTAAGCCCCAATGTCCTCAATAACTCTGCTTAACGATTAATGCATGTTTATATTTATTTTGGTTAATTTTCACTTTAAATAAGACTGTCAAAATAACTGGTTGAAGAGAGAGTGGTGACTTTATAAATAAAACCCATTTTATTCATCAAATTTGTTTTGTCTTCTTTAAAGTAATCCTCTCCTTGAAATACGCTTATTCCAATGTTTGTTTTTTAATCTTGGAAACAGTTTTTAGACGCTATTTCTGGTATTTCCTTCACAGCTGTCAGCGAACTGTCTTAATTGGCTTCTGTGAGGCTTAAAACGGTGTCCACAAAGTGGTTTCTTCAATCGAAAGAATAGGAAATGTCATAGAGTGCAATATCTGGCGAATATGGTGGTTGTGGCACGTTTTTAGCGAAAATTTGGTTAATTATGGTAATATTTTCTTCACTGGTTGACGTGGAATGAGACTCATGAACGAGATTCATATTCACTACTTCTTTATGATCACTAAACTGCTTGTACCACATTTTTTCATTGCCGGAACACACTCTTTCCTCGATAAATTTTTCTGTTTAAAAAAATCGGTGAAAAAAAAATTCAACAATCACAAAATACGCTATAATGCAACAATCACAAAAGACGCTAACTTCACAAGCGAAATGGCATTACTCTTCTGTCAGATGTCAACGACCGTCATACCAACTTAAATAACAAATAGTTGGATTTGTACGTAAAGCGCACGAATTTTTAAGCAAAATTCACCTTACTTTTTGATCATGGTGGTAAAATGTTGAAAGAATGTACAGAATGCATTAACGACGAGAATTGCCCCGAAATGCCTTCTGCGTTAACACATAACTGGAATCTCAGTATAATCAAGAATTTGAATTACGCGCCATTTATTTGTCTTCTGTCAAACTATTTGAAAATAATATTTCACAGCTGTCAATTATAAACTGGGGAAGTTTGCCATGCAGTGTTATATAATCACGGTGCAC
Organism: Cosmopolites sordidus; assembly: GCA_031761425.1. Taxonomy (NCBI): domain Eukaryota; kingdom Metazoa; phylum Arthropoda; class Insecta; order Coleoptera; family Curculionidae; genus Cosmopolites; species Cosmopolites sordidus. The sequence goes on from JARFXV010000693.1 coordinate 333,939, forward strand.
ATACAAATCGGCAAATTCTATTCATTAAAGGAAAAAATCTTTCTCAATAATCCTACGACGATTTCATGCATAATGTTCATGTCTCTTTATTAAAAAGGATTCCGTTTGTTATTTTTATTTAAAAAATTCATCATTCAATTATTTCACATAAAGTTTTCAATATTGTTGGCTGTCAGAGTTGCAATTACTAGCACTATTTTTTTTACATCGTAATACGTTTAATAATAAGGTTCACGTAACATTAAGGGCCGCTTGTACAATGCCAGAATATTCCAGGTATAAGCTATACTTCGAATAAAATTTGAAACGCCCTTTCTACAGAACAGGTCGTCTCAAATTTTATTCCAAACACATGATTAAGCGTTTTATTAAGTTAAATGTTCAAAATGTTTTTTTGAATCTATACAAGCTTGGTACTGTTTTAACTAGTGTAAATTCATTTGAAGTTGGAAAAATCTGTCTCTACTCATTGTATCTCTAAAGAGATTTATGTATAAGGCCTAATTCCAAAACAGTCGAACTTATAAATATGTTAGGCAGCCAACCGCAATGTGCAATCCAAATAGACTTTTTAGTTCGAGTAAATTCGTTGGTTTGAAGTGAACGTTTTTTAGGGACATATATGTTAGTAAAGTTTTCCATTTTTTCAAACCCAGCATCATTTATATATTTCTGAAAATATTCCAACGGGCTTAGTACGTCGGACTTATCATTGCTTCAGTCTAATTCATTCCAGACTATATCAGGATTATAAAAATTACGTTTACACCATTTTATATAATCCTTTTGAGTTATAATATCATTGAAGTTTGGTTGATTGACTGTTCCTGCAAATAACGCCAAAGGCAAATTATCTTCATTGTCTCAACGGGACTCAGGAATTTCAAAACTTTTGGACTAACTTTGTTGGCTCCTACACGAACATATCTGATGAAGGTCACAAATTGAATTTTGACAATTATTTTTTATCGTTTCAAGTCCTAAAGCATAAAAATATGCTGCTGGAACAGTAAGAGTGAATAGATTTAGCAAATCTCCACTATTGGATAACATACAGTTGAAACAAATAGGTGGCGGGGTTCCCTGATAAATTGACAACTGAAAATAGAGATATTGCATTAGTAAAATGGATGGATAATCGTACAGTAGTACTCGCTTCGAATATTGTGGGTGTTGGACAGGAAGAATTGGTTTCTAGGTGCGATAAGACCGAGAAGTAGGGTGGATGTTACAAGGCAAAATTATATAAACACTCAATGGGTGATGTTGATTTACTCGATCAAATGATCTGATATATAGAATATAGAATATAGAATATGATATATAGAATGTATATTCATTCTAGAAAGTGGACACTTCGCCTAATATTTCATGCAGTTTACTTGGGTGTGGATTTGGATATAAGTAAGATATTTTTAAACATCCGTTTGCGTTTGGCAGAGTGTTTGTTAAAAGTTGGTAAACCAGTTCAAGCTCAAGGCAAAACAGGAAGCCCAAGAGAGTAATACCTCAGGTGTTAAGATCAAAAATTCCAAACCATAATAAAGAAATCAGGCCATAGTCAGAAGTACAATACGATTCCATAGATCATCTGCCACATCTTGATGGTAGTGGGGAAGGAAAGCGGTGCAAAAATGACAAATGTAACAAAAAAACGCATGTCTTTTGTGATAAGTGTGGGGTACATTTATATTTAAAAAAAAAGAAAGAAACTGTTTTGTTATGTATCATAGAAAATCATTTTCGTAGACGTTTATTTAGTTTCCTAATTAAGTATTTTAAATACCTATGTAATATTTTTTTATGCCTATTAAAACATTTTGTTCATAAACTAGAGCTTTTATAAACACAAATTAATTAACTATTTACATCGAAATGTTTTTTATCGCACTTTAAAAAACATTCCATGCCAAATTGACCACTTTTGAACCCAACCCTTTTCGATTTCGCTGAAACTTTAGTGTCATTTTCTACACAAATGGAAGGGTTTTACGGTTAGAGGCGTATCAGCCATCTTAGACTATTAAGCAACTGGACCTATAGCTTAACGTGGGTTCCGAACCACGGTCATCAGCTAGCGACAAACTCAGGCTATAAACCCTTAGTTATGTGTCTACCCATAAGTCTATCAGGAAGCCTACCAACTGGCGAGTGACCAACATAGAACACTTCTCAGAAGGCATCCAGCCTTACCCAGCCTTTAACTGGCGTGACTGAGGGGTAATTCGTTGTCGGATTTTACACTCTTGCCTAGAGACAATCACAGACATTTAGGTGTGGATATGTGTGGACGTATGTGTGTATATGTGAGTGTATATAAGTGTGGGTATAGGGTTGGAAGTAAGACGGACAGAAGAATTAAAGAAAAACACCCATCCGAGCGCTGGAATCGAATCAGCTACCTTTGGATTGCCAGGCAGGCGACTAACCTACTGGACCACCGCGACCGGCGAATTAGTATCAAGAATATTGATAGTTAATTGTATAAACCGTAAAATCCTAATCGCTAATTATAAGTTTAAACTATAAGTTAAGAATAAAATATCGCAGAATCATTGACTGAAATTAATTTTACTGTATAAACAAAATTTTTAAAATAGAGAAAGTGAAAAAAATTCAATTAAATAAAAAAAATAGAAGGAAAAGACGGCCCACTCTCCTTTGCATGGGAATATTTACAGAAAAAAATAGTTTTTTTTTTAGAGAAAAAAGAAATTAAACACGTCGGACTTCGAAAAAATTACGGTTTTTTTCAAAAAAAATAAAAATTTCATAGAACTTGATTTCTGAAATGTTTTCCTATTTTTTTCTAAAAAGTGAATTAAAAAAAAAGCGCCTCAATACGTGAATTTTTGAAAAAGTTATGGCTATTTGAAAAAAAGGAGCCTTTTTTTTCAAAAACCCATACTTTTTTTGGGTTGGGAAAAAACATTTGAAAAAATTCTGAGAAACGTCTTTTGGGGAAGGGGGTAGAAAAGCACAAAAAAGTTTCAGCGAAATCGAAAGGGGTCGGGTGCAAAAGTGGGTGGAGTTCAAAAAAATAGGAAAAAAAATCAGAAATCAAGTTCTATGAAATTTTTAATTTTTTCTAAAAAAACCGTAATTTTCCGCCATTTAATCGTCATCGATTTGGCATGGAATGCCCCATATATCCCGATATATTCGATATCAAGTCCCCAGAATATATCTTTTTAATTAATTCATAATATTTCCATGTTAAATCTGACCTCTTGCGTAAATTCTAACTCCGGTGCACTGTACTCACTCCAAATAACATGAACTATTGGTCTAATGCTAAATTAACTTGGATTGTAAAGAAATTGTTTGTTTCTATTTCGCCTCTCCTCTTGTTTGATATTCAATAAAAACTATCTGAAATTACCAGTGCATATAACTTATCACATTATCCAATTCAGAAAAGATACAAAGATATGTTAATATAAAAATTGTAACAAATTATCATACTTTAAATGCGCGAAAGCTTAACCATATGCATAATAATGTACATACGTACATATATCATTCCACAGTGACCCATATTGGTGTCAGAATCTAACAGCAAACCGACGACGGTAACCGCACCGGCACAGTATACATATCTTTTTCACTAGGTCACAAATCTGTCCTGTCAAACCGGCGTACTGTGAAACGTAACTAATCTAATAAAATCTGTTAATTTTCGGGGACATTTGGGTTAATTTCTTCTTGCTTAACAGTGCTTTCGAGCGCGTAATTCTGTTAATTGTTTTTTTTTAATTGAGATGCTACGAATTAGACTTAAACGCACCAGATAAACTGAACAAAAATTCTTTTAGATTGTTAGTTTAGATATTTTGAGTGCGTCCGACTTTAAATTCATATAAAGCAACAACCATATTAAATGCCGCGCCGCGTTACTTCTGACACAGCGCACTCTGCCAATCCAGTTTCCGACCACTCTTTCAAGCAACCAGGGCCTTATGTCGACAACTGTTCGAGTTATGTTGGCTTCCAAGGCATCAATAGCTGCTGGTTTATCGACCTAGACCAAACAATTAACATAACCCCAAAGAAAATAATCAAAAGGCGTTAAATCACATGACCCTGATGGCCAATTAACATGTCCGTTCCTCGAAATAATGTTCTTACCGAATTGTTCCATCATCAAATCGATTGTTGCGTTGACTGTATGACATGTGGAGCCATCCTGTTCGAAACACATCTCCTCCAAATCAATACCATTCAAATTAGGAATTAAATAAGCCCAACTTCCTGCGAACGGTGACGAATTGATAAATTTGGATCTTCATCAACATTGTCAGCAACAGCGGCGATATTTTTTTCAGAATGGCCAATTTTTTGCCTTGTCTTTGTTTTAATATCGAGTGTACGGATTTGACGATAATGTCGGTAACAGTTGGGCGATCATGTTCACCATAAAATTCACAGAGTGTTCAAAAAGTGTGGCACACTGAACACTGATTTCGATAATAAATTTTGACACTTTGCAAGCGTTGCTCTGATGTTAAACGTTCTACTCCCAGTTCGTTTGACAAAAAATCACCCTTTTTTATGAACCTCGCGATAAAGCCTAGCGCAGAAAAAAATATTTTAGGAAAAAAAATAGGTATTAATCAGATGGGACTAAATCTGCAGAATACAGCGGATGATCGATACATTCCAAAGTCGATTTCAATTATTTTTGCCGGGCATCATTTCATTTATGAATTTGTTACTTTTAGATTTTTTGTTTTTTTATTATAACCTAACAATTTTGGACTTTTTACTTGTAACCTTATTAGATGAAATATATATAAAATAATGTAATGTAATAAATGTTTTCCTTAATGCGTGAGGATGGAACAATATGCAGGGAAAAAAACGGAAATGTTAGAGGTTGTCCGAAGATTTTATTCAAAGTTATATGAGGACCAGAATCAAGCAAGAACAGAAGAACTGACTGCTCACTGAACAAGTGCCGGATATCCTGGTGGAGGAAGTGGAAATGGAGTCGATGAAAAATGGCAAGGCTCCAGGAAACGATAGTATAACTGTGGAGATGTTACAAGCTGGTGGTCGGACTTTACATAAAACACTAGCAAAATTATACTCAAAATGCCTCAAACAACAAGAAGTACCCAGCTTATAGAAAAATGCAGAAGTGATTATTTTACATAAGAAAGGAGCACGGGGACATTTAAAGAACTACCGTCCAAGAAGCCTCCTATCAGTGATGTACAGAGTTTTCAGCAAGATAATATCCAAAAAGAATACTAAGAAAACTTAATGACGCACAACCAAGGGAGCAAGCAGGATTCAGAAGTGGATTCAGTACAATGGATCACATCCAGGTCCTACAGCAGGGCATAGAAAGGCACAACGTATACATTATGCCACTATGCTTGGCTTTTATCGATTATGAAAAAACATTTGATTCAATCTCAAAGCCGGCCATAATGGATGGATTGCTTAATCAAGGTGTAGAGAAAGTCTATGTAAATCTATTAGGATCGATATATGATGAACCTACAGCGACAGTCCACCTTGACGATCTTGAGATTGGAATAAATGTAGAGCGGGGCGTACGGCAGGGTGACGCAATATCGCATCTGTTTTTCTCAGCCTGCCTGGAAGAAATGCTCCGTAATCTGGATTGGGAACAGGATGGAATAAGGATTAATGGTGCATATTTAAATCATCTTATGATGCAGATGATATCATTCTTCTTTCACAAGACCCAGAGGAGCTGCAAAGACACGTACAAGAGTGCAAAGGGCTGGGGAACCATTCGACTTACCAGAAAGAAGGAAATATACCAAGGAAGGAAAATATACCAGAAGAAGAGTCAGGTCATGTTCAATAAATTTGCTGAGAACAAAAGGATTTCTATTTTAGGAACGGATTTGGAAGTTGTGGATCACTATATATATATATATATATATATATATATATATATATATATATATATATATATATATATATATATATATATATATATATATATATATATGTTTGTGCGCACTGTTTCACGGGTGGAAAAACATGTATTGGGTTTTTTCCGGGAGTACATCCGGTTGTCGGGTTGGTCCCTGTCGGGAGCTTGCAGACGTTTCGCCAAAATCTCATTTGGCATCATCGGTGCTTACTGTCGCGAGGTTCGTGACTCACGAACCGACAGGGACCAACCCGACAACCGGATGTACTCCCGAAAAAAACCCAATACATATATATATATATATATATATATATATATATATATATATATATATATATATATATATATATATATATATATATATATATATATATTGATTGAAATCCTAAAAGAAACAGCAGAAAAGGTAGGACTCCAAATATCCTTTGAAAAGACACAATACATATCCTGCAACAGACTAACAACACCATTTCTAAAAACAAAATATGGTAACATCAGACGAGTCTCTCAATTCAAATATTTGGGTGAAATAATCATGGAAAATGGGTTGGAAAAAGCGGCCAATAAGGGTAGATGTCAAAAAATGGAAACGGCATTGAGACTTACACAAAATATTTACAACAAAAAATGCCTATCTAAAAACACAAAACTGAGACATTACAACACGGTTATTAAGCCAGAATGTCTATATGCTGCAGAAACGCTCATTTTGAATAGAAAGAGGGACATCGAGGACATTGAAAAGAAGGAAAGAAAAATCATAAGAAAAATCCTAGGCCCCAAACAAATAAATAGCACAACATACCGACTTCGAGAAAACCAAGAAATCAAACAATACACAGATATACATAGCGATATGAGAAAAAGAAGACTTAAGTTTTACGGACACATCAAACGCATGAATCCGAGTAGGTTAACTAGACAAATAGTCGAATTTTATGAAAATAGGAGTAGAGCTAAAGTAGAAATAATTAAATGGATTGCGGCAATTAAAGAGGACCTAAGATCAGCAAATATTACACAAAGTGAAATTCAGGATAGAGGTTGTTTCAGACACCAGGTTAACGTTTGGAAGGTTGGCCAGAGAGGCAAATGTAGGAAGGCTGGAACAACTTGGTCTGACGAAAGGAAAAAAGCTCATAGCGAAAGAATGAAATTAGTATGGGCTCAAAGGAAGGCTAACAACAACAAACGCCTCTAATTGTACTTCGCGTGGTCCACCAGGGCCCATACGTGAATAATAATATATATATATATATTCATCATCAGCCCGTATCGATCCACTGCAGGATGAAGGCCTCTTCAGCATGCTTCCAACCTTCACGGTCCTGGGCTTTCCTCTGCCACTCGGGTGCAATATACTTAACGATGTCATCAATCCGTCGTGCTTTCGGTCTTCTTCGCGGACGTTTGCGATCAAGCGGTATCCACTCCAGGATTGTCTTGGTCCATCTGTCGTCCCATCGCCTCGCTATATGACCTGCCCATCTCCATTTCAACTGTTTTACTCTTCCAATGATGTCACAGACTTTTGTTTGTTCCCTGATCCATGCGCAGGACTTTCTGTCTCGTCTTGTAATGCTAAGCATACATCTTTCCATTCCCCTCTGTGCCACCCGAAGTTTTTGAATTGATTGCGATGTGAGTGTCCAGGTTTCACTTCCGTATGTCATAACGGGTAGAACGCACTGATCGAATACTTTTCTTTTCAGGCAAAGTGGGAGTCTGCTCTTAAACACTGTGTTGAGCCTACCAAATGCCTGCCAGCCACATTTAACACGCCGTTCCACCTCCCGGGCGGTATTCCCCTCCATGGAAATCTCTGCCCAAGATATATAAAGCTGTCCACAATCTCTAAATCCCTTCCTAGAACTGAAATTCTTCTGTCCTGAGCGAAGTTATTGAACATAACCTGACTCTTTTTCACGTTTATTTTCAAGCCAAATGGTTCGCCAGCCCTTTGCAGATCTTGTATGCGTCTTTGCGGCTCCTCTGGGTCTTGTGAAATGAGAATAATATCATCTGCAAATCTAAGATGGTTTAAGTTTGCACCATTGATCTTTACACCATCCTGTTCCCAATCCAGTTTACGGAATACTTCTTCAAGACCAGCCGAGAAAAGAATAGGCGATATTGCGTCACCCTGCCGTACACCTCGTTCTATATTAATTCCCACTTCAAGATCATCAAGGTGAATTGTGGCTGTAGCTCCATCATATATTGATTCTAATAGGTTTACATAGGCTCTCTCTACACCTTGGCTAAGCAGTGCATCCATTATCGCATGCTTTGAGATGGAATCAAATGCTTTTTCGTAGTCGATAAAAGCCAAGCACAGTGGCATGGTGTATTCGTTGTGCCTTTCTATGACCTGCTGTACAACCTGGATGTGATCCATATATATATATATATATATATATATATATATATATATATATATATATATATATATATATATATATATATATATATATATATATATATATATATATATATATATATATATATATGTATATGTATATATATATATATATATATATATATATATATATATATATATATATATATATATATATATATATATATATACATTTACCACTTTAATCAGTGTGTCCTGCCCGTTATGACATACGAAAGTGAGACCTGGACACTCACTCTCAGTCAGTTCAAAAACTTCGAGTAGCACAGAAGAATGGAAAGATGTATGCTTGGCATTACTAGCCGAGATAGAAAGACCTGCACATGGATCAGAGAACAAACGAAAGTGAGTAACATCATTGGAAGAATAAAACAATTGAAATGGAAGTGGGCAGGCTATGTAGCGAGGCGATGGGATGAAAGATGGACCAGAGCGGTCCTGGACTAGATACCGTTTGATCGCAAACGACCACGGAGAAGACCGAAAAATCGATGGACTGATGCCATTATTAAGTATATTGGACCCGAATGGCAGAGGACAGCTCAGGACCGCGAGAGTTGGAAGCATGCTGAAGATGCATGCTTGGCCTTCATCCTGCAGTGGATTGTTACGGGTTGATGATATAAATATATATATATATATATATATATATATATATATATATATATATATATATATATATATATATATATATATATATATATATATATATATATATATATATATATATATATATATGTATATTACAGAAATCTTTCACCCTTTTACGCTACCTTGTGAGCATATATATATTTTTACGCTACCTTGTGGGCATATATATATATATATATATATATATATATATATATATATATATATATATATATATATATATATATATATATATATATATATATATATATATATATATTTATTGTAGAATTGCAATTGTTCTGACGATGATTTTATAAAATAAACCGAAATATTAATAAACCATTAAAAAAATAATAATTATATTAATACAATTGGCCGAAAATTCCAACAAAAAAATAATATTAACCGTTCAGGAAAATGCACACTATATATGAGGTACATTTTAAAGATGACAAATAAATATTGATGAACAAGCAAATCTTCTGCATTTTATTTAATAATTCCTAGTATTTTTCTACAAAATGTGTAACAACAAAATGCCCAATAAGAGTTGTTTTGCGATTTTAGATGGCCCGTTCATCGCGAAATGAAAGTGATCTTCGTCAAAATCTAGGCCACCGATAGCCTGAATGATATTTACGAATAAGACATCGGTTATTATTTATATCTAAAAGTCGGTAGCCTAGATACTTGTCAAGATAAATCATGATTTAAGTGAGATTTTCGTCGTGCAATACGTAGAGATATATTTTTTTCTTTGTATCGCGAAATGAGATGGAAACAAATAAAACGACGTCATGATTGAAGGCGACTAATTGAATAGAAAAAAATGTTAATTTAATGTCCCGAGTGATATTTTCATTTTCTATTAGTTGCGGAGTTAAATGAAAGTGAAGGAAATCGGATGTTGGTCGTTTATTACGAATTTGGAATTTCTCCGAACGATTTAGATGCTAAAACCTGATAATTAGACATGGTATTAGATTAACTATGAAAAATTCAACATAATTGCAATCTAATATACGAAGGAATGATGATAAATGTTATGGTTAGTCATAAGTTATGTCGTTTTATTCAGAATTTACTAGTAAGTCTTTCAAATTGAGCGGGTTTTTTAATTCTTGAATAAAACACAGATGGCGTTATCAATTTGTCTAGGTCTAGTCTCATTTCAGAAGTGTCATATATGACATTTATAAAAATGGAGTCGTTAGAATACAACGTGTTAAAATTGTTGAATTATTTTATAAAAACGGGCGTTCTGTGAATTTTTTTTTAGAAAATTACTTAATATGTACCGTTTGCCCAATCGTTCATCTGAAAGCACTATCAATCGAGTTTTTCACAAATTTAAAGAAACTCGTTCGGTGAAAGATGTAAGAAGAGCAATATACAGTCGTAGTGGTTGTTCACAAAAGCATATTGATTTGGCACCTGAAAGGGTTGCTGAAGACCCAGAAATTTCTATTAGTCGACGTTTACAACAATTTGGACTCAGTGAATCTACAATATGGCGCATTTTACGAAAGGATTTAAAAAAGCCCCTAGATCATTCAAAACGCCGGTCATTTTTTTCAAAAGAAATGCCAAACTGGGAAAAATTTGGGATTTGGGATGGGATTTCTTCCAAAAATATTATTTTCTGAAAACAAAAACAAAATTTTATAGAAAATGAATTCAGATTTTTTTTTGAAAAGTTTTTAAAAGTGTTTGAAAAGTCGAAAACGAATAATTAAAAAAAAAAACATTTTATTTGGACTATTTTTGGAAAAATTATGACTATTTCAAAAAGCCAAATCAAAATGGGTCGGGTGCAAAAGTGGTCGATTTGGCATGGAACGCCCCATGAATATATTTAACATTTTTTTTACCCTTATATTTTTTGTTTTTAATTATAACCTAACAATTTTCGATTTTTCATATGTAATGGTATTACACGCAAAAAATTAAAAAAAAAATTATGAAAATTTATTATTTAATGACGTTATTACAGCTTAAATTATCAGTATCATTTCTGAAATTAATGGTATTATTTGTTTTTTTACATAAATCATTTTTTTTATATTGTTTTTCAAAATTTAAAATTTTTATGTTGTTAAAATTAAAGTTGTGGTCATTATCTATGGCATCTATTTGTTAAGTATATCAGTCAAATATGTGTAAATTGAAAATTGGAAAAAAGAGCATATTTCATTTAAAAAAGGTTGGGAAATTGTTTTAATTCTATATAGTGGTAGGTTTTTAGGTATAATTTTTTTATATAAAAATGATGTATATTGTAAAGTTGTTCTGAGGATTGTTTGTAAATAAACTGAAACGTAAATCAAAAAATTACAAAAAAAAGATATATATATATATATATATATATATATATTACACATTACTAATTGAAAAATATTTGCTACAAAACAATTTTAGTGGTCTTGAACTTTTGACCTGGAGTGTATATTCTCAATTTTACCTGTTTACTCAGTTTTTTTAACTCTAAGAGTAGTTAATAAATAGATAAGATAAATAGAGAAGAGTAGTTCGAAAAGTTGTTAGTGTAATGCATATAAAGATATCCGAAAATGGTATGTCCTATATTTCAGTCTTGAACCTTAAATTAATAAAACAGAGAAATGACAATTAACGCGAGCGTAAAAAGAAAGACAAAGTTAAACATTTAGATTGATAGGTGGCGCAAGTAATTATCGTCTATACGTCGGGGTACGCACTGCGAGCGGAAGTAGTACAGTGGTACCGATCGAAAACTCGAGCCAGTACTGTGCTGGTACCCTCTCGACATCGGTCGCGAAGAAATGCGCTAAAAGAAACCACGATTGGTTCCTTTCATTCGAGCGTTTCATTTTCGTCGTTCATTTCGCGCTTGATTTTTTTCCGATCGGTTTTTATTTCTGAACTTTGTGCTGTGGTGATGACAGAAAATTAGTGCGTTTACAATGTTGGTTAAACAGAAAACTACCTTACCTTCACCCCAGCGATGGCAAAGCACCGAAATGCTCAATTCCCGGCCCTCCTTCACGCCCTTCTACCCTCCCAATCCGAAAAGGAACTCCTATCCTTATCGACCTCCGGAACCGACCTTCTGGAGGGACATCCCCCCACATTTCCGACCTCCCAGTTTCAGTTATCCCCCCAAAGTTCGCGATTATCACCTTCTACCCCCGTTTTATCGCAACGTCATGCCCCCTCCCCCCAATCCCAATCGATTACTCATGGTGGATCCTCGAAGATGGGCCAGTAGCATGGCCCGCAATGAAGGATTACTTCAGGCTCATCCCCCCTGTAACTGTAACGTAGTACCTAGCCCCCAAAACACTCCTCCTCAGCAGAAAGCGAAATCTATGGAGGACGTGAGGGAGTTTGTGGTGGAGTGGGAGAGCGATCATAACGGAAATAAGATTTCGCCCAGGACGAAGGGTCGAATGGAGATAAGGCGGTCGATGGAGAATCTTCTGGAGGAGGGAAGGATTCAAAAAGGGAGGATAGTTGGGAGGGGTGAGGAAAGATTTTATGGACAGGTTGGTGTGTTTTATTTTCTTTTTGTACTTTTGGTCTAAATATATTGAATATCAAGGTGACTGCGTTGAAAAATAAAATAAAATATTATGTTCTCTTTGTCATACTAAGAACAACCCTCATTCGTCAGAAAATGTAGAATACGCATTTCAATGGTTTATTAAATACAAATTACTCGACAGATCGACGTGAAAATGTATATGACGCCCTAATGAAGGATTAGATTTTCGAAATAAAACTACGACTACAGTGCCACACATGTGCCAATGCAGGAATCTTTTCAGTCCATTTAGTATCAATGGCTCTTTTCCTATTATGGATTGTGATTTTATTGTTTTACTTGTTTTTAATGCGCCCATCAGTTACTCTCTCCTGCCGTTCTTTATATAAATATAGTGCATTTAAAAACTTTCAAAAACTTTAAATCAAAAAATACTACTATGATAAAAGTAAAGTGTTTTTTTGTTTTCAAACCTTGGGCAGAGGATTTCAATGGACGGGGATACCGTCCGAAAGGTGGAACGGCGTGTTAAATGTGGCTGGCAGGCATTTGGCAGGCTCAACATAGTGTTTAAGAGCAAACTACCACTTTGCCTGAAAAGAAAAGTCTTCGATCAGTGTGTCCTTTCCGTTATGACTTACGGAAGTGTAACTGGAGTACTCACATCGCAATCAATTCAAAAACTTCGGGTAGCACAGAGGGAAATGGAAAGATGTATGCTTGGCAGTACAAAACGAGACAGGAAGCCCTGCACATAAATCAGGGAACAAACGAAAATATGTGGCATCATAGGAAGAGTAACAGAATTGAATGGAGATAGGCAGGCCATATAGCGAGACGAGAGGACGACAGATGGACCAAGACAATCCTGGAGTGAAAGAAGACCAAAAGCATGAAGGATTGATGATATCGTTAAGTGTATTGCAGCCTAGTGGCAGAGGAAAGCCCAGAAAGCATGCTGATGAGGCTTTTCCGATACGTTTCCGACTAAGAAACTCATCATCAATGCCAATACACCTATTTAAAATTTCATTTAGCATTTTCAAGTGAAAGTCCGCTTCGACTGAAGAGTCCAACTCAAACCAGTTGGACTCTTCAGTCGAAAAGAGATTTTAGCGAAACGTGGTGACTTCACAGAATCAACGGATTGACACCAGGAATGTTTTAGAAACATTATCTACCATCCGTGAAAGTGTTTTTAAGTTATAACATTTTCTTTAAACGTTTTCGTTTTTCTATTTGGATGTGCTTTAGAGTGTTGCTCACGAAAACTTTAAAAGCGATTTACTTGAAAACGGGTGTTTTATCAAGGCGAACTAAGAGTACCTCTTTTACGTAAAAAAGTCTGAGATGTCATAATCTTGAACGAAACGAAAAAAAATGAGCAATTATTTCCTTGGACCCCCTCATATTTGGGTACGCCCCTGATTGAAAATTTTAAATTTGAAATATACAATGTTCGTTTCGGCGATCAAAGTTTGCAACACTCACTCAATTCACCAAACGGTTTCGGAAACATTTGTGAAAAACTGTCTTCAGGACGCCCCGATTGGGGGGGCCTAGCTCCCTCAAGACTAATTATGCGACTAAGTCATCTATCATTTATATTATATGACAAAGTACCATTATTTTTAGTCGTAAACACGCTGGTAAAGTTCATACAATTCTGGACACCCTGTATATTCAAGGTGTAAGAGAAATAACTTAAGAAAAATAACAACTATTAGTTTAATATTGTTTGTATTTAAAAAAAGCACTGTATGTCGAAACAATTGTAATATACAGGATGTCCGGAAATAACGTCGAAATATTTTGGGAGGTGACTCTAGGGGTTAAAACATAAAAACAAATCCTATAAACATATCTCAAAAATTGCTTTTTAAAGGGGCTAGAGCCTCTTAAAGGGGAAACTCTGAAGATGATTTTTTCGCAATATTTTCGAAACGGTTTATGTTAGTCATGAAATTCGATATGCTTCAATAAGTTGAAATTAAACGCGTTTTTTGTGTTAATAATTGAATATTTTAGTCAGGACATCACATACAGGGGCATCTCCTTGGGGAAATGCTGCCATATCTTTTTTATTTATAATATTTTTTAATTTTTTAAATGAAATTATCGAATCGCAAAGATTGTTAGGTAAAAAAGATCCTTTTATTTCATCTCGTTAAGGTGGACCGTTTTCCAGAAAAATGATTTTTTTCAAAATCGATGCACGGGTTATATGGATATCGGAATGCATCTTAATAATCAAGTAGGCGGCTGTCACTGTTAATCTTTGTCTTTCACGTTTCGTATGAATGGCAAAATGGCCCATGATTCGTTGAAATGATGAATGGAAACACCTGTGAAGTTAGAAGATTGTATGCAGAGGCTTTCCCGGGAGAGTACTTCCTTGTACAGAAACATTTATAAACCTGCATAGAAGATTATGCGAAAAGGGATGTTTCATGCCTTCCAAACAAGAATGCGGAAAAAGACGGAGCACCAGAACTGTAGAAAATGAAGAACGAGATCCTTTTAGGAAATGTAGCAGAAAACCCAGGAAAAAATGTCAGACGAAATGCTGTTCAAGAAGGTATTCTTAAAAGTACCGTGCGGGAAATTGTTAGAGAGAAAGCATTTTATCCATATCATTTGCAGAAAGTGCCAAGGCTTAAAACCTGAAATATTCAATTATTAACACAAAAAACGTTTTTCCATTCCAACTTATTGAAGTATATCGAATTTCATGACTTTAGTATAAACCGTTTCGAAAATACTGCAAAAAATCAGTTCCCCCTTTAGGGGACTTTAGTCCCTTTAAGAAACAATTTTTGGGGTTGGTTTTTTTATGTTTTAATCTCTAGAGTCACCACCCAAAATATTTCAAAGTTATTTCCGGACATCCTATATACTTTATAATATTTCATTTTCAAAAAGTACCAATTCAAACTGAATTCCGACATTGGGCAAAAAAACGATGTGACGTCAAGTTTTAAGAAAATTTCAAAAAGTTTCGACCTGTTTTCCGCGGAAAAGGGTGCATTTTGAATACGTGCTTTAAGGAAACTGTTTGTTCAGAATATTGTAAAGAATAGCTGAATAAATTTACGATAGTTATTTCGCTTACACAGTGTATGTCATAGTAAAAGTGTGAAATCGAATTAGAAAAAAATAAATAGAAACAGTCTGATATGTTCTCGATTGAATACGCCTCACAGTAAATTTGTTCGCCGAGAAATTGTTATGAATGTGATAATGGTTTGAAACCAAGACAGTTCATACACATAAAAAATATTACAGAGAAGAAAGTTGGTATTTTGTTCAGCTTGTCAGCTGCCGTTTCGTCGATTTTTTTCCCATGTACACCCAATTATTTCGTATAAAAATCGTTGCTCTCACTTTAACGTTGATTAATAGTTGGGTTTCTCGCCTTCGTACTGTCGATTCTCCACATCCGTTTCCCATCGTGAAAATTGCGAATTTTCCACCGATAGTTAAGAAGCCGAAGCAGGTCGAAATTAAGGAAATAACCTAGTTTAAAAAGCTTTTAGACTCTTTTTTTTTAAATTCTTGAAACTTATATTTAATGTCTTATTAACGTCTTCAGATATTAAAAATTAAACCATTCTCTACTTATAACAGGT
Source organism: Cosmopolites sordidus (assembly GCA_031761425.1). NCBI lineage: Eukaryota > Metazoa > Arthropoda > Insecta > Coleoptera > Curculionidae > Cosmopolites > Cosmopolites sordidus. The sequence goes on from JARFXV010000693.1 coordinate 350,057, forward strand.
CTTTCAAATTAAGCGGTTTTTTAAAATTCTTGAATAAAACACAGATGGCGTTGTGAATTTGCCCAAGTCTAGTCTCATTTCAGAAGTGTAATAAATACAACAACGCATTTAAATTGTTGAATTATTTTATGAAAATGCGCGTTCAGTGAAAAACGTTTTTAGAAAATTATGCGATATTTACGGTTTGCACAATCGTTCATCTGAAAGCACTGTCAATCGAATTGTTCAAAAATTTCAAGAAACTGGTTCGGTAGAAGATATCTAAAAGCAATATATAGTCGTAGTGGTCGTTTACAAGAACATATTGATTTGGCACGTGAAAGTGTTGCTAAAACCCCAGAAATTTCGATTAGTCGACGTTTACAACGATTTGAAGTCAGTGAATCTACAACGTGGCGCATTTTACGAAAGAATTTAGCTCTGAAAACATGTAAGATTCAAATAACACAGGAACTAAAGCTACTGGATCATTCAAAACGTCAAACGATCAAAGAACAAACAGATTTATCTAAAAAATCAGCTTTTCAGAGAAAGTTAATTTTTTTATTGGCGGCTATACTAATAAACAGAATTACGGCATTTGGGGTGAGGAAAATCCACGATTGATTCATGAGGAACCTTTATATCCTATACGAGTCACTGTTTGGTGTGCATTATGGTAAGGAGGTGTAACTGGGCAGTATTTCTTTCAAAATGCTGCTGATGACTGGTAACTGTGAATGGTGTTCGATATCGTGAGATGATAACTGGATTTTTGTGGGCTAAATTGGATAATACTGATAATATTGAATATGTGGTTCCAATAGGATGGCACTACATCTCGCTCTTCTAATGAAACAATTGATTTATTGAAAGAAAAATTTTCTGGACGAATTATTGTAAGAAACGGTGGACTTAATTGGCCATCAAGATCATGTAATTTGACACCGTTGGGCTATTTTCCTTGGGATTACGGGAAAAGCCAGGTCTATAAGAACAATCCACAATGGATTCCTGAACTAAAGGATGAAATTATGCGAGTTATTGGTGAGATAGAATCACGGTTATGCCAAAATGTCATCCAAAATTTTAACAAGAGTGGACGTCTTGCGGAGCTGCAAGAGGTGGTAATTTGGCAGATTTGACAATTCATCTCGTATGCGTATAACGAAAAAAATAAGCGTCTTTCTTCTTTTGAAATATACTTATTTTCTCCCACAATGAATCACAATTTTTTTATTTTTTTCTGTGCAAATCCACAAGATTAATCTGATGAATAGCTGAACTATACTGACAAATTGTGATAAAACCTCTAGAGGATTAAGAAATCATAAAAAGAGGGTGGCGTACAATACGGTTCCTAGTTTGTTCGCTCGTTCGCTTCGAATTTGAACGAAATTATATATATATATATATATATATATATATATATATATATATATATATATATATATATATATATATATTATATATATATAGATATAGTTATCATTTTTCAAAAATAGGTATTATGTTGCCCCACCCTCTACACACAAGCGTGTCTAACTAACATTTTGACATAAAAAAATAAATATTTACCAATCATTGTTATATTATAAATCAAGGTCAATTAAACTTTTTTCCTTTTCCAATATTTTATCTAATTTGAAGCAAATAAAAAAAAAACACTAGAAAAGATTAATGAATAAAGGTATAAAGAAATAAGGTTTTCATTATTTACACAGATTAGCATATATATATATATATATATATATATATATATATATATATATATATATATATATATATATATATATATATATATATATATATATATATATATAGTAGTTTCATGATAATGCCGGTCGCGTTGGTGCGGCGGTAAGAGCGTCTGCTTTGCCGAATCCGCGCTGGAGCGGTAGCTGGTTCGATTCCAGCGCTCGGATGGTTATTTTTCTTTCTTCTGTCCGTTTATCTTTCCTAAATGTTTGTGATTGTTTCTAGGCAAGAGTGTAAAATCCGACTACGAATTACCCCTCAGTCACGCCAGTTAAAGGCTGGGTAAGGCCGGATGCCTTCTGAGAAGTGTTCTACGTTGGTCACTCGCCAGTCGGTAGGTTTCTTGATAGACTTATGGGTAGGCACATAACCAAGGGCTTATAGCCCGAGGGGGGTGCTGGCCTGGATTTGTCGGAAGCTGATGACCGTGGTTCGGAACCCACGTTAAGATGTAGGTCCACTCGCTAAATAGCCTAGTTGCTGATGCGCCTCTAACCCAAACACTTTACTTTACTTTACTTTCATGACAAAATTAGCATTTTTAATGTTGTCATTATTTTGCTCTATACTCAAAATTGTGTATAGAGCATTGTATATAGATTGTCGTATATAGATTGATTGTATATAGATTGCACGTTTATAATTATAGTACCATAGAAAGTAATAATTTGCCACTACTGTTAAATGTCAGTCAGTGATTACAGAATAAAAAGTGTTTCTAGTCAGTGATTACAGAATAAAAATGCCATTGACTTTAAGAGAAAAAATCAAAATAATCCGGTTGTTTGGTGATTTTGCTTGTAGTAGCAGAGAAGAAGTTGTTGCAGAGTTTAACTTGAGACATCCCCCAACATGCTCCCATTACTCATGGAAAAGCAGCTTCTGTAAATGCTCTTTTCAATGAAACTGGCACCGTTATTAAAATCCTTCAAAAAGGTCAACCTTATCGAATACACCCGCATCCTGAAAATAACGAAATATTGGCGGCAAATCGAGCAAATTCATGCACAAGCCTTCAAGAGATTTATCCACTCAACTAATATTAGCAAGCAAAATCAGAAGATGTTTCATTCGTCACAAAATCAAGCCCTATAAACCGAAGTTCCTACATACATTGAAAGAAGGGGATGATAATAAAAGATTAGACTAGTGTTATTGGGCCCAATTAATCAAAATATCGAGAATTAACCCTGTTTGTGAATTCGTACTAGGCTGAGTTTAAAGTTTAGATTTCAAAGACTGTACAAAAATTTAAATCTGTATTCCTCGAAAGAGAGAAAATATAGGGGTGTGCACTTAAATGCGACACACTATATGTATAGAAGAATGCAGAAGTGATTCATTTACATAAGAAAGGAGCATGGGAAGATTTAAAGAACTACCGTCCAATAAGCCTCCTATCAATGGCGTACAAGATTTTCACCAAGATAATATCCAAACGAGTACTAAGAAAACTTAATGACGCACAACCAAGGGAGCAAGCAGGATTCAGTACAATGGATCACATCCAGGTTCTACAGCAGGTTATAGAAAGACACAACGAATACACTATGCCACTGTGCTGGGCTTCGATTATGCAAAAGCATTTGATTCAATCTCAAACCGGGCCATAATGAATGCATTGCTTAATCAAGGTGTAGAGAAAGCCTAAGCAAATCTACTAGGATCGATATATGATGAAGCTACAGCGACAGTCTACCTTGACGATCTTGAGGTTGGAATAAATCTAGAGCGCGGCGTACGGCAGAGTAACACAATATCGCCTCTTCTTTTCTCAACCTTCCTGGAAGAAGTGTTCCGTAATCTGGATTGGGAACAGGATGGAATGAGGATTAATGGTGAATACTTAAATCATCTTAGATTCGCAGATGATATCGTTCTTCTTTCACAAGACCTAGAGGAGCTGCAAAGACGCGTATAAGAGTTGCGAAGGACTGGGGAACCATTTGGCTTGAAAATAAATCAGAAGAAGAGTCAGGTCATGTTCAATAAATTTGCTTAGGACAAAAGGATTTCTATTTTACTAACGGAAGTTGTGGATCACTATATATATATATATATATATATATATATATATATATATATATATATATATATATATATATATATATATATATATATATATAAGAAAGACGCTTATTTTTTTCGTTATACGCATACGAGATGAATTGTCAAATCTGCCAAATTACCACCTCTTGCAGCTCCACAAGACGTCCACTCTTGTCAAAATTTTGGATGACATTTTGGCATAACCGTGATTCTATCTCACCAATAACTCGCATAATTTCATCCTTTAGTTCAGGAATCCATTGTGGATTGTTCTTATAGACCTGGCTTTTCCCGTAATCCCAAGGAAAATAGCCCAACGGTGTCAAATTACATAATCTTGATGGCCAATTAAGACCACCGTTTCTTACAATAATTCGTCCAGAAAATTTTTCTTTCAATAAATCAATTGTTTCATTAGAAGAGCGAGATGTAGTGCCATCCTATTGGAACCACATATTCAATATTATCAGTATTATCCAATTTAGCCCACAAAAATCCAGTTATCATCTCACGATATCGAACACCATTCACAGTTACCAGTCATCAGCAGCATTTTGAAAGAAATACTGCCTAGTTACACCTCCTTACCATGCACACAAAACAGTGACTCGTTTAGGATATAAAGGTTCCTCATGAATCAATCGTGGATTTTCCTCACCCCAAATGCCGTATTTTTGTTTATTAGTACAGCCGCCAATAAAAAAATTAACTTTCTCTGAAAAGCTGATTTTTTAGATAAATCTGTTTGTTGGTTTCAGACCATTATTACAATCATAACAATTTCTCGGCGAACAAATTTACTGTGAGGCGTATTCAATCGAGAACATATCAGACTGTTTCTATTTATTTTTTTCTAATTCGATTTCACACTTTTACTATGACTTACACTGTGTAAGCGAAATAACTATCGTAAATTTATTCAGCTATTCTTTACAATATTCTGAACAAACAGTTTCCTTAAAGCACGTATTCAAAATGCACCCTTTTCCGCGGAAAACAGGTCGAAACTTTTTGAAATTTTCTTAAAACTTGACGTCACATCGTTTTTTTTCCCAATGTCGGAATTCAGTTTGAATTGGTACTTTTTGAAAATGAAATGTTATAAAGTATATAGGGTGTACGGAAATAACGTCGAAATATTTTGGGTGGTGACTCTAGAGATTAAAACATAAAAAAAAACCAACCGCAAAAATTGTTTCTTAAAGGGACTAAAGCCCCCTAAAGGGGGAACTGATTTTTTGCAGTATTTTCGAAACGGCTTATACTAAAGTCATGAAATTCGATGTACTTCAATAAGTTGGAATGGAAAAACGTTTTTTGTTGCATCTTGGGCAGAGGGTTTCAATGGAAGGGGATACCGTCCGTTAAATGTGGCTGGCAGGTATTTGGCTGGCTGCATCATAGTGTTTAAGAGCAACAAGTGTTAGTGAGCAGCAAGCATTAATGTTTAAGAACAAGCTACCACTTTGCCTGAAAAGAAAAGTCCATCAGTGTATCCTGCCCGTTATGACATACGGAAGTGAGACCTGGACACTCACATCACAGTCAGTTTAAAAACTTCGAGTAGCACAGAGGGGAATGGAAAGATGTATGCTTGACATTACCAGTCGGGATAGAAAAACCTGCACATGGATGAGAGAACAAACGAAAGTGAGTGACATCATTGGAATAATAAAGCAATTGAAATGGAAGTGGGCAGGCCATATAGCCGGAGAAGACCGAAAACACGATGGACTGATGACATTATTAAGTATATTGGACCCGAATGGCAGAGGAGAGCTCAGGACCGCGAGAGTTGGAAGCATGCTGAAGAGGCCTTCATCCTGCAGTAGATTGATACGGGTTGATGATGATTGATTTAACCTTATATATCTGCATAGTCTCCTTCAAAAGTGATACATTGATTGCGACACTTCTCTTACATTTGGATACCTTTTTTGTAGAACAATTTATCTTTAGTCTGAAAATACGCTTCAGTTTCGGCAATGACTTCTTCATTGGAGCTAAATCTCTTTCCCTGGAGCTTTCTTTTTTAGGTCTACAGACAGGTAATAGTCGCCGGAAGCCAGATCCGAAGAATACGCTGGATGGGGAAGCAATTCAAAGTGCAAAAGTGCAATTCAAAGTGAAAAGTGCAAATCTCGATGACCTAGGGATTGTAGTAATATTGTTGGTTACCACCTTTAAATAATTAATTAAGATAAAATAATTGAAAGTTCCTACGTTTAAATGAAGGCTCTATAAAATAAATAACATTTCATGATACTACTAGCAAAGCGAGCGAATTTAGTTGTCATTTGTGTATATTTATTTCGCTCTTAAACTAGTTTATTTTAATGTACGTACGTGTTCAATAAAATATTGTATTGTAAATAATCTAGAAGCGCGTCTTTCGCTCTACTTATTTGTAAAAACTGTTTTGTTCGAATCCAGTTTCAATAATGTGGGGTCTAGAAAAAATTAACGCCGTTACTTTTGCACAACTTTGATGTAATTTCATTAAAACCGATACACGACTGAATCTATGAAATTCCTATTGTTTTTATGTATTACATGTGTCTATTGTTCCGATTATTCGTTTCAAATAGAAGATTTTAGTTTTAGTGAAAAAAATACGTATAGTCATGGTGTCTCTGTTCATTATTAGATATTTTTCTAGTAAGAAAGTTCTGAAGTAAACGAAAAATATAATGATTTGAAGGGTATAAATCAGGAGAATAATGTAGGCACGGGAGATTCTTTTAATCCAGCTGCAATTTGGCGGAGCCTTTTTAAAACTAGTTTGTTTCATGTTAATGTCTGGGATGCCTTAATCTCATTGTATGTCATATGACGATTGTCTCATTAAGGAAAAATCTTCATTCACACTTCTGTGTCAACCCTTAAATTCTTCGAACTGGCGACCACACCGACAAAGGTGATCAGTCGCAATGAAAATACTGAACAGTCATAACGTTAATTTGTCCACACAAAAGATCGACGGAAGATAGCAACTGAAGAAAAACTGTTGAACTTCAATTGGAATGTTTTGCCCCATCTTCCTTACTCACTGGACATCACACCCTCGAACTGGGATCCACTTCATTCCCTTCAAAACTACTTGAGTGGGAAATATTTTTAAAATAAGAAGGGGTAAAAAAACAACCTATTAATATTTTTATTATAAAAGGTAATATGGACCTACCACTATCTTGGTAAAAAGTTTATAAAATTGACTGTTACAAAACCAGCAAGCGTACGAAAACAGCAGCTTAAAGTAAACGTATCACTGATATTTTCTAAAAAGCAAAAATATTGAAAATCGTGCAGTGATTAATTCTTTGTAAAAAAAGGTTTAATAGCAATGGAAATTTATAGTGAATAATGTCAATATATATGAGGACTCTGCTCCTTCAAAAACAATGGTTTGTAAGTGGGTAGGTGAGTTTCAACGTGGTCGTGCAAGACTGGATGACGATCCTCGATCTGGACATCCAATAAGTGCAACTACTGAACATATAATTTATTCTATACATGATATGGTTATGTAGGAAAGACGATTGACTTTAAGTGAAACTGCTAAAGCCATGAACATCTCAACTGAATGGATGTTTCATATTTTGAAATAGGAATTGGGCTTGAGAAAGCTATATGCAAGATGGGTGCCGTATTTATTAAATTCTGATCAAAAATGACTTCGAGTAAAACTTTCTAACCAATATTTGGATCTTTTTCGAAAAAATGAGATTTTAAACGTCGTTTTGTAACTATGGATGAGACTTGGGCTAACCAGTATGATCCGGAAGTGCGACAACAAACCGCAGAGTGGACTGAGCCCGGTTGTTCAGATCCGTAGGAGGCAAAGAGGTCAAAATCGACCAAAAAGGTTAGAGCATCAATTTTTTGGGATGCAAAAGTCATATTGTTAATTTATTATCTTTAAACCAGTAAAACAATAACATGACAATATTACTCAAACCTTTCGAATTAATTGGATGCAAAAATTCATGAGGAATGATCTGATTTAGCGAAGAAAAAAAAATCATCAAAACAATGCACCAGCTCACAGAGGTGTCCTTGCAATGGCCAAATTGAAGGAGTTACACTACGAATTGGTGGAGCATCCACCATATTCACCAGATCTGGCACCCTCTGACTTTTATTTGTTACCAAACCTCAAAAAATTCCTACGTGGCAAACGTTTTTCATCAAATCAAGAAGTTATAGCAACCGTGGATAAGTATTTCGAAGGACTTCCAAGATAAAAGTCATTTTTTCAACTATAAACTTGTTTTATCATTTCCCCTCCGCGAACTTTTCAATTAGTCTAGTCTAATTAGTCTAGTATTTTACTATTTACTTTATTGTATATTTTTTCGCCAACACATTTTATGTCATTACATAATCGGTTCTTCTATTGGAACCACTAAACACCCAATCACCTTTTTTAAACTTCTCGAACACGTTTCACGGACTATGATAGCATCATCAGGATCTAAAGATTAGTGATAATAATTAAAACACTTGGTATTTGTTTCACAATATATTCAAGATATTCTCTAACATGTTTCGGCCTCGCGACCATTCTCAAAAAGAGTTATGTATAAACTAAACTAAAGTTTCAAAGTGCTGTCTAATGGAAGTCGGTTTTTTCATCTCGTTAAATTTATTACACTATCAATAATTGGAGTATTTCCGAAGTCTAGCTGGGTGTTTGTTAGGTTTTTGCCGTCGTATATGGCTTTTTTAATTTCGAAAATTTCCAGGTAATTTAACAGCCTGCTTTTATTGCAGCTATGTATTAATTTGGTATTATTAATGTTAAAAAAATGGTTCTGGTCTATACAATGTTCGGCAAAGCCCGTCTTTCTCTGATTGTGTAAAATTGAATATTTATGTTCTTTTAGCCTATCATTGAGCGATCGGCCCGTTTGGCCTATATAAATAGCGTCACACATATTACATTTAATTTCGTATACTCCAGATTTGTCACAAAATTTTGCTCTTTCTTTGTTATTGTTTAACATCGATGTAAGATTATTCTTATTAACAGAGATAATATTAATATTTTCGTTCTTTAACAGATTTGTGATTCTTGAACTTAATTTGTGAATATAGTTTATAGCATGCCAATTTTTAGAATCTTTTTCGGGTGTTGCGGCATAAAAATGTTTGGTGTTGTTTTTCTTAATCTTGTTTTTTATCATTTTATCTATGATGCTTGGCTGATATCCATTATTCCTTGCGATATTTTTGATAATATTAAGTTCTTTTTCATAGCTGTCTTTTTTAAGTGGAATCGTTAGAAGTCTGTGGGTCATACTATGAAAAGTGGACATTTTTACATTCCATGACTGATTTGAACTTGCGTGAATAATTGTATCGGTATACGTGGGTTTTCTAAATATTTCGAATTCTAATTTATTCGGTGTTCTTATTATTTTTAAATCTAAGAAATTTAATGAATTATCCATCTCTGTTTCTATTGTGAACTGGATTTTTGAGTTTACACTGTTTAAATATTCAAGAAATTGACCCAATAGTCTTTCTGTACCGGTCCATATGCAAATAATATCATCGACATACCTGGTCCAAAAATGTATGTGTCTTGTATAATTAGCGTCGCTAAATAAATTGTTTTCAAAATTAGCCATATAAATTTCTGCCAGGAGGGGGCTCAGGGGGCTTCCCATTGGTAATCCATTCGTTTGTTGGTAAAATTTTGAATTGAACAGAAAATAATTTTGTTCGGTACATACATTGATAGCTTCTATGAGAGCATTTTTGTGTACGATTTCAAGATTGCATTCATGAATTCTTTCAGTGAGGATATTTTTAAGATCTTGTACCGGAATGGAGGAAAAAAGGCTTTTTATATCGAACGAAAAACTAACTTTGCATTGGGAGGTATCTGTATGTTTTTTAATTTTGTTGTTAGTTCTATTATATTTTTGATTGCTTTGGGCGAGTTGAAATCGATAAGCAATGGTAGATCACTGTTGAGTTGTTTGCAAAGTTTATATGCAGGAGCATTTACATAAGAAACGACTGGTCTCATTGGAATGCCATCTTTATGCAGTTTAGGCATTCCGTATAAGACTGGAGATTTTGGGTTCATGGTATCTAGTTTGGATTGCGATATATTTAAGAAGGTTTCATTGTACGTTTTTGTAATTTTCTTTACAGCGGTATGATATTTTTTTGTTGGATCGGTCTTGAGTTCTCTACAGTTTTCTGTGTTGATGAGTGTGTTCATTTTTAGTAGGTATTCATCTTTTGTTAGAATAGTAACAGTATTACCTTTGTCAGCTTTGCAAAGAATTAAATTGTTTTGGTAAATTTTGTTACGTAATTTATTATTCAATTTTACACAATCAGAGAAAGACGGGCTTTGCCGAACATTGTATAGACCAGAACCATTTTTTTAACATTAATAATACCAAATTAATACATAGCTGCAATAAAAGCAGGCTGTTAAATTACCTGGAAATTTTCGAAATTAAAAAAGCCATATACGACGGCAAAAACCTAACAAACACCCAGCTAGACTTCGGAAATACTCCAATTATTGATAGTGTAATAAATTTAACGAGATGAAAAAACCGACTTCCATTAGACAGCACTTTGAAACTTTAGTTTAGTTTATACATAACTCTCTTTGAGAATGGTCGCGAGGCCGAAACATGTTAGAGAATATCTTGAATATATTGTGAAACAAATACCAAGTGTTTTAATTATTAACATTGTTACTATGTTTCACCAAGAGCCAACCGCGCAATCAATCAAAACTATCTAAAGATTAGATTAAATCTTAATAATGCTTAACATGATTAACAGAACATGCGTCAAGAAGTTTAAAGAAAGTGATTTGGTGTTTAGTGGTAAATCTCTGAGTATATCTCCTGATGATGCCAAAATGGTTAGCGAAACGTGCATCAAGAACTTTTAAAAAGTGATTTGGTGTTTGATGGTAAATCTCTTTGGATCCCTCTCCTGATGATGCTAACACGGTTAGAGAAACGTGCGTCAAAAAGTTTAAAAAAGTGATTGGGTTTTTAGCGGTAAATCTTCTCGAGTTTAGTCATTACATAATATCATCATGATGTAATAAAAACATTTGAAATGAGGATAAATATATGGACAAATACCACGAATAATTGTGGTTGACTCCCGAGTCAAAGCACGTTACCTCCGTGAACAGGAGAAAAAATGTGTGTGTGTGAATATGGAATTGTTAAAGAAGATCGAACGTAAAAATATCGCGGCCTCATACCAAAACGAAATCGCCACCCGTCAATGAGCAAATGGAACAAACGAGTCGATAGGAAAATAATCAGTCGCGCGCTTATAAACGCCAACGTTAATTTGTTTGTTTTTCTTCGCGAAACGAGAAGAAAAACCTCCATTTTCCTTGTTTCAGCTTCTTCCTAGCCTAGATCGTCACGAAAATATAACACGAATGAATCTTTTTCCAAAGAAAGTTTCTTTCAATACCCCATCACCCAATAAAAGACGTTTTACAACTATACTAATAAAACACAGTGGGGGAACGGGGGGCTAGTTGTACCAATTTTTAGTTTTTTCGATGGAGAAGTCAAAAAATTGAGTATTTTCTTGATGAAGCACCTTTAAATGAAAGGACATCTATTCAGGTATCAACTAGAATGATAATTGGGCTTAAATTATAACAAATATTAATAAAAACGCCGTTCTTGGGGCAAGTTGTAACTAGCGTAGGCCTAGTAGTAACAACTGAATGATTGTGGCGTGTTCATATATTTTTTTTCTTCTTTATTTGGGTTTTTCACCACTGTCTAAAACTCAAAAAATATCAAAAATACTTGTTCTTATTTAAATTAATTAATTAAATTAATTTTATTGTTGTCAATGTAAGTATCGTTGACATATACAAAAAAATATATTTACTTTCACTCGTTACTTTATATATTACAAATTAATATAATTTATTTTTTAGTTTAGTTTTGAAAACGGGGGGAGAGTACCCTCCGAAATGTTAACGTTGAAAGTTTGTAAAAATTTTTATAACAGTTTTATATCTTTAAAATTTTGTTCGTTAGGCAAATTTATTACAAAAAAGAATTACTGAGAAATTTGTCTCCGTTTGGTTTTTTGTTTTTACCCAGTGATTCTTTCTTTAAATAAGAACAGGTATTTTTGATATTTTTTGAGTTTTAGACAGTGTCGAAAAACCCAAATAAAGGAGAAAAAAAAATATAGTAGTAACAACATAATAAAACAACATATTTGTATGACTTTTAGGCATTTATTGTAAATCAATATGAAAAATATTACTTATAACGTACTTATTACAAAGTAATGAAGTTAACAGTGTTTCTTTATCAACATTTAGAGATCTTTCTTGTCGCCTAGTATCTATTTAATATTTTAAACAAAATAACAACATTTCTATCAACAGTCAAAATAATCTTCAGTGATTTAACATAATTTTTGGTCTTTGAACTTGACCAAAAATAAAGTTTTAAAAAAGTTTTTAAATAGTACTTGAATAGTTTTAAAATATACCTAAATCAAATGGCTTCTCTAAACTTTTGCTGGTTAAAAGTCATCATTAACCTAAAATTACCACAATCAACCTGACAAACTAGTCTAGCTTCATAGAATATTGCTTGCTATATTAAAGCATATTAAATGCAAATTCAGTCTTCATCAGAATCACAGTTCACACAAACGTCTGATACAGGATTTAACGTGTGAACACAATTTGCCAATCAAACATTCGACCCAGTCTTCTCCGTCAGATCTACTGTATTCTTCTCCGCAAATAAAACAGAACCACTTTTCTGTTTCTGAATCTGATTCGTCATTCAAAAACCTTCACTTTTTAAATCTTTTCTTTTTCGGTGGATTTTCTTTTTGTCTTTACCCTTTCCCTTACCTTTTCCTTTGTTTTTTTTCTTCTTGATTCTGTTTCCTTTTCACTTTCTGTTCGAATTCTTTTTCTAAAGCTTCTTTTTCTAGAGTATCAGCCAATATAGCGTATTTTCGCTTGCGTCCACCTCTGATAGACATTTTTGTTTATTGAAAATAATTATGTTATTGTCAAATGAAGGTAGTTACATATGATAGCTTAATATATTGACTAACACAAATTAATAAGATACTCATTTCAAAAAGACATTGCAGTAACTTAGAATCAAACTTTACGAACTTAATTTTGTTATATTACTTACTTATTAAACTTATTAACTTATTTATGTTATGTAAATTAACTTACGTCATAGGCCCCATTATAAGAAGCAAATTAAGTGTAAATTCAAAACAAAATATTGGAAACCTGCTGAGTAATTAAGTTGTTACTACAAGCCCTGTTACTACTAGCCCCCCGCTCCCCTATAACTAAAATACAAGAAGAAACAGGACTTAAAAAATAGCTATTTCGAGTGGCACCTATGTTTGATGGAGATAAGCATTGAAAATGTGCGTCCTTCACTGACGTTCTGACAAAATTTCAGGACATTCAGATCATTAGAAGTTATGTTATCGCGGTTAGTGTCAGTGTTTATACCATCGGTCGAAAAACTAACATCGAACAAAGAGCGAATATGAAGTTTTGTTTTAATCTTGGTAAAACATTCACCAAAACGTTTCAATTAATAAAACAAATGTAGGATGAGGATTGTTTATCCGGTGGCAGAGTTCACAAGTGCTTTAAACGATTCAAAGAAGGTCGTGAACATAGAAATTTTGCGTGAAAACGAAGTATGGAACGACCCAGTATGAAGAACAGTTTTAAATATATCCGCCGTTTTCTTATTTAATAAAAACCCGCACCAAACACAACCACATTACCAAACAATTCATATACTATTACATAACTGGACGTATTTTAATTATTAATCTTCCGAATGTGTCTGTTACGTTATTTTAAAAGCATTACATAAATGTCGATTCGATAAAATATTTAAATAATTGTAATTAGTTTTGCTTTAAACATACACTAGATGACATAAATTGCAACATCCACGTTTGATTTCATTTTAGGTTAAATATACGCTATTAAATAAAAATAATCGTAATTTTATACGTGATCTTATAGAGACTCACTTAGATAATAAGTTAAAAACGTTACACATATAGAAAAAAGCTATCAAAGCTATCAAACTGTTTGGAACCAATTTTTGCACAGTTTTATTTTTTGCCTCCCCTTGTACTTCCGATACATTCTTAAGTTAAAGGCCTAATGTATTCAAATTATCATTTACTACATTAGAAGTTTTAAGAAATACACTCCAGATCTTACGGATCACTCTGATAGACCAAAATAGAGAAAAGAAAAAAAGAGGCCACCAGGATATTAGATCCACGCCTGTTTCATTCAAATCTTGAAGTAGATAAGAAAACTACGGCAAAAAAATACCGTGGATAATAACCGATGATTGCTAATTATCCGTTGACCTTCACCTTAATTCTAACACCCAAAATAACAGAAAAAATCTTTCCAACTAATTAATTTCCAAAATAATTTTACAGTTAAGGCTCGGAAGATTTAATTATAGTCCTAATAATCTATACATTATTAATCTCGTTTATTTATTAGATTATTGAGATATACATCTAGTTTTTTTAGGCCATATACTTTTTGTAAATACCGACCTCAAAATTTATTTTGAAATACTATTATTAACAATTTATTACTTGTTAATTATTTTAACACTGTTGCTTTTTTGTTAAGATTTTTTAAGATAAAATATATTTGCTTATAACAGTATGGAAACCGTTCATTTTATGTACTAAATGATTAAGTCGTTGAGATTCATTAAGCCTTAACTAGGGGGGTAAAGACTGAGAATTAACCTAATTCTCAGCCCCCACGTTTCATCGATTGCAAAACCTATTCTATATACGAGCCCTTCAACTGAAAAAAATGGCTACGGAAGCTCAGGCATATTTTGTACGGCTTTAGGAGATTCGTACAGTACCTGTAAAGAATTAGAAGACGAAGCATTGAAAGTACTACTGGAAAAAGTCCTTGTTGTACACTGTTAAAGCTCGGACAGGAACTCGAAGTAACAGCACAACTCCTCTCTAAACGTTTACACAAGCTATAAAAAATGAAAAATTCAAAAGGAGAATCATTGGGTCCCGTATGATCTTCCTCAGCCGAGTATAAGTATAGACGCTTTGACGTTCTCGTGGTATTGTTCTCCAGATTCAAGAAAAAGAACTGCACTGCCACATATGACAAAAAGGACTCTAGAAAAGGTCACCGTGTTGGGCTGGGAGATTTTATCGCACCCACCGTATTCTCCCGACATGGCCCCTTCGAATGTACACCTCTTCCGATCCCTGCAACAACACCTGGTTACTAGCCGCTTCACATCTCTCGAGGAAGCCAAAAAAAAAACCTACGTGACTTCATCAGATTAAAACCACTAAGTTTTCTTCTATCTGGGATGCGACTGTTGCCTGAAAAGTGAGAAAAATAGGGGAGATTACTTCGAAGAATAAGTTTGTATTCGTTTTTTCATAAATAGATATCAAAGGTGATAAAAAAAAACATAATATAGTGTGTTATACTAAAAACAAATACCGGGAATTGTTGATTTCAAAAGTCCGCCCTAAAAGATAACTAGGTTGGTACCAATGTACCTAAACTTGAAGAAATTTACCACTAAACACCAAAACACTTTTTTGAACTGCTCGAGGCACGTTTCGCTAACCATGTTAGCATCATCAGGAGATGATTTAATCTCAAGATTATCTATTAAGAAAACAGGAGGATAAACAAAACTGAACACAAGCTGAGTGTACAAACACGATGTGCAGGGCGCGTACGGAAATGTTTGAAGTAGTCCGAAGATATTATTCAAAGTTATATGAGAATCAGAACCAGTCAAAAACGGCAATGCTCACGGAAATGTAAATGCCAGATATCCTGGTGGATGAAGTAACAAGAGCTATAGAATCGATGAAGAATGGTAAAGCTCCAGGAAAGAAACTACCGCCCAATGAGCCTCTTTTCAGTGATGTACAATGTTTTTATCAAGATAATAACTCAAAGAATATTAAGAACACTGAATCGCACAGAGAGCAAGCAAGATTCAGGTATGGATTTAGTACAATGGATCACATCCAGGTTATCCAACAGACCACAAAAAGGAACAATGAATACACCATGCCACTGTGCTTGGCTTTTATTGACTATGAAAAGGCATTTGACTCAATCTCAAAGCAAGCCATAATGAATATTGATTAACTAGCTGTAGACCTACTAGCATCCATATTTGATTAAGCTGGTTTGAATAATGATTTTTGATTAAACAGTGACTGTTCATATGGATGATCTTTAAGTTAAAATCAATGTTAAACGGAGGGTCTGATAGGGTGACTCAATATCGCCTATTTGTTTCTCAGCCTGCGTTGAAGATTTAGTCCGCAATCTGGATTGGGGAGAGGATGGGATATAAATCAATAGTGTATAATTAAGTCATATTAGATCCTCTCACAAGACCCAGATGAATGAACTACAAAAACATATAGGGCGGTAGAACCTTTTGGCTTGAGCATAAACCTGAAAAAGGGCCAGATCATATTCAATAAATTCGCCGAGGATAGAAGAATTTCTGTTTCAGGGATGAATTTGGATACTGTGGATCACTACCTATATCTTGGGCAAAGGTTCTCAATGGAGGTAAGTGAAATGTCGTGTTAAATGTGGCTGGCAGCCATTTGCCAGGCTTAACATAGTGTTTAAGAATAAAATCCCACTTTGCCTGAAGAGAAAAATCTTTGATCAGTCCGTTCTGTGAAACCTGGACACTCACATAACAATAACTTCAGAAGGTGCATGCTTCGCGTTACAAAGCGAGACAGAAAGACCTCCATATAGATCAGAGAGCAAACGAAAGTATGTGACGTCATTGGAAGAGTAAAGCAATTGAAATGGAAATGAGAAGGCCATATAGCGAGGCGATGTGATGACAGATCGACCGAAGCAATCCTGAAATCATAAACATCCACATGGAGAGAGCAAAAAACACTATGGACTAATAACATCAAGTATATTGGATCCGAATGACAGAGCAGAGCTCAGAAAGCATGGTGAAGAGGTCTTAAAAGAGGTGGATAAACAACGGATGAATGATGATGATAATGTTAATATATAAATATATATTTTTTTATTGTATAAACATTTTATATTTAAACCCACTTCAATATCGAAGATAATTATTTTTGATGAAGCTACAGTGTTAGTTAATCATTGATACAATAATGTGCAAATTTTGACAAAAAAGTATTTTTGTTAAACGTTTTCTTCATTGGTTAACGTGGAAGGTCGTTCTGAACGAGGTTCATCTTCAATTGTGCTTCTCTACCATCACTTCTTGTTGTCTTGAGTAAGTCTTGAGTTGTCTTCTTGTAAAAGGGATACAATTTTGCTCCCGCCGTTTTCCTATAGATGGCGTTAGCGGTAAGTAGTAAGGAATGTCTGTATAACATTGCGACGGGGAATGAAAAATGGGTTTATTACGGTAACCCCAAGCGTCGAAAAGCATGGAGATATCCCGACTACGCTTCCATGCCAAACCGAATATTAACTGATCCAAGGTCATGCTGTATATTTGGTGGGACCAGCTCGGTGTAGTATATTATGAGCTGTTAAAACCATCTGAAACAATCACAAGGAATCGTTATCGAACGCAATTAGTGCGTTTGAGCCCAGCATTAAAAGATAAACGGCAGCAATACAGCTAAAGACACGACAAAGTGATTTTGAAGCATAACAATACTCGACCACATGTTGCGAAAGTGGCCAGAACATACTTGGAGACCCGCCGGATTTGACCAGACGTTGCTCCGGCTGACTATCACCTGTTTCGATCGATGAAACACGGCCTGGCTGACCAGCACTTCAGGTCTTATGAAGAAGTAAAAAATTGGATTGATTCCTGGATCGCTTCAAAAGATGACTCGTTTTTTCAACGCGGGATTCGAATGCTGCCTGAAAGATGAGAGAAAGTAGTGACCAACGATGGACAATACTTTGAATAATAAATGTTTTTTACAATAAAGTCTTAAATTGTGAAAAAAAAACGGCGAGAGAAAGGTTTTTACATTGATTTTATTTTTACATATTTTCAAATTATTGATTGATTTGTCCGTTACTTTGTGATAGTTCATTTTTTAAAAAGGAATAAAACAATTTTTTACTTTGTTATATATCACTTTTATTTTTAAACAAAATTTATGTGACTATAGTTTCGTAAAACAAGTTTACATTCTCAAACACTACTTTAAAACAGCTGTAAAACCTTAGTTTTAAAGTAGTGTTTGAGAATGTAAAATCGTTTTACGAAACTATAGTCACACATTTTTTTTTAATAAAAGTGATAGATAACAAAATTAAAAATTGTTTTATTCCTTTTTTACATATTTCATAGCCATGACACAAAATTTAATTATTTAAACAAAGAGTAATTCAAATTATTTGCTCTGTAAATGTATCCAGTTTAAAAAATAACTTAACAAGAGTGACGATGTGAAGCTTCTGTCAGATGTAAAGTACGGTCTTACCAACTTAAAAAGCAAATGGTTCTATCGATACGTAAAACCCACAAATGTTGAATACAAAAAATCTCCTATTTTTTTTATCATAGTAGTAAACGCACCAAGAAAGTACAAGTGTGAATCGAAAGTAACAACATTGTTAGTGACAACAGCCAATGACCCAAAATAAAAATTATTTAACGAAAAAGTGATTTTTATACCAGGTGTCACTCCATATATGTATAACATTATCAAGCTCATATTAACGATCTTCGACCTCTTTTTCTGTTCAAAAAAAAAATTGCAAAAGAAAAAGGACTTTTTTCTTCCTTTCTCAGTTGTCGACGCAATCGAGGTCAATCTGTCCAAAGAAAAACATGAACGATCCGAAGTCACCGAGCAACGCCGTCGCAAAACGAAAGTAAAATTTTTCGAAACTTAAAAAAATCCGCTCGATTTGCATAAAATGCCCATCTCGGATAAGACTTTCATCGTGACCATTTCAAACGCGGCAATCCGAGTCTCTTATTAATTTATGACCCACCTGATCGCATAATTTACGAGATAATTCGTAACAATTTTGTATCGACCGGCATCCGCGTAATTTTATTCCACCAATGTGTGTTCGTATGTTCGTTACCCAACAGCGTGCGTTCTTTGATAAATAAACACCTAGGAACCAAATTACGTGTAAAATTTTGATGTTATGTCATAACTTGTCTCGTTACGCAAGTTACTTGCGGTTTAAAACTTATCTGTGGCTCGTAAAAAAAAGATTTTGCTTGTCCGGCGTGAAGTGTAAGAATGTTAACTGACCCAGGTCAGAAAACCACCATGTTAGCTAACGTTACTCCATTACACCATCGACAATTCTTTACCTTAATGTTTAAGTATACAGTAGAACCTCCATATCTGCTGCTGAAATTGCCGCGGATGCCCGAAACCCCGCAGAGTAACGAACCACTTGTAGGTCCCATATTTTCCAGTTTGAAACGCAAAATTACAACAAAAAAAATAATTAAATACAATTACATACATCATTCTTCGTTTGTAAAAATAAAATTTATATTATATTTATGTGGCACACAATATGAAAATATGCTAATGAAAATAGAATGTTAATCAAATAACATCTTAATATTTTAATTGTTATTAAGCAGGATTAACGGAGATCAAAACACTTCGTCGTCGTGAGCTACATAAGATGATAGAAGCCGTGTGATATAATTTGTATCAATTGTAATTTTTCATTCCAGGACGATTTTTTTTATCCATGTCGTTTATGGGGGGGGGGGGGGGCTATGGGAGACGAGATGCGCGATATCTCGTCTCGGAATAAATCTAACAAATTAATTTTTTTAGTCCAGAACGATTTGTTTTTTATCGAAGTCGACTAGGGGTAAAATGTTGAAATCGCGCATCTCATCTTAGATTAAATGAGCGACTCTAAAAATATTGTTATAGGCTACAAAAATAACATTTTTCGCGCAATTTAAGCTTCAATCCCTAAAAATTCACCAGGGCGAATATTTTTGATGATGTCGACTATGGGTAAAATCGTCTTGGACTAAATCTAGCGGCTCTAAGAATATTGTCATGAGGTAGAAAAATAACATTTTTGACGCAGGTTAAGCTCCTGTCACGAAAATTGCCCAATTGACACTTTTTAGTCCAGGACGATTTTTATTTATCAATGTCAACTGTGGGTGAAATCTTGAAATCGCGCATCTCATCTCGGACTTAGGGCTAGTTCTACAATGCAAGATACAGGTATAAGCTATACTTGAAATCAAATTTGAAACGCCCGTTTTATAGACCGGGCGAAACGGAGGTTTATTCAAAGTATAGCTAATACCTGGTATATTCTTGCATTGTAGAACAGGTCCTAAATCTGGCAACTCTAAAACTATTCTCATGGTCTAGAAAAATAGCATTTTTCGTGCAGTTTGATCTCCAAACATCTTAGGTTGATCTCCAAAAAAGCTAAAACTGACGAATTGTAATTTTTTAGTCCACGGCGGATTTTTTTATCAATATCAATTATGGGTAAAATCTTAAAATCGCGCATCTCATCTCGGACCACATCTGGCAACTCTAAAACTATTCTCATGGGGTAGAAAAATAGCATTTTTCGTGCAGTTTAAGCTTTAATCGCTAAAATTGACCAATTGTAATTTTTAAGTCCAGGGCGATTTTTTTGTCGATTGTCGACTATGGGTAAAATATTGAAATCGCACATCTCGACTCGGACTAAATCTGGCAACTCTAAAAATATTCTCGTAGGCTAGAAAAATAGCATTTTTCGTGCAGGTTGATCTCCAATCGCTAAAATTGACGAATTACAATTTTTTTAGTCCACAGCGGATTTTTTTACCAATATCAATTATGGGTAAAATCTGAAAATCGCGCATCTCATCTCGGACTAAATCTGACAACTCTAAAACTATTCTCATGGGGTAGAAAAATAGCATTTTTCGTACAGTTTAAGCTTTAATCGCTAAAATTGACCAATTGTAATTTTTAAATCCAGGGCGAATTTTTTTGTCGATGTCGACTATGGGTAAAATCTTGAAATCGCGCATCTCATCCGAACTAAATATAGAAACTATAAAAAAATTCTCATGGGGTAGAAAAATTACATTTTTCGTTCAGTTTAATCTCCAATTGCTAAAATTGACAAATTGTATTTTTTTAGCCCAGGACGATTTTTTTTATCAATATCAACTATGGGTAAAATCTTAATATCGCGCATCTCATCTCGGATTAAATCTGCTAACCCTAAAAATATTCTCATGGGGTAGAAAAATAGCATTTTTCGTATAGTTTAATCTACAGTCGCTAAAATTGACCAATTGTAATTTTTTAGCCTAGGGCGAATTTTTTTGTCGATGTCAGCCATGGCTAAAATCTTAAAATAGCGCATCTCATCTCGGACTAAATATAGAAACTCTAAAAATATTCTCATGGGCTAGAAAAATAGCACTTTTCGTGCAGTTTGATCTCCCAATCACTAAACTGGACCAATTATAATTTTTTAGTTCAGGGCGAATTTTTTTATCAATGTTAACTATGGGTGAAATCTTGAAATCGTGCATCTCGTCTCGGACTAAATCTGGCCACTCTAAAAATATTCTCATGGGCTAGAAAAATCGCATTTTTCGTGTCATTTGAGTTTTAAATGCTAAAATTGACAAATTGTAATTTTTTAGCCCAGGGCGAATTTTTTTGTCGATGTCAACTATGGGTAAAATCTTAAAATCGCGCATCTCATCTCCGACTAATTCTGGCCACTCTAAAAATATTCTCATGGGCTAGAAAAATAACATTTTAAGTGCAGTTTAATCTCCAATTGCTAAAATTAACCAATTGTAATTTTTTAGTCCAAGGCGATTTTTTGTCGATTGTCGACTATGGGTAAAATATTGAAATCGCACATCTCGACTCGGACTAAATCTGGCAACTCTAAAAATATTCTCGTAGGCTAGAAAAATAGCATTTTTCGTGCAGGTTGATCTCCAATCGCTAAAATTGACGAATTACAATTTTTTTAGTCCACAGCGGATTTTTTTACCAATATCAATTATGGGTAAAATCTTAAAATCGCGCATCTCATCTCGGACTAAATCTGACAACTCTAAAACTATTCTCATGGGGTAGAAAAATAGCATTTTTCGTGCAGTTTAAGCTTTAATCGCTAAAATTGACCAATTGTAATTTTTAAGTCCAGGGCGAATTTTTTTGTCGATGTCAACTATGGGTAAAATCTTAAAATCGCGCATCTCATCTCCGACTAATTCTGGCCACTCTAAAAATATTCTCATGGGCTAAAAAAATTACATTTTTCGTGCAGTTTAATCTCCAATTGCTAAAATTGACCAATTGTAATTTTTTAGTCCAGGGCGATTTTTTGTCGATTGTCGACTATGGGTAAAATATTGAAATCGCACATCTCGACTCGGACTAAATCTGGCAACTCTAAAAATATTCTCGTAGGCTAGAAGAATAGCATTTTTCGTGCAGGTTGATCTCGAATCGCTAAAATTGACGAATTACAATTTTTTTAGTCCACAACGGATTTTTTTACCAATATCAATTATGGGTAAAATCTTAAAATCGCGCATCTCATCTCGGACTAAATCTGACAACTCTAAAACTATTCTCATGGGGTAGAAAAATAGCATTTTTCGTGCAGTTTAAGCTTTAATCGCTAAAATTGACCAATTGTAATTTTTAAGTCCAGGGCGAATTTTTTTGTCGATGTCGACTATGGGTAAAATCTTGAAATCGCGCATCTCATCTCGAACTAAATATAGAAACTATAAAAAAATTCTCATGGGGTAAAAAAATAACATTTTTCGTTCAGCTTAATCTCCAATTGCTAAAATTGACAAATTGTATTTTTTTAGCCCAGGACGATTTTTTTTATCAATATCAACTATGGGTAAAATCTTAATATCGCGCATCTCATCTCGGATTAAATCTGCTAACTCTAAAAATATTCTCATGGGGTAGAAAAATAGCATTTTTCGTATAGTTTAATCTACAGTCGCTAAAATTGACCAATTGTAATTTTTTAGCCTAGGGCGAATTTTTTTGTCGATGTCAACCATTGCTAAAATCTTAAAATAGCGCATCTCATCTCGGACTAAATATAGAAACTCTAAAAATATTCTCATGGGCTAGAAAAATAGCACTTTTCGTGCAGTTTGATCTCCCAATCACTAAACTTGACCAATTATAATTTTTTAGTTCAGGGCGAATTTTTTTATCAATGTTAACTATGGGTGAAATCTTGAAATCGTTCATCTCGTCTCGGACTAAATCTGGCCACTCTAAAAATATTCTCATGGGCTAGAAAAATGGCATTTTTCGTGTCATTTGAGTTTTAAATGCTAAAATTGACAAATTGTAATTTTTTAGCCCAGGGCGAATTTTTTTGTCGATGTCAACTATGGGTAAAATCTTAAAATCGCGCATCTCATCTCCGACTAATTCTGGCCACTCTAAAAATATTCTCATGGGCTAAAAAAATTACATTTTTCGTGCAGTTTAATCTGCAATTGCTAAAATTGACCAATTGTAATTTTTAAGTCCAGGGCGAATTTTTTTGTCGATGTCGACTATGGGTAAAATCTTGAAATCGCCCATCTCATCTCGAACTAAATATAGAAACTATAAAAAAATTCTCATGGGGTAGAAAAATAACATTTTTCGTTCAGTTTAATCTCCAATTGCTAAAATTGACAAAGTGTATTTTTTTTAGCCCAGGACGATTTTTTTTATCAATATCAACTATGGGTAAAATCTTAATATCGCGCATCTCATCTCGGATTAAATCTGCTAACTCTAA
Organism: Cosmopolites sordidus; assembly: GCA_031761425.1. Lineage (NCBI taxonomy): Eukaryota > Metazoa > Arthropoda > Insecta > Coleoptera > Curculionidae > Cosmopolites > Cosmopolites sordidus. The sequence continues at coordinate 373,701 of JARFXV010000693.1, forward strand.
AAATATTCTCATGGGGTAGAAAAATAGCATTTTTTGTATAGTTTAATCTACAGTCGCTAAAATTGACCAATTGTAATTTTTTAGCCTAGGGCGAATTTTTTTGTCGATGTCAACCTTGGCTAAAATCTTAAAATAGCGCATCTCATCTCGGGCTAAATATAGAAACTCTAAAAATATTCTCATGGGCTAGAAAAATAGCACTTTTCGTGCAGTTTGATCTCCCAATCACTAAACTTGACCAATTATAATTTTTTAGTTCAGGGCGAATTTTTTTATCAATGTTAACTATGGGTGAAATCTTGAAATCGTTCATCTCGTCTCGGACTAAATCTGGCCACTCTAAAAATATTCTCATGGGCTAGAAAAATGGCATTTTTCGTGTCATTTGAGTTTTAAATGCTAAAATTGACAAATTGTAATTTTTTAGCACAGGGCGAATTTTTTTGTCGATGTCAACTATGGGTAAAATCTTAAAATCGCGCATCTCATCTCCGACTAATTCTGGCCACTCTAAAAATATTCTCATGGGCTAGAAAAATTACATTTTGCGTGCAGTTTAATCTCCAATTGCTAAAATTGACAAATTGTAATCTTTTAACCCAGGATGATTTTTTGTTTGTCAATATCAACTAAGGGTAAAATCTTAAAAGCGCGCATCTCATTGCGGATTAAATCTGGCAACTCTAAAAATATTCTCACGGGCTAGAAAAATAACATTTTTCGTGCAGTTTAATCTCCAATTGCTAAAATTGACAAATTGTAATTTTTTAACGCAGGGCAATTTTTTTGTCAATATCAACTATGGGTAAAATCGCGCATGTCGTCTCGAACTAAATCTGGCCACTCTAAAAATATTCTCATAGGCTAAAAAAATTACATTTTTCGTGCAGTTTAATCTCCAATCACTAAAATTGACCAATTGTAATTTTTTAGGCCAGGGCAATTTTTTTTATCCACATCAACTATGGGTAAAATCTTGAAATCGCGCATCTCGTCTTGGACTAAATCTGACAACTCTAAAAATATTTTAAGTCAGTAAGTCAAATGTAACTGGAATTGCATTTTTTCTTAATGTGAAGGTCTACGCAAAAGTTACAAAATTAATACAATAAAATACCATTTTTCATGACATTACTTTTTGTTTGTTCTCCAGTATAAAGCGGAAGCAAATAAAATAATGGCATGATCTGAATTAAGATATAGGTCGCCTAATTAGAAAATTCCGAGAAATTATGACAAATAATTGCATTGCTAATCTGTAAAAAGCAATTTTCCCAGACATGTTGAATATATTTGCATACTTACTCCCTAAGCGATATATAGAAAAATATAATGCAAGGTAAATGCTATTTGTTTCGCATTTTTCGCAGGCCTTTTCTAGAGCTGCCGCGGTTTTTTTACAATTGTTAGAACGAGTTTATCACGCTAATCCAGGTTATATTAGCAAAGACAAAGAATGGAAGGTTGATATTTTAGCCTCAGTCTGTTTATTATCTTGGAGAAAGGTAAAATGTACAATAAAAACGACAATCATTGTGTTCTCGTCGTTAACAAATCACAAACTAATAAATCAAAGCCTTTAAGCGGTAACATCTGAGAAACTGATGAAGGATTTCACGAATGATTTCAAATTAAAATTATTTTTGCTTTACACAGTCTGTCTGAAGGAAAAAGGTAATTTATAAATCAATGCAACGCTGCATAGGCGGAACTCGCACGGAGCCAAATTAAGCAAATATTATGTACAGTTTGGGCCTTTCTTTTATTTTTTGCATTATCCGTAAATTTTTCGTTAAATTAATCATGACAGACATACAATGACCATTTTAAAGAGTTTTACCCACTTTTTTTTTCATTTTGAATCTTTTTCGATATTTTTTCTCGTACATTGTTTCATTTTTGCCTCTTTGGATTATCGTAGATGGTCTACTTTTCGCCAGAGATCACAATCTTATGCAGCAAGTTCTTTTTTCTTGAAGTGTTACTTCGAGTTCCTGATTTAATCTAATTCAAACAGATTAAATCATCTCCTGATGATGCTAACATGTTTAGCGAAACGCGCATCGATAAGTTTATAAAACTGATTTTAGTGGAAAATCTCTTCGAGTTTAGAACGAATAAATGTGAAAGAACAAAAGAGCAAAGAGATAGCTTTGCTAAGAGATAGCATTACTAATACATTTGTTGGTATAGACCAGGGGTCTCTAAACTTTCCAGCCTTAGGGCCATACTGATTACTCCAGTAAGTTCCAAGGGCCAAAACCGTTTTAATTTTCCTGCCATTATAATTTCTAAACTAGCCGTCGAGTACGCGCCCTAAACGATCATACGCTTGCTAAATTAGCTAGTCGCGGGCGGGATTGATGACACTAGCGGACCGTAATTTGGAGACCTTTGGTATAGGCTAAAGAAATCTATGGCGTTTTGGAGGGTAAACATACGCCATCAAAAGCCTGTTCGTTATTGATTGTCATTGTGCATAAAAAAAAACATAGTTTTTCGTAGCTTTGAATATATTCAAACGTTTTGCGGGAAAGTTTACGAACCTCTTTTCATTTAAAGAAAACGGCTGCTGAATGTTATCGATTGTTGTTCGAAGCTTTATGGTGAACATGCTCTAACCCTAAAAACTTTTAAAGTGGTGATTTTGATATAAAAAGCAAGGGACGTTCAGGACAGCCGGAAAAGTTTGAAGATGTAGATTTGCAAGCATTATTAGATGAAGACTCAACTAATACGTTGAAACAATTGGCAGAAGCATTGAATGTTGCCCAATCCACCATTTCCGAACGTCTACACGCATTGGGAAAGATTCAGAATGAAAGAAATTGGGTTTCATCTGAATTGAAGGAGCGATACATTGAAAGGCGAAAAACCACTCGTGAAATTTGGCTTGCTAAACAGAAAAGGTTTTTTGCGTCAACCTGTGACAGGAGATGAAAAATGGATCAATTTTGACAACCCAAAGCGCAAAAAATCATGGGTAGATTATTGACATGGCTATGGAGATGGAAATGAGCATCGGAATTATTCAATTCTTCTATTGGAACCTTTGGTGTGAAACACTAAACTGGAAGAGATTTACCACTAAACACCAAATAACTTTCTTTTTAGAAAAAATGATTATTGTTGCGATAATACTGGCGCACGCAAAAAGAGCGCCCATTTCCCGTGTAGCGTTACATGGTGACTAAATTTCCGATCGTTTAAGACCGACCCCACCTGTCTACCATACCTATCAAATTTTCTAAAGCCCAACTAAACATTAACAACTCTTTGGACCATCCTGTACCTCAAAAAAGGCTCTTAGAGTTAGGTTGAGGACTTAATATTATGTTTTTTTTAAGTTGTATATTTTTATTTTTACTCAGTTCTGGATATTTTCATAACATACTCAATAGTTTTGACCGTGGCTGTGTAACGATAGTTTCGTAACAGTTATTTCGCGTAACAGTGTACATAGAGGTATCCTCGCGCAAATATTGAAAAATAATAAGAGGAGTGACTGCTTCACGACGATTTAATTACATGCCAGCCAATTTCTGTTAATATTGCGAATTAATCTAGGCCATGTGCTTACGTAACTTCCGAAGTGTTCTCAAGATAATTACACGAACTCACCGCGCAAACGAGAACAATGATTTGTTTAGCCGGTCGTGTACGAGGATGTGAGAGCATATAATTTTCGCAATTCTCCGTAAAAGAACTTTCCTTCCAATTAACTCGAGCCGTAAAAAAAAGAACTTTTTAAGATGACGATAGATGAGTGGTCAGGCCAGATCTGAAAGGCAATTTTTTCTGGGCGTCTTAGTCGGTCGTTTGCTCCGTTTTTAATTGTTTAATGGAGAAATGACGTTTTCTTATCCTGCAACGTGTGATTGTCGTTTTTAGGTTCGATTTTTTCGCACAATTTGATCGTTTATTTTCATAACAAAATAAATTACCTTAATAATCAAAATGTTGGCCATTGCTATTACTTTTTCCCATCTTTCTGCTAAAAGGACTTTTGGTTTTTTGAGGCCAACCATTCATCAAGCCAAATTTTCACTTCTTCGTAGGAATGTAAGTGTTGTTTTGAAAGTCTGTGCTGCATCGATCGAAATAAGTGGTAGTCCAATGGAGCTAAGTCCGGTGAATACGGCGTGTAGGGTAGGACGTCCCATTTAACGTTTTCCAAATAGGTATTTACGTATTTTGCAACATAGGGCCGAGCATTGGGCCCATTTCATGTTGAAAAATTACTTTATGGTGTCTTTGGGAGTTTTCTGGTCGTTTTTCCTTCAATGCTCGGTTCAGTTTTATCAATTGTAATCGGCACGTTTTTTTGTTTTTGGAAGACCACCAAGGCCACGCAGTAACGGTGAATTATCAGATTATGTCGACATGCTTCAAACTTTTTTCACTCCTGCTCTTTGAGAATTTGAAGGAACAGGACGAAGCCACCTACCAAACGTCCACTCTCTCTTTGCCCGTCGTTCAGGCACTTTTTCCGGGAAAACTGATTTCTCCAAGAGGAGACATTCAGTGCCCAACCCCCCGCCCCCCCCCAACTCCGGACCAGACTCGTAACTTTTTATGGGGATATCTTAAAAGTCAAGTGTGCCGCAACTGTCCCGCCACTTTGAAAGATCTACAGAAGAATATTCGCCAAGAAATCGAACTATAACTGCAAACACTTGCCGCTGCATTATGGATAAATTTAGAGGTCGGCTTCAGGAGTGCCATGGCAGAAATGGAACACATTTAGACAATGTAATCTTCAGAGCCTGAATTTCCAAGAATTGTTGTAAATTTTAAGTGTACATTTGTTAAAATTGATCAACTTGTTTTTTTTTACGTTAATTTCAAAAAGTTAACATCTCTTTGGACCACCCTTTACACACAGGAGTACGTACTGGAAGACTGCGCCCGTTTCAGAATCTAACTAAACTCATCGGCAAAAGTCTTGCCCCCCCCTTATTTATCAAAAAATTTATAAACATAAACGCGCCAAAAATATCTTTGGATTTTTTATTAATATTTACAGTCAAAGTGTACGTCCTCTAAATACACACGTCCTCTATCTTACACTGAACACAAAATTAAATTTATTGTAGGTTATCTATACTACCTAGTAGGAAATTAATACAATCATCATCATCATCATCATCTTCGTCGTCGTCGTCGTCGTCTTCATCATCATCATCATCATCATCTTCGTCGTCGTCGTCGTCGTCTTCATCATCATCATCATCATCATCATCATTATCATCATCATCATCATCACTCAGCCATTGTCGACCCACTGCAGGATGAAGGCCTCCCCTGCATATCTCCAATTCACACGGTCTTGAGCTTTCCTCTGCCATTCGGGTCCAATATACTTGATGATGTGATCCGTCCATCGTGTTTTCGGCCTTCTTCGCGGACGTTTATAATCAAGCGGTATCCATTCCAGAATTGCTTTGGTCCATCTGTCGTAGCATCGTCTCGCTATATGACCTGCCCACTTCCATTTCAATTCTTTCTTTGAGGCATTTTGAGTACAATGTTTTCAGTATTTTATATAGAGTTTGACCACCAGCCTTCAACATTTCAACCGTTACATTGTCCTTTCCTGGAGTCTTTCCATTCTTCATCGCTTCTATGACATTTGTCACTTCTTCCAACCGGATATCTGACATTTGCTCTTCCGTAGGCATTGCTGTCTTTAACTGGTTCTGATTTTCATATAATTTTGAATAAAATCTTCTGATAACCTCTAACAATTCCATACACTCCCTACACACTGTGTCATCCTGACGCATTAAGGCAAACATTTGTGTCCTTTTATTTATCAGTTTATGTTTGGCTTTGGTTATTCCTTTGTTTTCTTCTAGTGTTTCTTGCACTAGTTGCATGTTGAACCGACGCGTTTCCTCTCGAATACGTTTTCTTATAGTTTTGCAAAGCTCAACGTACTCGACCCTGTCAAAGGGACTGTCTGTATTATTCATTGTCCTCCGTTTCTTCATTAAATCGATGGTCTCATTGGAGATTTTTGACTGTTTGAAACTTTTTTCTGCTGGTGCTATTGCAGCAGCCGTTTCAACCACATTTTCGATGATTTTTTCTTACTAATTTGTTATTTCCATTTCTTCTGGGTCTTGCAATACAGCAAAGCGCTTGGACAAAGCAATCTCAAAATCGTTGCCCCTCTGCAGCAGTTTCTCAGAATTCACTTTGCGCTTCTTCGATCTTACCATTCGTGTACGTTCTCTTCGACAGTTTATTTTAACCTTTGTTCGTACTATTCTATAAGGACAGTACAATTACAAAATATTGTTTTATCATTTGACATGATGTAGTTAATTTCACTTGTGAGACCAGATGGACTTTTTCATGTCCATTTTCTGCTGATTTTTTTCTTATAGAACGAGTTCATAATGTACAGTTCTTGTCCTTCAGCAAAATCAACCAATCTGTACCGCTCGCCATTTCCACATGGGCCAATTGCAATTTGACTAGTTCTTGCTTTTCCAATTCTGGCATTAAAATCACCCATCAGGATTTTGTACCTGCATTTCTCGCTGTCTAGAAGCTGGGCCACATCATCATAAAATACCTCAATTTCCTCATCGCCATGGCTTATAGTTGGTGCATAAGCTTGGACGATTTGAAGTTTAAACTTTTTATTCAACTGAATGACGCATTGGGCTAGTCGGTCAGATATACTTTGAAATTTTATGACACTATCCTTCAACTTTTGGTTAATGAGGAATCCAATTTCACCATATCGCCCATCCTCCGTACCCTGAGTGTAGAGTACGTGACCAGTTGTTTTCAGTTTGATTAGCTCTTCGCCTTTCCTTCGTGTATATATATATATATATATATATATATATATATATATATATATATATATATATATATATATATATATATATGTATATATATATTAATTTAACTTATGGAATATAAATATATTAATTAAGGTTATGTCAAATAATATCACATGACTCTACAGTCACACTTTGAACTCATTTTTATATTCTGCGCAATCTGCGGCGCAGAGAAAGAGCATCTGGTTAAATAAAGATAGGTATAGAAATTAGAAAAGTAGGGATGAGAAAGATCGTAGGAGAAGTGTGCGCTTAGAGGACTTTGTCTACTACGTCAGTTTACTAGTCGTCAGAGGACTAATAAACTACTATGTCAGTTTATTTGTGTTAATCGTACAGTATAGCAATAAAAACGCCTGGGGCTAAAATGTCTACGTTTAATAGGGCCCGAACCAAGAACACCAACAGCAATAAGGCCTTGTACCAAGAGGGTTTCTCGCGACATCAAATTGCTACTCGTTTAAATATTGTTCGGAGTGTTAGCAGAACAATTCGAAGATTCGAAGAAACTGATGATGTTGCCTCACTACCCAGAAGTGGCCGAAGAAGGATTACAAATGAACGACAAGATCGTTATCTTGCTCAATATGCACGAAAAAACCACTCAGTACCGATTAGAGCGATACAATTTCAGTTCCAACGTACTTACAATCGTGCTATATCAAGTCGTATGGTTTCCAGAACGCTTTTCAACGTTGGACTGCATCTCAGACGCCCAATTAGAGTTCCTATGTTTAGTTACCAGCAGGGCAAATGCGTTTTCAATAGGCCAGAGAGCATCAAGCCTGGTTATTGCCTCAATGGAGAAACGTCATTTTTACCGATGGCACAAAAATTGGTATAATCAGCGATGATTATCGCCAGAGGGTTTGGAGGGAGGTAGGAAGTCTGCATCTCCTTAACACTAACTATTGAACGTAGCTGCATATCAAGGCGGTAGCGAAAGCGTATTTTACAATGGAAGAACAGAGGTCATTCACGTCCCACAAACAATGAATGAATTTCTACTTGGAACATATCATCAGACCTGTTATTTATCCATTACAGTGAGAAATTGGTAACAATTTTATCTTTATGGATGATAACGCCCGCCCGTATAGGGCTAGGATCGTCCAGATGGCTCTAAATGAAGTTGGAATTAACAGATTAGATTGGCCGCCATTATCGCCGGGCATTAATCCAATCGAACATATTTGGGACTACCTTTTTAAGCCATTAACCGTAGGAACAATCCGTCAAGAAATCACCCGGAGCTAATTTTAGCCACTCAAGAGGAATGGCCAATTTATCACAAGACACTATTAATAACCTAATTATTGGCATGTAAGAGTTTACGCATTAATAAGAAGTAGGGGAGGTAATACTGTCTGTTAGTTCAGTAATATTTACATTAATTTAGCTTCTTTTGAGAATGTATTTTATTTTATTTTTAGATACACACATATATTTTTTTTAAATATTTATAAAAACCAAGAACAAAAACAAAATTACTCCATTTTTTCTCTTGCACGCATCCACTAATCATTTAAGCTTTCTTGTGAAAAAATAAACCAATTTATTTTCGTATCAAAACATAAATAAAAAGGGGGTGCAAGACTTTTGCCGATGAGTGTATTAACATACACAATATTCAATCTAGGTAAAAGTTTATGTATCTAGGCTCTCAAGTTATAAACAACAACGATACCAATGCAGAAATAAAGGGAAGAAGATATCTAGCAATGAAGCTACTTACTTGGAACCACTCAAGCATTTAATATGGGACTTTGGATCAAAAACCAACAAATGTAAAATATATGTAACACTGATTAGACCTGTGCTAACTTATACTTCAGAAAACTGGGTAGTTACACAAAACGATAAAAAACTGCTAGCCACATTCTAGAGAAAGGAATCCAGGAATATTTACGGAGAAATCCAGGAGAACAGGGAGTGGCGTAGACGATACAAATATGAACTATAGAGAGAATATCAGGACACCGATAAAGTTACCTTTATTGACTGATTTGTCCGTTACTCTGTGATAGTTCATTTTTTAAAAATGACATTTTTTAAAAAGGAATATAGAGAACAAAGTAAAAAATTGTTTTATTCCTTTTTAAAGTTACCTTTATTAAAGATGTAATACTGAGATGAATAGGCTATGTTAAGAGTTCGATTAACTCCACTAAGCAAATAATTGATATCTGAATGATTGTGGCGTGTTCATATATTTTTTTTCCTTTATTTGGGTTTTTCGCCACTATCTAAAACTCAAAAAATATCAAAAATACCTGTTCTTATTTAAAGAAAGAATCACTGGGTAAAAACAAAAAACCAAACGGAGACAAATTTCTCAGTGATCCTTTTTTATATTTATTTTTTTTTATTTATAGGTATTTTTGATATTTTTTTCAGTTTTAGATAGTGGCGAAAAACCCAAATAAAGGAAAAAAATATAAGCAAATAATTGTTCAAGTCCAAATAGGCAAAAAAGGCATTTAAAATGGGAAATTGGAAAGCAAAAGCCGGGAACAGGAACCGATGGCGCTACATTTTACCACAGCTCAAAACCCTTCAAAGATTATAGAACCATAGATGACGAGAAATATAAACTTCATCTTCGAAGTAATCTCCTTCAGTTTCTATATGTTCTCGTTACCTTTCGACGAGCTGTCAAATTCCAAAATCGAAAAAAGCTTGCCGGCTTCGATGTAATAAAATCATTCAGGCTTTTTTTTTGCCTTCCTCAAGAGATATGAAATGGTTATCAGTAACGTGATTTACAGGAGACTAGGGAGATGAAGATCCGAAAGGACCAGATCCGGAAAATACGCCGGGTGAAATAAAATCTCCCAGCCCGGATGGACTATGGATGTATGGCGTCCACTTGTAGCGATCTAATGTGAGCTGCAGATTCTTATTTCAACTTTTCAAATACGCTTGTTTGTCCCAATAGGCAAAAAAGGCATTTAAAATGGGAAATTGGAAAGCAAAAGCCGGGAACAGGAACCGATGGCGCTACATTTTACCACAGCTCAAAACCCTTTAAAGATTATAGAACCATAGATGACGAGAAATATAAACTTCATCTTCGAAGTAATCTCCTTCAGTTTCTATATGTTCTCGTTACCTTTCGACGAGCTGTCAAATTCCAAAATCGAAAAAAGCTTGCCGGTTTCGATGTAATAAAATCATTCAGGCTTTTTTGCCTTCCTCAAGAGATATGAAATGGTTATTAGTAACGTGATTTACAGGAGACTAGGGAGATGAAGATCCGAAAGGACCAGATCCGGAAAATACGCCGGGTGAAATAAAATCTCCCAGCCCGGATGGACTATGGATGTATGGCGTCCACTTGTAGCGATCTAATGTGAGCTGCAGATTCTTATTTCAACTTTTCAAATACGCTTGTTTGTCCCAATAGGCAAAAAAGGCATTTAAAATGGGAAATTGGAAAGCAAAAGCCGGGAACAGGAACCGATGGCACTACATTTTACGACAGCTCAAAACCCTTTAAAGATTATAGAACCATAGATGACGAGAAATATAAACTTCATCTTCGAAGTAATCTCCTTCAGTTTCTATATGTTCTCGTTACCTTTCGACGAGCTGTCAAATTCCAAAATCGAAAAAAGCTTGCCGGTTTCGATGTAATAAAATCATTCAGGCTTTTTTTTGCCTTCCTCAAGAGATATGAAATGGTTATCAGTAACGTGATTTACAGGAGACTAGGGAGATGAAGATCCGAAAGGACCAGATCCGGAAAATAGGCCGGGTGAAATAAAATCTCCCAGCCCGGATGGACTATGGATTTATGGCGTCCACTTATAGCGATCTAATATGAGCTGCAGATTCTTATTTCAACTTTTCAAATACGCTTGTTTGTCCCAATAGGCAAAAAAGGCATTTAAAATGGGAAATTGGAAAGCAAAAGCCGGGAACAGGAACCGATGGCGCTACATTTTACCACAGCTCAAAACCCTTTAAAGATTATAGAACCATAGATGACGAGAAATATAAACTTCATCTTCGAAGTAATCTCCTTCAGTTTCTATATGTTCTCGTTACCTTTCGACGAGCTGTCAAATTCCAAAATCGAAAAAAGCTTGCCGGTTTCGATGTAATAAAATCATTCAGGCTTTTTTGCCTTCCTCAAGAGATATGAAATGGTTATTAGTAACGTGATTTACAGGAGACTAGGGAGATGAAGATCCGAAAGGACCAGATCCGGAAAATACGCCGGGTGAAATAAAATCTCCCAGCCCGGATGGACTATGGATGTATGGCGTCCACTTGTAGCGATCTAATGTGAGCTGCAGATTCTTATTTCAACTTTTCAAATACGCTTGTTTGTCCCAATAGGCAAAAAAGGCATTTAAAATGGGAAATTGGAAAGCAAAAGCCGGGAACAGGAACCGATGGCACTACATTTTACGACAGCTCAAAACCCTTTAAAGATTATAGAACCATAGATGACGAGAAATATAAACTTCATCTTCGAAGTAATCTCCTTCAGTTTCTATATGTTCTCGTTACCTTTCGACGAGCTGTCAAATTCCAAAATCGAAAAAAGCTTGCCGGTTTCGATGTAATAAAATCATTCAGGCTTTTTTTTGCCTTCCTCAAGAGATATGAAATGGTTATCAGTAACGTGATTTACAGGAGACTAGGGAGATGAAGATCCGAAAGGACCAGATCCGGAAAATAGGCCGGGTGAAATAAAATCTCCCAGCCCGGATGGACTATGGATTTATGGCGTCCACTTATAGCGATCTAATATGAGCTGCAGATTCTTATTTCAACTTTTCAAATACGCTTGTTTGTCCCAATAGGCAAAAAAGGCATTTAAAATGGGAAATTGGAAAGCAAAAGCCGGGAACAGGAACCGATGGCGCTACATTTTACCACAGCTCAAAACCCTTTAAAGATTATAGAACCATAGATGACGAGAAATATAAACTTCATCTTCGAAGTAATCTCCTTCAGTTTCTATATGTTCTCGTTACCTTTCGACGAGCTGTCAAATTCCAAAATGGAAAAAAGCTTGCCGGTTTCGATGTAATAAAATCATTCAGGCTTTTTTTTGCCTTCCTTAAGAGATATGAAATGGTTATCAGTAACGTGATTTACAGGAGACTAGGGAGATGAAGATCCGAAAGGACCAGATCCGGAAAATACGCCGGGTGAAATAAAATCTCCCAGCCCGGATGGACTATGGATGTATGGCGTCCACTTGTAGCGATCTAATATGAGCTGCAGATTCTTATTTCAACTTTTCAAATACGCTTGTTTGTCCCAATAGGCAAAAAAGGCATTTAAAATGGGAAATTGGAAAGCAAAAGCCGGGAACAGGAACCGATGGCGCTACATTTTACGACAGCTCAAAACCCTTTAAAGATTATAGAACCATGACGAGAAATATAAACTTCATCTTCGAAGTAATCTCCTTCAGTTTCTATATGTTCTCGTTACCTTTCGACGAGCTGTCAAATTCCAAAATCGAAAAAAGCTTGCCGGTTTCGATGTAATAAAATCATTCAGGCTTTTTTTTGCCTTCCTCAAGAGATATGAAATGGTTATCAGTAACGTGATTTACAGGAGACTAGGGAGATGAAGATCCGAAAGGACCAGATCCGGAAAATACGCCGGGTGAAATAAAATCTCCCAGCCCGGATGGACTATGGATGTATGGCGTCCACTTGTAGCGATCTAATGTGAGCTGCAGATTCTTATTTCAACTTTTCAAATACGCTTGTTTGAGCCCTCGTCTTTATATTCTCAAAGAAATGTGTCTTTGGATAGCTAGTTTAGATTTAGGTACAGTTTTTGTTCCATTTTTTACCGTTCTCTTATTAATTTTTTATTCGCGCGTTCTGTGTAATTCTTTTTCGATTTATTATTACATTATTATGTAGTAGATTTTTTTGCATTTAGTTATCTGTTGTTTTATGCTGGGGTAATAAACTAAATATTTTTTTTAAATAACACTCATCAAGTCATAAGTTCATCTCACATTTTTGTTGTTGTTTAGTTTGTTAAATAGACTTAGACGTAAATGGAATAATGATAAATAAAGAAAAACTGACAGAAATGCAAACGCCCAATATATTAGATTATTTTTCATTATACCTCATGCACGTATACGTCGAAGAACTACAAAATTTAAAAATAATCTAAAATGAAACAGGAGAGATCTGATGCACTCATAGTGAAAGCTAATTAACAGGTTTTAATATCATCACATATGGCATATGTCGGCTTCTACTACGATTAGAAGATTCTCTCGTATACATTTATTGCTTCCTCCAGGCTGTATAACACTATAGTCACTTATTTCTCGTGTTGATATATTTTAATCGCTTCTTTTTATTGCCCTGGGTGCCAATTGAGCGTCTTCGTACAAATCAAACAGCAGTACATCACTTTCATTTATTCACAGGCGTCGAGAAACAACTCAGAAGGAGATAACGAAGCCAACGGTGCTCCCAAGCCCAAATTCGTGGCGGTCACAAGTTTGGAGGACGTACAGGCTGTAAGATGCGCAGAGTTTCATCCAGGAGGTCAGCTGTATGCCGTCGGATCTAATTCGAAAACGTTAAGGATATGTGCATACCCGAAACTGACCGATCTGAGGTAAATAATGTTCTTGGATTATTTTCTGTTATAAAGATTTTGATTATACGAGGGTTGCTATTTAAGTATATAAGGTGCAAAGAAATGACGAAAAAATATAGTCGTGTATAACATCTACCACACCCGGTATTAAGGGAGACTAAGAAAATTTTAACTTTTGTTACAGGGAAGACCATCAAACCTATCAGCCTATGGTACTATTCAAACGCACCAAACACCACAAAGGTTCCATCTACTGCTTGGCCTGGTCCCCAGTCGGTGACTTGATGGCCACCGGATCCAACGACAAGACTGTCAAGTTGATGCGTTTCAACGCGGATACATCCAATCTGGAAGGCGACGAAGTAAGTGGGGATTCGGAAATCAAATCGGGGACAAAGTTGGTGCTATTTTGTGTTTTTTACAGATCGAGCTGAGCATGCACGACGGTACAGTAAGAGATTTGTGCTTCTTGGAGGACACCACGAACAAATCCAGCTTGTTGATCAGTGGTGGAGCGGGTGATTGTAAGATCTACGTTACAGATTGTGCCACCGGTACTCCTTTTCAAGCTTTGAGCGGCCATACTGGTCACATTTTGTCGCTGTACACATGGGGAGGTAAGTTCAAGGAGAGCTCACGAAGTATTGTCCCTAATATGAGAAGAATCCAACTTCGATACCTTATCGATATATATATATATATATATATATATATATATATATATATATATATATATATATATATATATATATATATATATATCATCATCATCATCATCATCATCATCATCATCATCATCATCATCAGCCCGTATCGATCCACTGCAGGATGAAGGCCTCTTCAGCATGCTTCCAACCTTCACGGTCCTGGGCTTTCCTCTGCCACTCGGGTCCAATATACTTAACGATGTCATCAGTCCATCGTGCTTTCGGTCTTCTTCGCGGACGTTTGCCATCAAGCGGTATCCACTCCAGGATTGCCTTGGTCCATCTGTCGTCCCATCGCCTCGCTATATGGCCTGCCCATCTCCATTTCAACTGTTTTACTCTTCCAATGATGTCACAGACTTTTGTTTGTTCCCTGATCCATGCGCAGGACTTTCTGTCTCGTCTTGTAATGCTAAGCATACATCTTTCCATTCCCCTTTGTGCCACCCGAAGTTTTTGAATTGATTGCGATGTGAGTGTCCAGGTTTCACTTCCGTATGTCATAACGGGTAGAACGCACTGATCGAATACTTTTCTTTTCAGGCAAAGTGGGAGTCTGCTCTTAAACACTATGTTGAGCCTACCAAATGCCTGCCAGCCACATTATACATTAATTGCCAGCCACAGATATATATATATATATATATATATATATATATATATATATATATATATATATATATATATATATATATATATATATATTAAAAAGCTAAGGAAGTTCATCCGTGCTCCACGTCGTGCTTTGCCATTCCTTCATCCGCCATCCACAGCGCCAGCAAGCGTCTCCCAAGACCGGTTTCTGGCCTTAAGCTGTCATCAGTTGGACTCAAGCTGGACACCTGAAGAGCGGATGAAGGAACGACTAAAGCCATGACCATATCAATTGGCCATGTCCTGCGGTAAACGGTCACAGCAGTCAGACTGTGCGAAACCGTTCGTGACTACTGCGATCGTTTACCGCGGGATGGCGTGGTTGCATGTGATTGCAGCCTCCATTCAACATGGCTAATTGATATGGCCATGGCTTTAGTCGTTCCTTCATTCGCTCTTCAGGTGTCCAGCTTGAGTCCAACTGAGGACGGCTTAAGGCCGGAAATCGGTCTTGGGAGACGCTTGCTGGCGCTTTGGATGGCCGGTGAAGGAATGGCAAAGCACGTCGTGGAGCAAGGGTGAACTTCCTTAGCTTTTAATTACTTTTCTCCACGGGCCCAGTTCACAATTTTTCGATTATTTATATATATATATATATATATATATATATATATATATATATATATATATATATATATATATATATATATATATATATATATATATATATATATATATATATGTGTGTGTGTGTGTGTGTGTGTGTTTAAAAAAACTTTATTTTTTAAAGGTATAGAAAATGTTAGAAATGACGAAAAAAATACTGTGAAAGTTAGAACTTTTAATATTAATATCGCAAATCGCAAATTTCAATTTCCCATTTAAATAACAGGATTTTTTTTAAACTTTGGAATTTTATAGCTTTTCAGCGGAACATTACTGTGGAAAGACTATTACCTACTATTACTATATATCTTTGTAGGAAATTGAACGTTCTTCAAAAATATCTCTTATAAATTTTCAATAAATTTACTTTTTCATTTTCCATATAAATTTCATATTCCTATAAATTTTCATTAATAAATTTTTCGAAACTCCGTAAAGATCGTGAGTTATTTATATTGAAATGTGAATTTTTCTAAATAATCGGATTTTTATTGTATATAATGGATAACCCTGGGGAACAGCAATTTTGTTGACTTGGATCTGTGACTTGTTTTTGACTAATTTTTCATCTCTGAATTCAAAAATATTCACAGTTTTTCTCTTATCACGTCAAGTTCTTAAGCTACAGCATACCCCTCATTTTACCTTAAAAGTGTACATACGAAAGGAAATAAGGTGAGATCTGACCAAATAGATTAGAATATTTTATTCATACATATTATTAAAAGTTAAATTGTGTTTATACAAAAAATAAATAAAAGATATTATGATAAAAATTTCTTCTTATAGCTTTTCCTAGAGTGTTCAGTTTGTGGACATTCTCGCTTGATGCTCCAACAGTAGTCAACCATCATACTGACATCCCCTCTACCTTGATACCGCGCTTCCATAACCTTTAGATCTTGGTGGAATCGCTCGCCCTGTTCATCACTAACAGCACCAAGATTTTCTGGGAAGTTAGCAAGATGCAAGATGTAAGAAATGCAGTTTGATGATCATGTTGCAACCAAGCTTTTTAAAGCTCTCCAACAGTTGTTGAACAACATTCGATGTAATTCGGGGCTCGTGTATTTCCAAGAAAGTCTTTAACAATATTTTTAAAAGCCCACCAAGCATTCCTTTCAAGTTCGGTCATTGTTTCAGTGAAATTTTCATCTTTAACGAGTTTCCCGAATCTGTGAACCATCAAACACACCAGCCTTTATCTTTTCATATGACAGGCTAGGGAATGCCGAAATGATATACTTAAAGCAATCTGCTTCAATTGACAAAGCCTTAACAAATTGCATCATGAGACCTTGTTTTATATGCAAAGGCGGAAATACAATGTTTTTTCTGTCGACAAGTGGCTGATTTAAAATGTTTGGATCACCAGGTCTTAGTCAGATCTTGGCGGCCAGTTCGATTGCACCCAATGCTTCTCACGAGTTCTGGTGTCCCACATGCACAAAAAACAGGGATACTTGGTATACCCGCGTTGATGGCCAAGAAGGAAACAGACCATTTTAATGTCAACACAGATGATCCATTGGTGCATGTTATATTGCAACAAGTCAATGACTTTCCTTATGTCGCCATATTCTTCACGCAAAGAAACTGAATGACCTATTGGGACTGAACCGTATAAATTTCCATTATGTAGGAGAACACACTTCAAGCTACGCTTTGAGCTATATATAAACAATCGCCATTCAGTTGCTTTATAGTTAGAAATGGCCAATTCTTTCATTAAACCTTCTATGTTCTGGCAATATACAAATCCGTCATTATTTCTGAAGTACTCCTAAATTCACTTTCTCTGGATCGATAGTAAGTGACTTTACCTCCTGTGTCAAGCAAATTTTTTTCGTGCAGTCTTGATGTTAATAATTCCGATGCTTTTTTGGATAGTCCCAAATCTCGTGCTAAATCGTTTAAGTCATGTTGATTGAATCCTTTACGAACAGAATCTTTGGAAACTTTGAATTCTTCGTCGGTAAAGTCACTTCGATCTTCACTTGATTCACATTCTTGTATTTCTAAAGAAGGCAATTCTCAAAAAACTGGCATTGGAAATTAAGCTGAATGAGGCACAGCGCGTATAGCTGACTGTAAACTAGGGTACTCAATTTTATGTTTGTTTTTCTTGTTAAATCCTGATATTTTCACTATGCAAAAGTAGCAATCACTTAAATGATCTTTGGGCTCTCGCCAAACCATTGGTATACCAAACGAAAGTTTAATACGTGTTCTCTTCGTCCACATTCGTAAACTCTCTACACACTGCTTGCACACTTTATGAGTGGCCCATGATTTACCTTAGTCACCTATTTTCACTTTAAAATAAGCAAAATAGGCTTGCCTGATAAATGTACTAATATTAGTCCGTTGAATGGGGATGGTAAAACTGCCACATATATAACAAAATGAATCAGGGCTATTTAAGCACTTACGACGAGAACTACCAGAGGCAGACATAACGAAAATCTATAGTTGTGTATCTATACTTTGACTTCACTATATCAGAGCGACACAGACCGTCATTCACGCTCCCACTCCTAGGTCGAAGAAGGTTCGCCAGTAGGAGAGCAGTAGTGACTTCTGTGATTCGCCAAGCTTAGTCGGATGCGCAACAACTGTAGAGAAAAAACTTAATAAAGTTTTGGAATTAGCATGTCAATTTACGTATAAAACAGCTTAAATATCGAACTCAACAGAAATTATTTTTCAAATTGTTCCCCAGTGTAATAAAATTAAAATTATTCAATTTCATATATATGCCGAAGAATTTAAGCGAGTGTACATCCATTGGTTCGTTCCTTTTTGTGAAATGTTTCTATTTAAAGGGTCTTTTAAATTGATCGGTTTTTTAAAAATTCTTGAATAAAACACAGAACTTGCGTTAATTTCAAAAACCTTCTTATTGGTAACACTAGTTTACATCAATTTTTATACCCCAGCTGAAAGTTATTAATAATTGTGCATTTAGGTAAGAGTTAAACTTGAAGAGATTTTCCACTAAACACCAAATAACTTTTTTTGAACTTCTCGACGCACGTTTCGCTAACTATGTTAGCATCATCAGGAGATGATTTGGTGTTTAGTGATAAATCTCTTCGAGATTAGTGTTTCACACCGATGGTTCTAATAGAAGAATTGATCAAATAATGTATGTATTGTGTAGGTGTTTCGGTAAATAATGTCGATTTTGCTAAGAGATTAGCAAATTAGTAGTTAGAAACCCTAATGTTAACGGTTAGAATCCCTAATTGAACTGAAGTCACCACGTAGGGTAGCTGAAAAAAATGATTTGACTGTAGAAGAAAAAATGTGACGTAGAATATTTCTGCTAACGCTTTTGGGTTTAAGGAAGGTAGGTTAACATATGTATATACATTTCTTTCGGGGTACATAAAAAAAAATAAAATTTGTGAACTAGTGTAATTAAAACATAGTGTATGAAATTTAAACAGTCTTATCAAAATTGTGGAAAATATTTTGCCATAACCGTGGCTCTATCTCACCAATGACTCGAATAACTTCATCCATTTATTAAGCTATCGAATGTAGGTTGTTCCTATAGACCTGGCTTTTTACGTAACCTCAAAGAAAAAAGTCCAACGGTGGCAAATCACAACATGATCTTGGTGGGCAATTAACATGATCGTTTCTTGCAATAACTCGTCTAGGATACGATATCATCGTATCATCTCACGATATTGATGTGGAAAATAAGTGGTTTCAAACGAGACGGAGACACTTGCTACAAAACGCGAGAAATCGTACAACTATTGTGTTGAAACTTCCTGGTTTGATTATTTGTAGTATCGCTAATCAAATTTTGCTCGGATAGAGATCTTGGTGGGCAATTACCATCACCGTTTCTTGCAATAACTCGTCCAGGATACGATAGAATCGTATCATCTCATGATACTGATGTGGAAAATAAGTGGTTTCAAACGAGAGGGAAACACTTGCTACAAAACGCGAGAAATCGTGCAACTATTGTGTTGGAAACTTCCTGGTTTGATTATTTGTAGTATCGCTAATTAAATTTTGCTCGGATAGAGATCTTGGTGGGCAATTACCATCACCGTTTCTTGCAATAACTCGTCCAGGATACGATAGCATCGTATCATCTCATGATACTGATGTGGAAAATAAGTCTTTTCAAACGAGAGGGAGACACTTGCTACAAAACGCGAGAAATCGTGCAACTATTGTGTTAGAAACTTCCTGGTTTGATTATTTGTAGTATCGCTAATCAAATTTTGCTCGGATAGAGATCTTGGTGTGCAATTACCATCACCGTTTCTTGCAATAACTCGTCCAGGATACGATAGCATCGTATCATCTCATGATACTGATGTGGAAAATAAGTGGTTTCAAACGAGAGGAAAACACTTGCTACAAAACGCGAGAAATCGTGCAACTATTGTGTTGGAAACTTCCTGGTTTGATTATTTGTAGTATCGCTAATTAAATTTTGCTCGGATAGAGATCTTGGTGGGCAATTACCATCACCGTTTCTTGCAATAACTCGTCCAGGATACGATAGCATCGTATCATCTCATGATACTGATGTGGAAAATAAGTCTTTTCAAACGAGAGGGAGACACTTGCTACAAAACGCGAGAAATCGTGCAACTATTGTGTTAGAAACTTCCTGGTTTGATTATTTGTAGTATTGCTAATCAAATTTTGCTCGGATAGAGATCTTGGTGTGCAATTACCATCACCGTTTCTTGCAATAACTCGTCCAGGATACGATAGCATCGTATCATCTCACGATACTGATGTGGAAAATAAGTGGTTTCAAACGAGAGGGAGACACTTGCTACAAAACGCGAGAAATCGTGCAACTATTGTGTTGGAAACTTCCTGGTTTGATTATTTGTAGTATCGCTAATTAAATTTTGCTCGGATAGAGATCTTGGTGGGCAATTACCATCACCGTTTCTTGCAATAACTCGTCCAGGATACGATAGCATCGTATCATCTCATGATACTGATGTGGAAAATAAGTCTTTTCAAACGAGAGGGAGACACTTGCTACAAAACGCGAGAAATCGTGCAACTATTGTGTTGGAAACTTCCTGGTTTGATTATTTGTAGTATCGCTAATTAAATTTTGCTCGGATAGAGATCTTGGTGGGCAATTACCATCACCGTTTCTTGCAATAACTCGTCCAGGATACGATAGCATCGTATCATCTCATGATACTGATGTGGAAAATAAGTCTTTTCAAACGAGAGGGAGACACTTGCTACAAAACGCGAGAAATCGTGCAACTATTGTGTTAGAAACTTCCTGGTTTGATTATTTGTAGTATTGCTAATCAAATTTTGCTCGGATAGAGATCTTGGTGTGCAATTACCATCACCGTTTCTTGCAATAACTCGTCCAGGATACGATAGCATCGTATCATCTCACGATACTGATGTGGAAAATAAGTGGTTTCAAACGAGAGGGAGACACTTGCTACAAAACGCGAGAAATCGTGCAACTATTGTGTTGGAAACTTCCTGGTTTGATTATTTGTAGTATCGCTAATTAAATTTTGCTCGGATAGAGATCTTGGTGGGCAATTACCATCACCGTTTCTTGCAATAACTCGTCCAGGATACGATAGCATCGTATCATCTCATGATACTGATGTGGAAAATAAGTCTTTTCAAACGAGAGGGAGACACTTGCTACAAAACGCGAGAAATCGTGCAACTATTGTGTTAGAAACTTCCTGGTTTGATTATTTGTAGTATTGCTAATCAAATTTTGCTCGGATAGAGATCTTGGTGTGCAATTACCATCACCGTTTCTTGCAATAACTCGTCCAGGATACGATAGCATCGTATCATCTCACGATACTGATGTGGAAAATAAGTGGTTTCAAACGAGAGGGAGACACTTGCTACAAAACGCGAGAAATCGTGCAACTATTGTGTTGGAAACTTCCTGGTTTGATTATTTGTAGTATCGCTAATTAAATTTTGCTCGGATAGAGATCTTGGTGGGCAATTACCATCACCGTTTCTTGCAATAACTCGTCTAGGATACGATATCATCGTATCATCTCACGATATTGATGTGGAAAATAAGTGGTTTCAAACGAGACGGAGACACTTGCTACAAAACGCGAGAAATCGTACAACTATTGTGTTGAAACTTCCTGGTTTGATTATTTGTAGTATCGCTAATCAAATTTTGCTCGGATAGAGATCTTGGTGGGCAATTACCATCACCGTTTCTTGCAATAACTCGTCTAGGATACGATATCATCGTATCATCTCACGATATTGATGTGGAAAATAAGTGGTTTCAAACGAGACGGAGACACTTGCTACAAAACGCGAGAAATCGTACAACTATTGTGTTGAAACTTCCTGGTTTGATTATTTGTAGTATCGCTAATCAAATTTTGCTCGGATAGAGATCTTGGTGTGCAATTACCATCACCGTTTCTTGCAATAACTCGTCTAGGATACGATATCATCGTATCATCTCACGATATTGATGTGGAAAATAAGTGGTTTCAAACGAGACGGAGACACTTGCTACAAAACGCGAGAAATCGTACAACTATTGTGTTGAAACTTCCTGGTTTGATTATTTGTAGTATCGCTAATCAAATTTTGCTCGGATAGAGATCTTGGTGGGCAATTACCATCACCGTTTCTTGCAATAACTCGTCCAGGATACGATAGAATCGTATCATCTCATGATACTGATGTGGAAAATAAGTGGTTTCAAACGAGAGGGAAACACTTGCTACAAAACGCGAGAAATCGTGCAACTATTGTGTTGGAAACTTCCTGGTTTGATTATTTGTAGTATCGCTAATTAAATTTTGCTCGGATAGAGATCTTGGTGGGCAATTACCATCACCGTTTCTTGCAATAACTCGTCCAGGATACGATAGCATCGTATCATCTCATGATACTGATGTGGAAAATAAGTCTTTTCAAACGAGAGGGAGACACTTGCTACAAAACGCGAGAAATCGTGCAACTATTGTGTTAGAAACTTCCTGGTTTGATTATTTGTAGTATTGCTAATCAAATTTTGCTCGGATAGAGATCTTGGTGTGCAATTACCATCACCGTTTCTTGCAATAACTCGTCCAGGATACGATAGCATCGTATCATCTCACGATACTGATGTGGAAAATAAGTGGTTTCAAACGAGAGGGAGACACTTGCTACAAAACGCGAGAAATCGTGCAACTATTGTGTTGGAAACTTCCTGGTTTGATTATTTGTAGTATCGCTAATTAAATTTTGCTCGGATAGAGATCTTGGTGGGCAATTACCATCACCGTTTCTTGCAATAACTCGTCCAGGATACGATAGCATCGTATCATCTCATGATACTGATGTGGAAAATAAGTCTTTTCAAACGAGAGGGAGACACTTGCTACAAAACGCGAGAAATCGTGCAACTATTGTGTTGGAAACTTCCTGGTTTGATTATTTGTAGTATCGCTAATTAAATTTTGCTCGGATAGAGATCTTGGTGGGCAATTACCATCACCGTTTCTTGCAATAACTCGTCCAGGATACGATAGCATCGTATCATCTCATGATACTGATGTGGAAAATAAGTCTTTTCAAACGAGAGGGAGACACTTGCTACAAAACGCGAGAAATCGTGCAACTATTGTGTTGGAAACTTCCTGGTTTGATTATTTGTAGTATCGCTAATTAAATTTTGCTCGGATAGAGATCTTGGTGGGCAATTACCATCACCGTTTCTTGCAATAACTCGTCCAGGATACGATAGCATCGTATCATCTCATGATACTGATGTGGAAAATAAGTCTTTTCAAACGAGAGGGAGACACTTGCTACAAAACGCGAGAAATCGTGCAACTATTGTGTTAGAAACTTCCTGGTTTGATTATTTGTAGTATTGCTAATCAAATTTTGCTCGGATAGAGATCTTGGTGTGCAATTACCATCACCGTTTCTTGCAATAACTCGTCCAGGATACGATAGCATCGTATCATCTCACGATACTGATGTGGAAAATAAGTGGTTTCAAACGAGAGGGAGACACTTGCTACAAAACGCGAGAAATCGTGCAACTATTGTGTTGGAAACTTCCTGGTTTGATTATTTGTAGTATCGCTAATTAAATTTTGCTCGGATAGAGATCTTGGTGGGCAATTACCATCACCGTTTCTTGCAATAACTCGTCCAGGATACGATAGCATCGTATCATCTCATGATACTGATGTGGAAAATAAGTCTTTTCAAACGAGAGGGAGACACTTGCTACAAAACGCGAGAAATCGTGCAACTATTGTGTTGGAAACTTCCTGGTTTGATTATTTGTAGTATCGCTAATTAAATTTTGCTCGGATAGAGATCTTGGTGGGCAATTACCATCACCGTTTCTTGCAATAACTCGTCCAGGATACGATAGAATCGTATCATCTCATGATACTGATGTGGAAAATAAGTGGTTTCAAACGAGAGGGAAACACTTGCTACAAAACGCGAGAAATCGTGCAACTATTGTGTTGGAAACTTCCTGGTTTGATTATTTGTAGTATCGCTAATTAAATTTTGCTCGGATAGAGATCTTGGTGGGCAATTACCATCACCGTTTCTTGCAATAACTCGTCCAGGATACGATAGCATCGTATCATCTCATGATACTGATGTGGAAAATAAGTCTTTTCAAACGAGAGGGAGACACTTGCTACAAAACGCGAGAAATCGTGCAACTATTGTGTTAGAAACTTCCTGGTTTGATTATTTGTAGTATCGCTAATCAAATTTTGCTCGGATAGAGATCTTGGTGTGCAATTACCATCACCGTTTCTTGCAATAACTCGTCCAGGATACGATAGCATCGTATCATCTCATGATACTGATGTGGAAAATAAGTGGTTTCAAACGAGAGGAAAACACTTGCTACAAAACGCGAGAAATCGTGCAACTATTGTGTTGGAAACTTCCTGGTTTGATTATTTGTAGTATCGCTAATTAAATTTTGCTCGGATAGAGATCTTGGTGGGCAATTACCATCACCGTTTCTTGCAATAACTCGTCCAGGATACGATAGCATCGTATCATCTCATGATACTGATGTGGAAAATAAGTCTTTTCAAACGAGAGGGAGACACTTGCTACAAAACGCGAGAAATCGTGCAACTATTGTGTTAGAAACTTCCTGGTTTGATTATTTGTAGTATTGCTAATCAAATTTTGCTCGGATAGAGATCTTGGTGTGCAATTACCATCACCGTTTCTTGCAATAACTCGTCCAGGATACGATAGCATCGTATCATCTCACGATACTGATGTGGAAAATAAGTGGTTTCAAACGAGAGGGAGACACTTGCTACAAAACGCGAGAAATCGTGCAACTATTGTGTTGGAAACTTCCTGGTTTGATTATTTGTAGTATCGCTAATTAAATTTTGCTCGGATAGAGATCTTGGTGGGCAATTACCATCACCGTTTCTTGCAATAACTCGTCCAGGATACGATAGCATCGTATCATCTCACGATACTGATGTGGAAAATAAGTGGTTTCAAACGAGAGGGAGACACTTGCTACAAAACGCGAGAAATCGTGCAACTATTGTGTTGGAAACTTCCTGGTTTGATTATTTGTAGTATCGCTAATCAAATTTTGCTCGGATAGAGATCTTGGTGTGCAATTACCATCACCGTTTCTTGCAATAACTCGTCCAGGATATGATAGCATCGTATCATCTCACGATACTGATGTGGAAAATAAGTGGTTTCAAACGAGACGAAGACACTTGCTACAAAACGCGAGAAATCGTGCAACTTTTGTGTTGAAAACTTTCTGGTTTGACTATTTGCAGTATCGCTAATCAAATTTTGATTAGCGGATAGAGATCTTGGTGAGCAATTAACATCACCGTTTCTTGCAATAACTCGTCCAGGATACGATATCATCGTATCACTTCACGATATCTAACACCATTCTCAGTTACAGCTTCACCAGCAGCATTCTGACAGAAATACGGCCCAGTTATACCTCCTGACCATAATGCACACCAAACTGTGTCTCGTTTAGGATGTAATGGCTTCTCATCAATCAATCGTCAGCTGTATAGATGTTATACACGGCTTTTGACACTCCACGATTATATTTTTTGACCATTTCTTTGCACCAATCGAGCCTTTTTTTGAGCGATTGTCAAATTATGCGGAATCTAACGCACACAAATCTTTTTCACGACTAAATGTTTTATATAAAATGTTGTGTATGCTTGTCATACTAGTGTCCAGGGATGCCTTAATCTCACGGTATGTCATTTGACGATCTTGCTTTATCAATCGCGCACAGTATCGATGTTTTCTGGCACAACAACCGATTTTGGATGACCTTCTTCAAATTCGTCCGTCAGCGAACGACGGCCACGATTGAATTCACTGTACCAGTGACATACATTGATTTTAGATGGTACTTTATCGCCAAATGTCGAAGTGAGTTGATCAATGCACTGTTGTTGAGATAATCCACGTCGAAAGTCGTAGTAAATTAGTTAGTGAGTTTAGTGAGTTAATTCTATTTTTTGAGATGAAATTTTCAAGTCACTTCATAACACAAGTCAACAATGTCAAACTTTACGATTTATATGGCAGATCGTAACCCTCGTATTAGGCTCGTGTATTATGTCTTGTTTTGAAGCTGCCAGATGCAGCTTTATAATAATCGTGCTTTAAAATAATCGTAAAAATTTCTAAATCGACTAGGTTCTGCAGAATAGGTAGAGGATGGAAATTAAGTTGAAAACCTAATAGAAACGACAAGAAGCATCTTACAATATATTATAACTCGTAATTTGCATATTGCACTCTTAGAAAATGCAATCTGATTCCAACAGAGCATATACAACAGCGCGAGCTTGTTAATTAACATATTGACATTAAATTATCGAGTACGCTAATGGTGCTACATTAAATGCGAATGGTGAGCGCTATCGAGGCATGATAACAAATTAATTGTCACAGTAATTGGACGATATTGATGTGGAAAATAAGTGGTTTCAAACGAGACGGAGACACTTGCTACAAAACGCGAGAAATCGTGCAACTATTGTGTTGGAAACTTCCTGGTTTGATTATTTGTAGTATCGCTAATCAAATTTTGTTCGTATAGAGATCGTACGATTTGACAGCATTGTTTTTTTGACTTTATTATTATTATTATACCAGTTTAGAACGTCTCTCGATGTTGTTCGTTGTTGTTTGTTGTTGTTCTGTGAATCGTTTAAACTCGTGGACTCAATGACAGGATAAACAATCCTGACCATAAACTTGTTTCATTAATTGAAACGTTTCGATGATTTTTTTTTCTTTATTTGGGTTTTTCTCCACAATCTAAAACTCAAAAACATCAAATATATCTGTTCTTATGTAAATAAAGAATCACTCGGTAAAAACAAAAAAACCAAACGGAGACAAATTTCTCAGTGATTCTTTTTTGTAATAAATTTGCCTAACAAACAAAATTTTTAATAATATAAAAATGTTCTAAAAAAATATACAAACTTTTAACGTTAACGTTTCGGGAAGTATTGTCCTCCAGTTATCAAAACAATCTAAAAATAAAGTATATTAATTTCTATAAATTATGAAAAGATAGAAAGTAAATATATGTTTTGTATATGTCAGTGATACTTACATTGACAGTTGTTCTTATTTACATAAGAACAGATATTTTTGATATTTTTTGAGTTTTAGATCGTGGCGAAAAACCCAAATAAAGAAAAAAAATATACGAACACGCCACAATCATTCAAACAATGTTTCGATGAATGTTTTACCAAGTTCAAAACAAAATTTAGTATTCGCTATTTCTTCGATGTTCATTTTTCGACCGATGACATAAACACACTAACAATTTAAACGCTTCTAATGATGCGAATGTCATAAAGTTTTGTCAGAACATCAGCGATGCACCTTTCCAACACTTACCTCCGTCAAAAGATGGCGCCACTAGAAATAGCTTTTTTTAAAAAGCTGTTTTCTGCTGGACAAAATTATCGCAACAACATAATAAATCATACAAATCGCTATATTCTACTACAATATTATCAAGATAGTAATCAACATTGATGGATCTCGTACGCACAGGAACTAATTCTGTATGAGCATCAAAGCAGATGCCATCTCAGAACATAACAGAGCCACCGGCAAATGGAATACTTGCAGATATATTGCAAGTAGCAAACCTGTCTCCTGGTCTTCGCCATACTCGCTCACAACCATCTGGATGTTTTAGGCTAACCCTAGTTTCATCTGTGAAGAAAACTTGTTTCCAATCATCCGCAGACCAATTTTGATGATTTCGAGCAAAATGTAACCTGGCAACTCTCTAGTACTTACTTACTCTCTAGTAAGCAAGGACGCAGTAGTTAGTCTCCTACTGCCTAATCCAGCTTCACTTAAATATCTTCTAACTGTTCTAGAAGAAATTTCGACATTGCGGGTAGCTTCGAGTTCGTTTCTCATCATAGAACTAGTGGCAGTCCTGTTTTTTAAAGCATATTGTCTAAGAAAACGTTCATCTCGGTTATTAGTGCATCGTTTTCATCCTTGCCTTGGCCTTCTAGAGTAACTTCCTACTTCAGTCAAACGTCTTACCATACGACTTATTGTGGAACGATGTTTGCCTAATAAATTGGCAACATAACTCTGACAATATCCCTCGTCCAATAAAACTGATGCTCGCGCTACCTCGCATTCAGTTAAATTTCTTGTTCGATTCATTTTTCCAATTTTTTAGAGTCATAAATAAAACAGTCTACCATAAAAACGTAATACTTTCAAAACAGTAACAAATTATAAGCCTAATTTTAAAGAAAATCTATTGCAAGTAATGCATAAAACTGTATCTTCTAAAAAAATATTTAAAACTGTAAATCTAAATGAATTGTTTTGAGTGTTGTCATTAACAACGATTCAAAATATTCATAGCCTACTATTAATAAAATCCGCAAACTTGTGCGCAAAAAGTGGCATAAGAAAAAAATAAATTCATTTCTTGGATAATTTTAGATTGTTGCATTAATTTTGTCCATATATATATATATATATATATATATATATATATATATATATATATATATATATATATATATATAGCACGTCCCCATATATATATATATATATATATATATATATATATATATATATATATATATAACCAAACACACCAAAACAACCAACCAAACGAACCAAAAACAACATAGAAATATCATGCCTAACCTTCGCAGACGACCTAGCCATACTCGCAGACAATGAAAAAAGGGCAACCAAACAGATCGAAGTCCTCAAAGAATATGCAGAGAAAGGCTATTGAAAGGATATTTGTATATCCTTTCAAAAAGCCGAATTCTTCTGCTCAAAATTAAATGTCCAAAATTTGAACACCAAATACGGCAAAATAAATATGGTCACTCACTTCAAATACCTGGGCGAGATCCTCTAACCCACAGGAGGAGAGAAGATAGCAGAGAAGACTCGATTACAGAAGATGAAGAGGGCATACGGCAAGACACACAATATCTACAATAAGAAATGCCTATCCACACATGCAAAAATAAGACACTACAACACAGTAATCAAACCAGAGGTACTAACGCAAGCGAGACACTTACACTCCATACAAAAAGCGGCACAGAAAACATACTAAAAGAAGAACGCAAAATTATGAGGAAAATTCTCGGCCCAAAACTGACAGAGGAAGGATACACACTACATTCTAGAAAGACCACAGAGAGAATGTCCAACGTAGCGGCGGACATAAGAAAAAGAAGGTTGAAATTCTATGCACATTTCAGTAGACTCCCACCTACAAGATTCACCAACAGAATTCTTACGTACATACAAGGAGTCAAGTTAACAGTACCATGGATCGCACAAGTCAGAGCTGATCTGGAAAAGGCACAAATGGTTCCGACAGAGATTGAGGATAGAAGAACGTACAGACACAAAATACATATGTGGAACGTTGCATCAGAGCGCGAAGTTTTGAGGAGATCGAGAACAAAGTGGACGGCGGAGAATCCACGGAGAGAGAGATGCGTCCAATGAGACAGCATATATATATATATATATATATATATATATATATATATATATATATATATATATATATATATATATATATGCTAGACTATTAGTCCGGGAGTACATGAAGAGTCTTCAGACAAGCACTGAGAAGTCGAGAAGAAGAGAGAGTCTGCACGTTCCCAACAAACGGGACACAAACGATCGGATGTACTCCCGAACTAATAGTCTAGCGTATTCTTCCATCCGCGAAACACTACGAACTAATATATATATATATATATATATATATATATATATATATATATATATATATATATATATATATATATATATATATATATATATATATATATATATATATATTATATAGATTTCTAATTATTTATTTTTTTATTATAGGTGCCATGTTCGTGAGTGGTTCCCATGACAAGACCGTTCGTTTCTGGGACTTGCGTACCAGAGGTTGCGTCAACATGGTGACGCCGCTCACTCAGCCTGGCACGCGTCAAGGATCGCCCGTGGCCAGTCTGTGCGTCGATCCTAGCGGTCGTCTTCTCGTATCCGGCCACGAAGATTCGTCCTGCGTCTTATATGACATCCGTGGTGGACGCAACGTTCAATGCTTCAAGCCTCATTCAGCTGACATCCGCAGCATTCGCTTTTCGCCGTCTGCGTACTACCTCCTCAGCGGTGGATACGATAACAAGTTGGTACTGACTGACTTGCAAGGTGAGTACTCATCATGCATTCTCAAATATTTTTCGTTATAAAATAAGTAAATCGTGAAACAAATATCTCCTATATTGCACCAAATAAACAAACCCGTACTTTGTTTATGGAACGTTCAATAGTTTTGCCATGGGCTAGAAAATAACGATTGGTCAATTTTTGTAACTGGAAGTTGAACTGTGCGAAAATTTGGACCCGTATTGGAAACTTTACACATAGTGGACATGGAAAAAAAATCTCCCGGGTCTAAAACATGACGATTGGCCAATTTTAGTGACTGGAGCTTAAACTAAGACGAGATGCCCAATTTTAAAATTTTCACCCAGCATTTTTTCCCCAAAAATTCACCCGGCTTTAAAAAATAACAATTGGGCAATTTTAATGACAGGATCTTAAACTGCGCGAAAAATGCTTTTTTGCTAGCCCATTAAAATATTTTTAGAATCGCCAGATTTAGTCTGACACGAGATGCGCGATTTGAAGATTTTGACTATTGTCGACATGGAAAAAAATTCACCCTAGACCAAAAAATTTCAGTTGGTCAATTTTAGTAACTGAAGTTTAAACTACGCTAATATTGTTATTTTTCTAGTCCATGAGAATATTTGTAGAGTCGCTAGATTTAGCCCGAGACGAGATGCGCGTTTTCGAGATTATTACCCATAGTCAACATGGAAAAAAATAGCTCTAGACTAAAAAAATTGAGAAATTCTAGTAACTAGAGCTTAAACTATGCTAAAAACGTTATTTTTTACCCCCTGAGAATATTTTTAGAGGCGCTAGATTTAGCCCGAAACGAGATGAGCGATTTCGAGAGTATACCCATAGTCGACATTGAAAAAAAAACATCGTCTTAGGCTAAAAAATTACAATTAGGAAATTCTAGTGACTGGAGCTTAAACTGCGTGAAAAATGCTATTTTTCAGATCTATGACAATAATTTTATAGATGATAGATTTAGTCCAAGACGAGATGCGTGATTTCAAGATTTTACATCGTCGACATTGAAAAAAATTTGCCCTGGACTAAAAAATTATAATTGAGAAATTCTAGTGACTGGAGCTTAAACTATGCCAAAAACGTTATTTTTTTACCCCCTGAGAATATTTTTAGAGCCGCTAGATTTAGCCCGAAATCAGATAAGCGATTTCGAGAATATTCCCATAATCGTCATTGAAAAAAACATCGTCTTAGGCTAAAAAATTACAATTAGGAAATTCTAATGACTGGAGTTTAAACTGCGTGAAAAATGCTATTTTTCAGATCTATGACAATAATTTTATAGATGCTAGATTTAGTCCAAGGCCAGATGCGCAGTTTCAGGATTTTACATCGTCAACATTGAAAAAAAAATCGCTCTGGACTAAAAAATTACAATTGAGAAATTCTAGTGACTGGAGCTTAAACTATGTCAAAAATTTAATTTTTTTACCCCCTGAGAATATTTTTGGAGCGGCCAGATTTAGCCCGAAACGAGATGAGCGATTTCGAGAGTATACCCATAGTCGACATTGAAAAAAAAATCGTCTTAGGGTAAAAAATTACAATTAGGAAATTCTAATGACTGGAGCTTAAACTGCGTGAAAAATGCTATTTTTCAGATCTATGACAGTAATTTTATAGATGCTAGATTTAGTCCAAGACCAGATGCGCAGTTTCAGGATTTTACATCGCCAACATTGAAAAAAAAAATATCTCTGGACTAAAAAATTACAATTGAGAAATTCTACTGACTGGAGCTTAAACTATGCCAAAAATGTTATTTTTTTACCCCCTGAGAATATTTTTGGAGCCGCCAGATTTAGCCCGAAACGAGATGAGCGATTTCGAGAGTATACCCATAGTCGACATTAAAAAAAAAACATCGTCTTAGGCTAAAAAATTACAATTAGGAAATTCTAGTGACTGGAGCTTAAACTGCGTGAAAAATGCTATTTTTCAGATCTATGACAATAATTTTATAGATGATAGATTTAGTCCAAGACGAGATGCGTGATTTCAAGATTTTACATCGTCGACATTGAAAAAAATTTGCCCTGGACTAAAAAATTATAATTGAGAAATTCTAGTGACTGGAGCTTAAACTATGCCAAAAACGTTATTTTTTTACCCCCTGAGAATATTTTTAGAGCCGCTAGATTTAGCCCGAAATCAGATAAGCGATTTCGAGAATATTCCCATAATCGTCATTGAAAAAAACATCGTCTTAGGCTAAAAAATTACAATTAGGAAATTCTAATGACTGGAGTTTAAACTGCGTGAAAAATGCTATTTTTCAGATCTATGACAATAATTTTATAGATGCTAGATCTAGTCCAAGGCCAGATGCGCAGTTTCAGGATTTTACATCGTCAACATTGAAAAAAAAATCGCTCTGGACTAAAAAATTACAATTGAGAAATTCTAGTGACTGGAGCTTAAACTATGTCAAAAATTTAATTTTTTTACCCCCTGAGAATATTTTTGGAGCGGCCAGATTTAGCCCGAAACGAGATGAGCGATTTCGAGAGTATACCCATAGTCGACATTGAAAAAAAAATCGTCTTAGGGTAAAAAATTACAATTAGGAAATTCTAATGACTGGAGCTTAAACTGCGTGAAAAATGCTATTTTTCAGATCTATGACAGTAATTTTATAGATGCTAGATTTAGTCCAAGACCAGATGCGCAGTTTCAGGATTTTACATCGCCAACATTGAAAAAAAAAATATCTCTGGACTAAAAAATTACAATTGAGAAATTCTACTGACTGGAGCTTAAACTATGCCAAAAATGTTATTTTTTTACCCCCTGAGAATATTTTTGGAGCCGCCAGATTTAGCCCGAAACGAGATGAGCGATTTCGAGAGTATACCCATAGTCGACATTGAAAAAAAAATCGTCTTAGGGTAAAAAATAACAATTAGGAAATTCTAGTGACTGGAGCTTAAACTGCGTGAAAAATGCTATTTTTCAGATCTATGACAGTAATTTTATAGATGCTAGATTTAGTCCAAGACCAGATGCGCAGTTTCAGGATTTTACATCGTCAACATTGAACAAAAAAATCGCTCTGGACTAAAAAATTACAATTGAGAAATTCTAGTGACTGGAGCTTAAACTATGCCAAAAATGTTATTTTTTTACCCCCTGAGAATATTTTAGGACCCGCCAGATTTAGCCCGAAACGAGATGAGAGATTTCGAGAGTATACCCATAGTCGACATTGAAAAAAAAATCGTCTTAGGGTAAAAAATATCAATTAGGAAATTCTAGTGACTGGAGCTTAAACTGCGTGAAAAATGCTATTTTTCAGATCTATGACAGTAATTTTATAGATGATAGATTTAGTCCAAGACGAGATGCGCGATTTATTTCAAGATTTTACATCGTCGACGTTGAAAAAAATTTGCCCTGGACTAAAAAATTATAATTGAGAAATTCTAGTGAGTAAAGCTTAAACTATGCCAAAAACGTTATTTTTTTACCCCTTGAGAATATTTTTAGAGCCGCTAGATTTAGCCCGAAACCAGATGAGCGATTTCGAGAATATTCCCATAGTCGACATTGAAAAAAACATCGTCTTAGGCTAAAAAATTACAATTAGGAAATTCTAATGAGTGGAGTTTAAACTGCGTGAAAAATGTTATTTTTCAGATCTATGACAATAATTTTATAGATGCTAGATTTAGTCCAAGGCCAGATGCGCAGTTTCAGGATTTTACATCGTCAACATTGAAAAAAAAATCGCTCTGGACTAAAAAATTACAATTGAGAAATTCTAGTGACTGGAGCTTAAACTATGCCAAAAATGTAATTTTTTTACCCCCTTAGAATATTTTTGAAGCCGCCAGATTTAGCCCGAAACGAGATGAGCGATTTCGAGAGTATACCCATAGTCGACATTGAAAAAAAATCGTCTTAGGGTAAAAAATTACAATTAGGAAATTCTAGTGACTGGAGCTTAAACTGCGTGAAAAATGCTATTTTTCAGATCTATGATAGTAATTTTATAGATAATAGATTTAGTCCAAGACGAGATGCGCGATTTCAAGATTTTACATAGTCGACATTGAAAAACAAAATTCGCCGTGGACTAGAAAATTACAAACGGGCAATTTTAATGACTGGAACCTAAACTACGCCAAAAATGTTATTTTTCTACCCCATGAGAATATTTTGAAGTAGCTAGATTTAGCCCGAGACAAGATGCGCGATTAGTGTTCCCTACAAAGAAACAATTTGTTTTTGACGTACATTTATTACTGTTTATACTGATTCAGAACGTTTCTGGTCAATTGCTCGCTTTAATTCACCCTGCTTTGAACAGTATTTCTCCAAATTAATGGTCTGGTTTTGAGATTAGCGGCTCATAAACGATTCCAGGCCTACCAACCCTTGTTTCTTTCAAAGAATTTTCCGATCTCCCGAGTTGTTATATACCTATCACTTCCATATATGGCACATTTTATTTTCCATCTGCGAAAAATTTTTGTCTTTTCTCTTGCAAAAGTGCTCCTTTGTCTTCTGCACTTTTTAATGCCTAACCGTAATTACCGTAAAAACTTTACACGTGGGAAGTACAGAGCTTTCATTTAATCACGAAACCCACGTGGCCTATAAATGTGGGTATTATCAACTTCCCAGTAATGATTACCACGAAATCACTCACTTTTGTTAAATTACGACATACGTTTATTAGTTTTTTTTTTCAATTATTACAAATAATAATGTTTCTTTCAATTATATTCGAGAATATATAAATGGCAACAATGGTGTTGCTAGGCGCAATCTGACATGTACATCATAAAGTTTGACATTGTTTAGTGACTTGAAAATTTCATCTTAGTCAAAAAGTGGCTGTCGATCGCTCACGAACGAATTTAAAGAAAATCATCAAAAATCGATTATTGTATCAGAAAACATCGATTCTGTGCGCCAACTGACAAAGTGAAATCGTCATGTGACTAACCGTGAGCTTGAGGCATCCCTGGGTATTAGTATGACAAACATGCACTCAATTTTACATGAACATTTAGCCGTGAAAAATATTTGTACGCATTGGATTCCGCATAAATTGACAATCGCTGAAAAAAAAAGGCTCCTGTCGATTAGTGCAAAGAAATGCTCATTAAATAAATCACTAGTGATATGGCTAACACTTCGGTTTTGTGAGGCAATGCTAATTAGTGCCAAAAACGGGACGAACTTTTGCATCAAGCCAACATTAAGAAAATTCGTTTATTCATCCTAATGTATGTTTTTTTTTATTTTTCAGGAGACCTTACGTTGCCCCTGCCAAGCGTGGTTGTGGCCCAACACAACGACAAAGTCATATCAGGCCGTTGGCATCCGAGCGAATTCTCCTTCTTGTCCACATCAGCCGACAAAACCGCCACCCTGTGGGCCTTACCACCCATTTAACTACCCTCGAATGCGACCCCCTCAAGTCTGAACTAACCAATACTCAAAATTCACCTAAATCATCCCTCTAGTAATATTAACATTAACAAAAAAAAATAGCCTGTAAATCAGGACATTTATTTTCTAACATTTAACTGATATCCTCCGCATCCACCCTCCTCCTTAGGGAAAAAAAACTTATTTATATAACGAATAAATTGTAATAATGTACATATTATTTTATTTAATGTTTTTTCTGTTCTTATTTCGACCAGTGTATAAAAGTATAAAAAAAAGTTCGTTCGTATACTGACAAGCTACTGAATGTTGTGTTGTTAGCCAATATACACAGTTTATTATTAATTTTCCTAAATTAAAATATTTAATGTCGGTTATGCAAGTTTGTATTATTAATTATTAAATAAATATATAATGAAAATATACATTTTTTTACTAATACCGTCTTAATCTTCTACATTTTTTTTTACAGGAGAATATTTCGGTGGGTCCGATTAGTTGTACTTCTAAAAGATGGTGTTTTTAGTGTGTCGGAACTTCCGATAGGGGTCGCTGTCAAACGAACTGTGAGCTTGTGCGCCTCTAATGTCAAAATTATTCATTATGATCATGGAACTTATAGAGCACTTCCTGAATTTTATGGCGCACATAATCGTCCAACCGAGCCAACCTGAATTATCGACAAATTCCGAACATATTTCACGCTGCTCGATATAAAAACAAAACAAAAAACTGTGCGTTCCGAAGAAGATATCGCCGCTGTTGCTAACAGCGTTGATGAAGACGTAAATTTATCAATTTATTATCATTCCCAGGCAGCTGGGCTTTGTTATTCCATTACGTGGAAAATTTTGAGTAAAGATTTTAGTCTGGCTCCTTAGAAGACCCAGCGCATTCAAGAACGCCAACAAAAATCAAATAATTTCGAGGAACAGATCTGTTAACGTTAGGAAAAGACATTTTGCGGTGAAATTTAATAACCTTGATGATGCAGACTTGCAACCATTATTGGATAAAAACTCAAGTCATACGTTGAAACAATTGGCAGAAGCATTGAATGTTGCCCAATCCCCCATTTCCGAACGTCTACACGCATAGGGAAAGATCCAGAAGGAAGGAAAATCGGTCCCATATGAATTAAAGTAAAAAGACGTTGAAAGGCGAAAAACAAATTGTGAAATTTTGCTTGCCAGGCAGAAAGAAAAAGATGTTCTGCTTCGAGTTGTGACAGATGATGAAAAGTGGATCTATTTTGAAATGACCCAAAGATAGGCCCTGGTAGAGATTGCAATCCAAGCAAGGTGGGATCCTGCAATCCCGCGGGATTCAGCATCATTGAACTAGGGGGATCCCGCACTAGCTTGCGAATCCGCACATTCGTGAACAAGAACTTTTAGAACAATTTTCTTAGCTGATGTTGTTTAACAAAATCATCCTGTATATTACATTAATTCGATTACAAAACCTGGCCTTTTTTTTGATTTCCAACTAACTACAGAATACGAAATTACTTTGCAGGTAGAGGGTCCATTATGGTGTTTTTGAAAAAATTGACACACTGTTTATTTTTAAACGAATATCAAAATTTATTGCTTTATACATTAATGGTGTATTATCATTAGTAAAAGTAGTCACAAGCTGAAAAATCTGTTGACCGAGATGGCCATTCCACGTTCCCGTGCAACGAAATAAGGCACCCAGGGAAGTGTTCCCTTAAAAAGGCCATTGTTGATCTTGACGTATGGGCAAGTCGCCCCATTTTGTTGGAACCAAAGTGAATTGAGGTTAATGCGTCGTCTTCTTAGTTCTGGCAGAAAATAATCACGCAACAAGGCGAGATAGCGGTCTGTGTTAACACTGTTCGTCCGTTTTCACGAAAAAAATACGGTCCAATAATGCCAGTTCAGTTACTCTCTCGGAGTACACAGGTTGACCATGTAGTTCTCGGAGGTCTTCGAGTGCCCATCATCGGAAGTTCTGTTCATTTACCATCCCGGATAAATGAAAATGAGCCTCGTCACTCATAAACAAAACGGTGTTGTCGTCCAGCAATTCCAACATCCTTTCTGCGAACCTACGCCGTCTCACAAAGTCATTTTGTTGCAATTTTTGAACAACCATTATTTTATACGGAGGAAATGAAGCTCCAAGTGTAAGATTCTACGAACTGACCTGTCTGATATTGTAAGAACGGCGGGAGCTGGTTTACACCGCTTGTCGCGACCTTTCAATGTTTTCCGGGGTTCGTACTGTTCGATCTCCTCCCCGGGCAGTTACAGGTCTCAACGATCCTGTTGTTTGAAATTTGTTCACCCACTTCATAATAGTATCGCGTTTTGGAACGCGACCATGTCGACCAATGTTCAAATGATTTCGAAATGGTCGCTGTGTGAGCACAACAGAACGACCAGTTTCAATAAAAGTTTAATAAATAAAAACGCGAGGTGCCTTAGACCATGGCTCCATGGCTACTGAGATGGCATTCCGGAACAAGTAGATATCAACAATCCTGAAAATAATCGCTCGACACTGTCGGACACTGTACTATTCAAAACCACATCAGGAGAATATTGTGTCATGATAAAAGTTGGTAAACTTATACCGTGCTACCAATAACTGTGTTTCGAACACGGTAATTGGCTGTGGTCGATACTCTATACAAAAAAAAATCAAAAGAGAAGTAGAACTTACAGAAAAAACGTTGACTAATTTGAATATCGACGAAGATATCGAAAAGATAAATAAAGAACAAAGTTTGACCGTAAATCTAATAACCGTTTGATCTAAAAAAGTGCGAAAAGTTGTAAGGATTTTCAAAGATTCGCCCACCAAAGAAGACTTTGTATTTGCAGAAATATGTAAAAGAAGAGACATTGAAAGAATTGAGCTTTATTCTAGATTGTCGCACTCGTTGTAATAGCTTGCTTCATATGTTAGATAGATTTTACAGTCTTAAAGTGTGTATTGAAAAAACTCTCATCGACTTAGCATCTGACATAAAATTTACGGATGAAGAATAGTACAAAATCAAATATTTAATTGACATTTTGTAGTCCTTTAAATCGGACGTCGAAGTATTATGTAGAAGAGGTTCTACATAATAGATTCTACTTCTACAATTCTATTATGTAGAAGAGAAACTGATGTGGGTGAAACGAAAATACTTGACTTTGATACACGACTATTTATTGACACTTAAACCAACAAGTGTAGAGGTAGAGAGAGCGTTTTCGCCCGGTGGCTACATATGTACTTCCACAAGAAGTAGATTGGGAGATAACATATTTGATGCTATTTGTTTTTTACGATCATTTTTCCAAAAAAAAGTGACTTAATTATTTAAAATACTTTTATAATTATTTTGAAATTTGATGTTGAATTACTTAATACTATAATATGGAGATTGAAAGGACTGTTTAGTTATCCAAATCCAACTTATATACAAATTAATGCGATAATTGATAATATTAGATATATAAAAAAATAAATAACTTAATCCGCCTGAAGTTACTAACATTTAAAAAACTAACAAAGCAACAATCATTATATATATATATATATATATATATATATATATATATATATATATATATATATATATATATATATATATATATATATATATATATATATATATATATATATGTGATGTATTGTGCAGTTAAATAATAAGAAACAATAAGACACTTGCCCCATCCCGTATATGGTCTTTCGGAGCTTTATTTCCTTCTGATTTAGTCGTATTTTTCCTATCTGAGAGAAAATGCCTTATACAAGAAAACAATAACATTATTCCATAGATATGTATTTTTAATTTGCATTCCCAGCTAAATAGAACTATTAAAAAAGACGAAACCTGTAATTGGCATTTGCCCAGTTTCCAACAGTCGTCGAGAGATGGCACCACGCGACCCACCCAACTGGTTGGAGACCAAGAACGTGCTCGGAGCCATCTGTCACCGATACCCACGTTGTGCCGACCCATCGAAACGGTAACAGTCGTACCGTAGCGATTGTTTTGGTTTCGTGGTCCTTCGAGACGGCCGTTCCCCATCATCATCTCTCCTTGGTGTGGACGCTGCTTTGAACAAATTTTCTTCATCCATCAAGCCGTTCTAGTCGTCCAAATCGAACAGTTTTGCTCGGACGGTCCACCGTTGACGCCACGATCGTCAACGATTGGTGGAGTAAAGCGCGCTTCGGTTTTCGGGAGACGCCGACTTCCTCGCCGGATCCGGTGCCCATTGACCCGTGTGCACGAGCAGCTGCGATTTTTTTCTAACTAGGTAAGCGATTCGTGTTTGAGTTTCTACGGTGGGCCGCTAGGACGAGCCTGTATCGACATGTTTTGTTAGTTGGTTTGTTTACCGGTTGATCACGTCCTTGCTTCTATTTTATATGAAATGTATGTTGTTCGTACATATAGGGAATAATGATAATTAATGATTGTGTTTCTTTTGGTTAGATAAGCTTAACAAGTAAGCCTTCCTTATAGAAATTTCAGACTAAAATAGACAAATATGATGTTAACGTAAACAATGTATGTGCATTCGTCTATATTTTTAATAAAAACAAAATATTTCCTAACAAATTAAAGACAAAATAAATAAAAGTGCCTTTTAGAAAAGCCAAATCTCAAAATATAATACATTTGAAACAAGTACATCTAATTCATCTGAGATCTGTAATAATAACTAAATATATTTTTAGTAAAAAAATGATGAAAAATATCGAATTTAGTTTGAATAATAATTAAAGGGATAAATCTGTCCTTTAGAAGCATCACCTCAAAAAATTAAATCGGTTATGTATATATCTATATATATATATATATATATATATATATATATATATATATATATATATATATATATATATATATATATATATATATATATATTACTATAACAAATAAACAGTTAAAGAATAGCTAAAATATATGAATGTGATTCTTCTAGAAGTGCTCTGCAAGTATACAATAAACATATCCTTCTAAAAGTTATATATAAATATAAAAATATCTACAATAATTTTTCCTACAAATAATATTTCCTATAATAACTAAAAACATTAATAACCCAATGAAAGAGGATTTTAGAAGCAAATAAATTAACTGTCATCCAACAAATTTCACTTAATATAACTTATGGAATAAACCGATCTTTTAGAAGCGCAGGCAACAGCAAATTAATAATTATTTTTATTAATTTTTAACTGGATTTTATCTCAAATCTAGTAGCACGCTAGGAATTCAATTAAATAAAAATGATTAAGGGGACGTCAAGGTGAAATTTAACTAATAAAATATTAAGGAATTTTAAAAATACAGATACACATGATAAAATGTTACTTTAATCCCGATGTGTTACCGTCCTAGATAAAGAATCTAGAGGCATCAATTCACGTTTATAAGGATGTCTCACATTTTACAAGTGCAACTGCTCTTATGAATAATTATGGTAATAATTACAAATAAACAAATAACTCTCAAACACTATAAGTTTGAAAATAGTGTAATTAAACATATACACTGTAATAATTGATTAGTTCTGAAAATAAATTGAGGTAAATATTTAAAACTAGAGAAAATAATAGAGTCTTTTAGAAGCACCAGTCTCGAAAGTACGAGAAATACTAAAAAAATGTATCTGTAATAAATAAAGTGAAACAATAAAAAAATGTATGAACAACCGAAGTAATAAATACGTCTTTTAGAAAAAAACAGCTATAAATGTAACACTAACTGCTGTCTAGTTCTCAAAATAAATAACTATACATTTTTATAAATATATCTAAAGAATACAGAGAGTCTGTTAGAAGCCCCGTAATAAAACGTAATAAAAATATAACTACTAAACCAAAAACGAAAACTGTAAGTATTTAGATGTAAGTATTATATTATACGTATTAATAAATAAAACTAAAGAATAAATAGGGTATTTTAAAATAGGCAGGTAAAATGTAATAGCAGTTGCAATAAATGCAACTAATAGAGAAAAATTAAGTGAAGTAGCAAGGAAAATCTATGAACACAATCGTAGTAATAAATACATCTTTTAGAAAAAAAAGCTTTCACTGTTAGACTGATTATTATTATTATGAATGAAAGTAAAGAATAAATGGGGTATTTTAGAAGCATCGAACTAAAACGTAAGAGAAATAAGTGTACTAAGTGTACGAGTGAAATAACCAGGAAAATGTAAGGACAACCGAAAAAATAACTACGTCTTTTAGAAAATAACCAGCCTTAAATGTTACACTATTCTGCAATAGGTAGTTAGTTACGGAAATAGATGTAACTACTAAACAAAAAATAAGTGAAAAAACAAAGAAAATGTATGTAATGATACATATCTATAAATAATACTGAAGAATAAATAGAGCCTTTTAGAAGCGCCGGATTAAAACATAAGAAAAATAATTTAAAACGTAACAAGTCAAGTAATCAATA
Source organism: Cosmopolites sordidus (assembly GCA_031761425.1). Lineage (NCBI taxonomy): Eukaryota > Metazoa > Arthropoda > Insecta > Coleoptera > Curculionidae > Cosmopolites > Cosmopolites sordidus. The sequence continues at coordinate 415,748 of JARFXV010000693.1, forward strand.
CTTAAAAAAAAAGTTTAATTTTACAATCTCCTGTCATAGCTGACTAGTCGTTAAAATAAATATCTGTAAATATTTATAAAAATAGATAAAGAATAAATAAGAGTTTTGATTGATTGCGCGGTTGGCTCTGGGTGAAACATAGTAACAATGATAATAATTAAAACACTTGGTATTTGTTTCACAATATATTCAAGATATTCTCTAACATGTTTCGGCCTCGCGACCATTCTCAAAGACAGTTATGTATAAACTAAACTAAAGTTTCAAAGTGCTGTCTAAAGGAAGTCGGTTTTTTCATCTCGTTAAATTTATATCAATCATTGGAGACTATCTATCTATCTATCTATCTATCTCTATATCTATCTATCTATCATTGGACAACTATCAATAATTGGAGTATTTCCGAAGTCTAGCTGGGTGTTTGTTAGGTTTTTGCCGTCGTATATGGCTTTTTTAATTTCGAGAATTTCCAGGTAATTTAACAGCCTGCTTTTATTGCAGCTATGTATAACCAGAACCATTTTTTTAACATTAATAATACCAAATTAATACATAGCTGCAATAAAAGCAGGCTGTTAAATTACCTGGAAATTTTCGAAATTAAAAAAGCCATATACGACGGCAAAAACCTAACAAACACTCAGCTAGACTTCGGAAATACTCCAATTATTGATAGTGTAATAAATTTAACGAGATGAAAAAACCGACTTCCATTAGACAGCACTTTGAAACTTTAGTTTAGTTTATACATAACTCTCTTTGAGAATGGTCGCGAGGCCGAAACATGTTAGAGAATATCTTGAATATATTGTGAAACAAATACCAAGTGTTTTAATTATTATCATTGAATAAATAAGACAAATAATACAAAATGTAACATCTAAACCAAAAACAAGTGAAATAACCAGGAAAATGTATAGACAACCGTAGTAATAACTACGTCTTTTAGAAAATAAACAAAAAAACAGGTGAAAAAGCAAAGAAAATGTATGTAACGATACATATTTATAAATAATACTGAAGAATAAATAGAAGAAGCGCTAGATTAAAACGTAAGAAAAATAATATAAAACGTAACATCTGAAGTAATAAATACTTTTAAAAAAAATAGTTTTTAATTTTACAATCTCCTGTGATAACTGACCAGTTGTTAAAATTAATATCTGAAAATATTTATAAAAAAAAATAACTAAAAAATAAATAGTCTTTTAGAAGCTCCAGACTAAAACGCAAAGGAAACAAAAAAATCTAACTGCTAGACAATATAATCCAGGCCAGTTGTCGTCAGAGATCTATTATATATATATATATATATATATATATATATATATATATATATATATATATATATATATATATATATATAGAGAGAGAGAGAGAGAGAGAGTTTCTATTTAAAGGCGTAGTGGTAATTTCAAAATCCCAAGCTAAAAATAGAAATTCACGAAAAAAACTACTGTTAGCATTTAAACGAAGTAGATATATGTAATTTCAGTGAACAACTCGACGAGTGCATGGTTAAGCTAGACTTCGAATAAGATTTCTTTTATTTCTTCTAAGGTTACTAGACGCAAAACTGAGAACTAGCGCATAGTCAGATGTCAATGACTTTGTATCGCGATGGACCTGTCACGTCGATATAATCGCCATGAACTGCACACGAACAGTTTCGATTATCTTTTAATTAAAATTTACGTAACATATTTTCGTTCGCATAAAATTAACTGATAATTCGCGTCCAGATAATTTGCCAATATTAGATGTGCTCATGGAAAACGAGCGGAATGATTAATTAGCGACATTAAATCGAACCTCGTCAAAGAGGAGACCAGAATATAGAAATTAATTAACAATGTCCTGATTTAAAATTAAGTCAAGTACTTACCGCAGACTACTTTGATGTGGTAGACCTCTAAACAGATCTATCGGGTGAACCAAAAAATCTGCAAAACGAGGAAAAAAAAGTAGGGCTATTAAAATTATCAATAAGTTCAATAGTTGATAATCAAATGAAAAAGTATCGCATCTTTTCAAATAAAACTTCCCTTCCACTGCAATATAAATAAGAAGAGGCCACAAATTATTAACCCAAAAATACGAGAAACTAAAAAGGATTTTTTAAATTAAGCGGTTTTTAAAATTTTTTAATAAAACACAGAATTTGCGTTGATTTCAAAATACTTTTTAGTGATAATTGAAGTGTGGTGTATGACATTTAAACACGAAAAACAATATCTGCCAACTGACCAACCGTCGGAGCTCCACAGGCGCCCACTATTGTGTAAAAATTTTGCCATAATCCTGGGCCACGATTATGGCAAAATTTGATAGAGCCACGATTCGTGACTCTATCTCACCAACGCCTCTAATAATTTTATCATTTAGTTCAGGAATTAATTGTCGATTATTCTTATAGACCTGGCTTTTCACGTAACTCCAAAGATAATAGTCCAACGGTGTCAAATTACATAATCTTGGTGGCCAATTAACATCACCGTTTCTTGCAATAACTCATCCAGGAAATTTTTCTCTCAGCAAATCAATTCTTTCCTTAGCAGTGTCAGGTGTAACGCCATCTTCTTGGAACCACATAAAATCCATTTATCACATCACGATATCGAACGATATTCATTCAGTTACAATTACACCTTCCTCAAGGTCCTCAAGAATCAATCCGTGGATATTCATCACCCCAAATGGAATCACCCCAGAAGGCTATTTAGCGACTGGACCTACAGCTTAACGTGGATTCCGAACCACGGTCATCAGCTACCGAAAACCCCGGTCAGCACCCCCTCGGGCTTGTGCTTAACCGAAAGTGTCTCGAGAAGCCTACCGACTGGCGAGTGACCAACGTAGGAAACCTCTCAGAAGGCATCCGGCCTTACCCAGCCTCGAACTGGCATGACTGAAGGGTGACTCCTTGTCAGATTTTACACTCTTACCTTGCCCACACCCATCCCATCATGTTTTGTCTCTTGATGTTTAGACTCTTCCCGGTACCGACACTTGCTCTCTCGTCAGGAATAGGGAGACCCTATCCACACTCAAAACCCATACTTTCGCCGATTTCCCATCGGATGACGTATATATGCAGTGTTAGATTTCTTTGCACTGCATCCAATGAGACAACAGTAGCTAAGTGTCATCATACAACCAACTTTTGGGTTCCACAATCTCATGTGGAACACACAACAACCTGCGACTCCGCCATAATGAGCTTTTTGTCAGTTACTTGACTGGGGACAAGTCTCATTTCTACAAACAAAATATGGTAACATCAAAAAATAGGTTACAAAAAGCGGCCAATAAGGGTAGATGTCAATAAATGGAAACTACATTAAGACTTACACAAAATATTTACACCAAAAAATGCATATCTAAAAACACAAATGAGACATTACAACACTGTTATTGTGTCTATAGAGACCAGAATGTCTAGGGCATTGAAAAGAAGGTCGAGGACATTGAAAAGAAGGGAAATCTTAGGCCCCAAACAAATAAATAGCACAACATACCGACTTCGAGAAAACTAAGAAATCAAACAATATACAGATATACATAGCGATATGAGAAAAAGAAGAACAATATACAGATATACATAGCGATATGAAAAAAGAAGACTGAGAAAAAGAAAGTTTTACGGACACCTAAAACGGAGGAATCCGAGTAGGCTAACTAGACAAATAGTCGAATTTTATGAAAATAGGAGTAAAGCTAAACTAGAAATAATTAAATGGATTGCTGCAATTAAAGAGGGCACACAGTGAAATTCAAGATAGAGGCTGTTTCAGACACAAGGTTAACGTTTGGAAGGTTGGCCAGAGAGAAAAATGTAGGAAGACTGGAACAACTTGGTCTGATGAAAGGAAAAAAGCTCATAGCGAAAGAATGAAATTAGTATGAGCACAAAGGAAGGCTAACAACAACAAACGCCTCTAACTGTACTTCGCGTGGTCCACCAGAGCCCATACATGAATAATAATAATAATAATAATAATACTAATAATAATATAATAAAATACACGTATACAATAAAAGGACACGTGAAATGAATATTGAAGTAATGAGTGCCTATTATTACGTGAACCAGTGTGCAGATATACCGCTACCTGGATGGAGAAGTGCACTTCACCAGGTATATAAGAAAAGGTTTGCTGAAACACAGTTATCGGAACAAAACTTAGCAGACCGTAAAAATCTTATATTAAGAAAAAATATCTTACCGAAACAGAATTAATGAACATCAAGAGAGAAGTCGGTAATAAATTACACCAAAGCATTACATATGACCCACCTCAAGAAAATAACATGGATATCCTTAACTTGAACACAGAGAACCAACCGGTAGTACAAACTCCAATCCAATCCAATCCTAATCCAGAAGTATCATCAACTCAAAATGAAGAAACAGTCATGAATGGAAACTTTTTTAACATACGAGAAAGATTTTACAGTCTATTGGCTCATTTTACTGGCTCAAATCCACTAAATAGACCAAAAATACCGATTCTGCGCAACATTGCAAAATCCCGCTTTACTATAATGCAGGTCAATAAAGTTTTGGAATCGCATTTATCGGAGATAATGAACCTTAGTGACATACATCTTGCGTTGTACTCTGCAGCAGTAACTGTAATCGAGGTTTCAGGTCAAAGAACTTACACCCTCAATGCGACAAGGCGTAATATCCAAAAAGATACACCTGCCTGGAAAAAGCGCCTGGAAACTGATATCAATGATTTTCGAGCGAAGGTTGACATTATTTCTGAGTATCTTGCTGGAAATACATCTAGTAAAGTGACGAAAAAAACGAAAATAATTGCTAAAAAATCTGGCATTGGATTTGAAGAGTCAAACTTTCGCGAGAAATTATTAGACCTGAAAGATCGATTTAGACAGAAGGCTAAAACGAAGGGAGCCAGACTAGCCAGATACAATGAGACAGAAAAACGAAAACACCAAAATGCAATGTTTCAAAATAGCCAGAAGAAGTTTTATAGAGAACTAGAAGCTCAGGGTAACCAGTCAAAACATGAAAATGTGAATGTATCTACCTTTGAGAAATACTGGAAATCTGTCTGGAAAAGATCTGATGGTTATGAAAAAATGGCCGTGGCCGTGGGTTGCAACAATTCGAAAACAGACTGATGCACTTCCACAAATGGAATTCAACGGTCTTGAAGCGATTGACATCTGCACTGCCATCAAGAAAACTCAAAACTGGAAGACACCTGGGCCAGATGGATTACACAACTTCTGGATCAAAAACTTCACAGCTGTTTACCAGGTACTTGCTGATGCATTTATAGAAATAATGGTGAATCCTGATACTTTCCCCGACTTTCTGATGGAGGGAAATACATATTTGTTATATAAAAAGGGTGATGCTAACCAACCCAGTAACTATAGACCGATAACATGTTTATCCGTGTTGTATAAATTATTCACAGCCCTGCTCAATGAAAAAATTTACCAACATTGTGACTATAATAACATATTAGAAGATGAGCAGAAAGGGTGTATTAGGGCAAGTATGGGATGCAAGGAGCAACTGACGATTGATGCTGTAGTTCTTGCGCAAGCCCGGACAAAAAAGCGCAATTTGAATATGTGCTATATAGATTACAAGAAGGCTTTCGATAGTGTCCCACATGACTGGTTATTAGAAGTTTTGAACATCTACAAAATTTGTCCGCAGATTACAAACTCTTTAAGGTATCTCATGAGTAAATGGAAGACTAATTTATTTGTCCATCAACAGTATATTGGAGCAACAAATATCGAGAGAGGAATATTTCAGGGAGATTCATTTTCCCCTGTTTGGTTTTGTCTAGCGTTGAATCCGATGTCCACATTACTTAACAATAGCAATATTGGCTACAAACTTGACATGAGAAATTCCAGGAAACTACCTCATTTGCTATACATGGACGACTTAAAACTCTATGGAGAAACAAGAGAGAAACTTAATTCATTAATAAAAACAGTCGAAATATTTAGTAAGGATATCAAAATGTCATTCGGACTCGAGAAATGCTCCACTATGAGCATACAAAAGGGAATAATAAAAGAACAACATTCAACAGTCTGCGGTATACAAGAACTAGCATCAGAAGACTCATATAAATATTTAGGAATGCTTAAAAATCATAAAACTGATCATAGCCTATTAAAGAAGAATTTTTCCACTTTGTACCAAAAACGACTGACAAAACTCTTAAACACCAAACTGAACGGTGAAAACCTCATTAAAGCGATCAATGGCTGGGCGGTGCCAACTCTGACATATTCTTTTGGCATTGTTAAATGGTCTGAAGCAGATCTTGATGAACTGGATAGATTGACACGAGGAACATTGACAAAGTTCCGATGTTTACATCCCAATTCGTCCACAAAAAGGCTATATATTCCAAGAAAGTTGGGAGGAAGAGGGCTTGTGAATGTCAAGAATATTTGTCTCAATCAGGAGAATAGGATGAGAGAGCGCTTCATTAGTTCACATTGCACACTAATGAAACTGGTTGTTAAGAAGGACCAGGGTTTCACCCCACTAAATCTAAATAAACAAAATCGTGTTGATAGTAGAACAGCACTGAAGGATATCGTTCAAGAATGGAAACAACAGACATTACATGGGAGATTTCCTAAATCACTTCAGGATGACTCCATTGACAAATATTTGTCTCTAAACTGGCTTACCGATGGACTATTATATCCAGAAACAGAAGGCTTCGCGACAGCTATTCAAGATAAGGTAGTAAGGACAAAAAATTATGAAAGACATATTCTACACATGGATGTTGTCGACAAGTGCAAGAAGTGCGGTGATGTAGGAGAAACAATTGAACACCTTGTTGGAGGGTGTCCAGTCCTTGCCCCTAATGCTTACCTAGGCAGGCATAACCAGCTGGCGAAAATTATACACCAGCAAATCGCTTTAAAGCACTCGCTATTTGATAAGATGCCTCAACCATATTACAAGTACACGCCTTCCCCCGTACTTGAGTCAGCCGATACAATTCTTTACTGGGATAGACCAATTACAACAGATCGGACGGTTGACTATAATAGGCCGGATATTGTTCTAATTAACAAAAAGCAGAGGAGAGCTTTCATAATTGACATTGCGATACCACTCTCTCATAACATCAGAAAAACTGAAATGGAAAAGGTCACGAAGTACGAAAATCTTGCAATTGATCTGAAAAATCAATGGAAACTCCAGAAAGTGGAGGTGTTACCTTTTGTTATATCCGCCGAAGGCCTAGTAAGCAAAACCTTTTCCAAAAATCTGGAAATTCTTGGTGTTTCAAAATCGATTACCACAGTAGGACAACGAGCAGTTCTCTTACAAACTTGCCACATTGTTCGTAAGGTACTAAGCTGAATGGGAGGAGCTGAACTGCTTTCTCATTCTGGCATTGTAAACCCGACCAGCCTAGGCTGAGATGATCGATGAATCATGTTTGTGATAATAATAATAATAATAAATTTTATAAATTAAATAAAATAAAATGTTATGCTAAGTGAGAGGAGTTGAATTGCTTTCTCATTTTGGCATTGTAATATAGACCAGCTTAGGCTGAGTTCAGTACGAGGATAATAATAATAATAATAATAATAATAATAATAATAATAATAATAATAATAATAATAATAATAATAATAATAATAATAATAATAATAATAATAATAATAATAATAATAATAATAACGACAACAGAACTTGTCTAATGTACGAGAGAAGTTTTACAGTAATTTGGCCCATTTTATTGGGTCAAATCCACTAAATAGACCAAAAATTCCAATACTGCGAAATATTACAAAAGCTCGTATTACTCTAATGCAGATCAATAAAGTTCTGGAATCACATCTGGCTGGGATACTAGATCTGTGTGATATACATCTTGCGTTGTACTGTGCAGCAGTGACTGCGATCGAAATTTCAGGCCAAAAAACATACACCCCCAGTACGAGCAGGCATAATTTCCAGAAAAATACGCCTGCCTGGAAAACACGCCTTGAAAACAATATCGATGATTTCCGAAGGAAAGTCGACGTCATCTCAGAATACCTTTCTGGTAATCGATCAAGTAAAGTAATGAAAAAAATAAAAACAATTGCCAATAAATCTGGCATTGGCTTCGACGATCCAAACTTCTCCGAAAAATTATTGGATCTTAAAGATCGGTTTAGACAGAAAGCTAAATCTAAAGGGGCTAGGCTAGCAAGATATAACGAGCTAAAAAAACGAAAGCACCAAAATTCAGAATTCATAAATAGTCAAAAGAAATTTTATAGAGAGCTCGAACAAGGCAGTAGCAGGTCAGAACTTGAGAATGTGGACATGTCCTCCTTTGCAGAATATTGGCAATCGGTTTGGAAAAGATCAGATGATTATGAAAAAGCGGCACCTTGGATTAAAACAATTGAACAGCACACAACTGCTCTCCCAGAAATGGAGTTTAACGATTTCACGGCGACTGACATTTGCACCGCCGTCAAGAAAACTCATAACTGGAAAGCTCCTGGACCAGATGGACTACATAACTTCTGGATTAAAAACTTTACGGCGGCCCACCGTCCACTTGCTAGTGCATTTAAAGAGGTAATGATAAATCCTGATACTTTCCCGAATTTTTTAATGGAAGGCAATACATATCTTCTGTACAAAAAGGGTGATGCTAAGCAACCCAATAACTACAGACCCATCACGTGTCTGTCAGTATTTTATAAATTGTTGACAGCCCTAATCAATGAAAAAATTTACAAACATTGTGATGAAAACAATATTTTTGAAGAAGAGCAGAAAGGATGTATAAGAGCAAGTATGGGATGCAAGGAACAGCTAACGATCGATGCTGTAGTTCTCGAACAAGCGCGGAAAAGAAAACGCAACCTAAACATCTGCTATATAGACTACAGGAAAGCCTTCGATAGTGTTCCACACGATTGGTTACTAGAAGTCCTGAAGATTTATAAAATAAGCCCTCCCATCATTAACTCCTTAAGGTGCCTAATGGGGAAATGGAAAACAAATCTCTTTATCGACCAACAATGCATTACAACTGCGAATATCGAGAGAGGAATTTTTCAGGGAGATTCCATTTCTCCAGTTTGGTTTTGTCTAGCCCTAAACCCTATGTCTACATTACTGAACAACAGTAATATAGGATATAAACTAAACATGAGAAATCCACGAAAGCTCTCGCACCTACTATATATGGATGACCTTAAACTCTATGGAGAAACTAGAGAAAAACTAAACTCCTTAATAAAAATGGTCGAAGAATTTAGTAGGGATATCAAGATGTCATTCGGACTTGATAAATGCTCTACCATTAGCATTCAAAAAGGAATAGTCAACAATCAACATTCAACACACTGTAACATACAACAACTAGCACCAGAAGAATCCTATAAATATTTAGGTATACCTCAAAACGAGAAATTTAACCATAGCCAGTTAAAGAAAGACTTTTCTACTATGTACGAAAAGAGGCTTACAAAACTTTTAAATACCAAACTGAACAGTGGAAACCTGATTAGAGCGATCAATGGATGGGCAGTGCCAACTCTGACCTATTCCTTTGGTATTGTTAAATGGTCAGAAACAGACCTTGATGGACTGGATAGATTAACACGTCGAACATTGACAAAATTCCGATGTCTGCATCCAAATTCATCTATGAAGCGACTGTACATTCCAAGAAAGTTGGGAGGCAGAGGCCTCGTGAACATTAAGAACCTTTGTCTGAACCAGGAGAGTAAGATGAGAGAACGCTTCATTAATTCAAGCAGCACGCTAATGAAGTTGGTTGCTAAGGAGGACCGGGGTTTCACCCCTTTGAACCTAGATAAATTGAATCGTGTTGATGGTAGAACAACACTTACGGATTGTGTCTGTGAATGGAAACAACAGACACTGCATGGACGGTATCCAAAGTCACTCGAGGATGATACCATTGATGGACCATTGTCTCTAAAATGGCTGACCGATGGGCTGTTGTACCCAGAAACAGAAGGTTTTGCGACATCTATTCAAGATAAGGTAGTAAGAACACGGAACTATGAAAAGCATATACTACACATGGATGTTGTCGACCGATGTAGGAAGTGCGGTATAGTGGGGGAAACGATTGAACACCTTATCGGTGGGTGTGCAGTTCTAGCCCCTAATGCTTATTTAGGAAGACATAATCAGCTGGCGAAAATTATACATCAGCAAATTGCATTAAAGTATTCGCTATTAGATAACGCACCTGCTCCATATTATAAGTACTCACCTTCTCCCGTATTGGAATCATCTGATTCAATCCTATACTGGGACAGACCAATCACAACAGATCGAACGGTCGATTATAATAGACCAGACATTGTTCTAATTAGTAAAAAGGAGAAAAGGGCTTTTATAATTGACATCGCAGTGCCACTCTCTCATAATATCAGGAAAACCGAGTTGGAGAAAACCACTAAGTATGAAAACCTTGCGTACGTTTTGAAAAACCAGTCGAAACTGCATAAGGTTGAGATAGTGCCTTTCGTTATATCCGCCGAAGGCCTAATAAGTAAGAACTTTTCAAAAAATTTGAAGAACCTTGGTATCTCAAAATCGATTGCCATAGTGGGACAACGTGCAGTGCTCTTGCAGACGTGCCACATTGTTCGTAAAATTTTATGCTAAGTGAGAGGAGTTGAATTGCTTTCTCATTTTGGCATTGTAATATAGACCAGCCTAGGCTGAGATGCTGAGTTCAGTACGAGGATAATAATAATAATAATAATAATAATAATAATAATAATAATAATAATAATAATAATAATAATAATAATAATAATAGTAATAATAATAATAATAATAATAATAATAATAATAATAATAATAACTACAACACTTTGTAACATACAACAACTAGCACCAGAAGAATCCTACAAATATTTAGGAATACCCCAAAAGCATAAACTTGATCATAACCAGTTAAAGAAGGACTTTTCCACTCTATACCAAAAGAGACTTACAAAACTTTTAAACACCAAACTGAACGGAGGAAACCCCATTAGAGCGATCAACGGTTGGGCGGTGCCAACTCTGACATATTCTTTTGGCATAGTTAAATGGTCAGAAACTGACCTTGATGAACTCGATAGGTTGAAGCGCCGAACATTGACAAAGTTCCGATGCCTGCATCCAAACTCATCTACGAAAAGACTATACATCCCAAGAAAGTTGGGGGGTAGAGGCCTTGTAAACGTAAAAAATCTCTGTCTCAATCAAGAAAATAGAATGAGAAAACACTTCCTTGATTCAAACAGTACGTTAATGAAATTGGTTGCAAATGAGGATCGGGGTTTCACCCCACTGAACCTAAATAAACAAAATCGTATTGATAGCAGAACAACACTCACGGACTGTGTTCGAGAATGGAAAGGACAAACATTGCACGGAAGGTTTCCTAAGTCACTCGAAGATGACACCATTGACGAACAATTGTCTCTGAAGTGGCTGACCGATGGACTCTTGTACCCAGAAACAGACGGTTTCGCGATATCTATTCAAGATAGGGTAACAAGAACAAAAAACTATGAAAAGCACATACTGCATTTGGACGTAGTCGATAAGTGCAGGAAATGCGGTAATTTGGGGGAAACAATTGAGCACCTTATTGGCGGTTGCCCGGCACTTGCTCCTAATGCTTATTTAGGACGGCATAATCAGCTGGCAAAAATTATACATCAACAAATTGCAAAAAAATACTCGCTATTAGAAAATGCACCTCCTCCATATTATAAGTACTCGCCTTCTCCTGTACTTGAATCATCCGATACCATTCTTTACTGGGACAGACCAATCACTACTGATCGAACGGTTGATTATAACAGGCCGGATATTGTTCTAATCAACAAAAAGGACAAGAGGGCTTTTATAATTGACATCGCAGTGCCACTATCTCACAACATTAGAAAAACTGAGATAGAAAAATCCACAAAGTATGAAAATCTGGCATACGACTTGAAGAACCAGTGGAAACTGAGTAAGGTAGATGTAGTGCCCTTCGTTATATCCGCCGAAGGCCTGATAAGCAAGAGATTTTCAAAGAATCTCGAGAGCCTCGGGATCTCGAGATCGATTGCCATAGTGGGACAGCGTGCCGTGCTCTTGCAGACGTGTCACATTGTTCGTAAGATATTATGCTAGGGTGAGAGGAGCTGAATTGCTTTTTCATATTATATTCAATTCTCCGAATCACTTACTATTTGAAATGTTAATTAGAGACTCATTCATTTTATTAATCACGCATACGAAAATAAATTTTCAAATTAGTAAGTTTATAATGTTAAACTGTTGATAACGAGTTAATATTAATTTACAACAAACACATATCAAGTTCCCATTATCATAATTAAAAACGTCGACCTCGCCATAACGTTTCAATTAAACGGGTAAATAAAACTAATTTTCGTTTTAATTAAGATTATCAGGTTTCTGTTTCTGATAAAGTTGGGATTGGAACGGTTGAAATTTACCGAAAGAATCAAAAATATACATTTCCATATATTAGAATTATCTTTATCGCTATCTTGATATTAGATCTTGAAGTGGGAATTAATATAGAACGAGGTGTACGGCAGGGTGACGCAATATCGCCTATTCTTTTTTCAGCCTGCTTTATAGAAGCATTCCGTAATGTGGATTGGGAATAGGGTGGAATGAAGATTAAAGGTACATACTTGATGAAGTGATGAAAACACCCACAGAATACGAGATCTTGTGCGTTCTGATCGTCAGTTGACGGTCAGAAAGATCGGAGAAAAGCTGAATTTAACTCACATCACCGTTCATGAGATTTTGACCAAAGAATTGAGGATAGAGAAAAACTTTTCGCAGGATCAAAAAGATAACAGGACAGAAGCATATCGTGTTTTTTCCATTTTTATCAAAAGCATATTTTGAGAGCCAGGGGATCGCCAATAAGAAATTCGTGCTTCGAAGTCAAAGGGTAAACCACCATTCTTACCGAGAAGTTCTTGAAGAACTTCGAAAAAGGCTCATTCGTATCGGACCAAACATCAAGAACACCTGGGTGCATCTAGCAAGTTTTTGGACAAACCGTCTCCAACTCTGAGTGACTTTCCTAAGCAAGATTCCCTTATCAGAGGAGGCAGATTCCCTTGTCAGTTGTTGATGTGCAGTAGTTCTTTTGTCTCGTCGCCTTGGTAGTTACATTCAATGCAGTTTTTTGTCGCATCACCAAAGTCAGAACAATTTTTAATTCAAATTTCTTCGTAAGCCAAAAACACCATATGTAGAGCTCATTCAGGGAGACAATGGTTGCAGGTTATCAAGATCTATGATGCACTCACGTTACAATGTTGCCACATCAACACCAAAATACTCAAACTTTGGCATTTGTATGATCGATAAAACTGTAAATTAAAAAGTAACACTAAAACTTTTTAAAAGTTTTAACCAAAAATCTGTTTCGAAACTTCTGTTTGTCGACAAAGGGGGTTTTCATTTAGTTCACACAAAGGTTTATTATTCAGTGTCGCTGAAACAACTTTCAGCATCTGAATCGCTGTTCAAGTAAATTATTAAAGGATTAACTTAACTTAACTCTATCAAATACGCTTTCGCAATTTGACCATCTTTGAATCTCTTCTTCGGTATGTCTGATGCTGTTCATCCAGATCTGTGGTGGAACTGTTGACAAAGCTCTTTCCACATATCCAATGATTTATCAATCGTTCTTCCATCTCGACCTATATGACGATTGTAATAATTTTTTGCCACCCACATATCAATTCTATAGGATTGAATATGCAATGATAAGGGGGAAGACGTAATACTTTGTGGCCATACTCTTCAGCCATATAATCTGCCACATATTCTTTTCTAGGCTTGTTCCTGAAAAGAACATTGTGAAACACAAACATGTCCCTTTAATTACTGCTTACCGAATAACGATTTGCAGCAGTTCACTTTTCAATATAGTGTTTTCAAAAAGAAGATTATGTTCCATCAGCCATTCTGCAATTTTTGGTTTTGTCCATGCACTAGTTGGAGGTTTATCCGTCAGTGTACTGTGATATGGTGCATTATCTAACCTAATCGTACAGAACTCACAAAAACAGAAACTAAACCAGAAAATAGCTAAAACAGCAAAGAATACAGTAAAAATAATTCAGAAACGTTTGAAGGCACAACACAAAAACGATCAGAACATTAAAATGACAGATTCGACGAAAAAGTTGGGTTAAGTCGGCAACACTGTCCAAAACCACAAACCTAAATGTCATCTTGACAGCGAATTCACAGAATGTAATCCGCCGGCTCACCGTATTTTTATCCTCTTCTAATAGGATTAAAGGAAGAAGAAAAGAGAGTGCTTTGAACTTTAAATGATTTTTTCTTTCTTATTGATTTAAATTGGCAATAGATTTCTCTAGATTGATGACGTGCAACCACTGTTTCCCTGAATGAGCTATAATTAAGAAGCATAACGTGAAGACGATCGAACTGTTAAGACCAAGTGCGTAATATAACAGTGGAGGGATTCCTGCTGGACGTTCGACGACTGAAATAATAACTTGGGTTCTTCGGGTACTGCGAATTGATCATTTACGACATTGTTGCAAAATGTACAGTTTCAAAGAAGTACTATCTGAAACTGTTACTATATAATTTCAAAGAAAACTCCACTAATCCGTCAAATTAAGAATTCAAAAGAGCCGACAGCAAGGACCCCGAAGGTTCTCGAAAAGGATCATGAGAACCAGGGGCAATTATTGCGAAAATTGGATATTTATATATATATATATATATATATATATATATATATATATATATATATATATATATATATATATATATATATATATATATCAGAAGTGGATTCAGTACAATGGATCACATCCAGGTTGTACAGCAGGTCATGGAAAGGCACAACGAATACACCATGCCACTGTGCTTGGCTTTTATCGACTACGAAAAGGCATTTGATTCCATCTCAAAGCATGCGATAATGGATGCACTGCTTAGCCAAGGTGTAGAGAGAGCCTATGTAAACCTATTAGAATCGATATATGATGGAGCTACAGCCACAATTCACCTTGATGATCTTGAAGTGGGAATTAATATAGAACGAGGTATACGGCAGGGTGACGCAATATCGCCTATTCTTTTCTCGGCTGGCCTTGAAGAAGTATTGCGTAAACTGGATTGGGAACAGGATGGGGTAAAGATCAATGGTGCAAACTTAAACCATCTTAGATTTGCAGATGATATTATTCTCATTTCACAAGACCCAGAGGAGCTGCAAAGACGCATACAAGAACTGCAAGGGGCTGGCGAACCATTTGGCTTGAAAATAAACCTGAAAAAGAGTCAGGTTATGTTCAATAACTTCGCTCAGGACAGAAGAATTTCAGTTTTAGGAAGGGATTTAGAGATTGTGGACAGCTTTGTATATCTTGGGCAGAGGATTTCCATGGAGGGGAATACCGCCCGGGAGGTGGAACGGCGTGTTAAATGTGGCTGGCAGGCATTTGGTAGGCTCAACATAGTGTTTAAGAGCAGACTCCCACTTTGCCTGAAAAGAAAAGTATTCGATCAGTGCGTTCTGCCCGTTATGACATACGGAAGTGAAACCTGGACACTCACATCGCAATCAATTCAAAAACTTCGGGTGGCACAGAGGGGAATGGAAAGATGTATGCTTGGCATTACAAGACGAGACAGAAAGTCCTGCGCATGGATCAGGGAACAAACAAAAGTCTGTGACATCATTGGAAGAGTAAAACAGTTGAAATGGAGATGGGCAGGCCATATAGCGAGGCGATGGGACGACAGATGGACCAAGGCAATCCTGGAGTGGATACCGCTTGATCGCAAACGTCCGCGAAGAAGACCGAAAGCACGATGGACTGATGACATCGTTAAGTATATTGGACCCGAGTGGCAGAGGAAAGCCCAGGACCGTGAAGGTTGGAAGCATGCTGAAGAGGCCTTCATCCTGCAGTGGATCGATACGGGCTGATGATGATGATGATGATATATATATATATATATATATATATATATATATATATATATATATATATATATATATATATATATATATATATATATAATTATATTAATGGGTTTTTGGGAGGGGGAGTCATAAGATTTTTTTAAAGAAGAGCATAATAAGAGAAAGTTTGTAAACAACCGCTTTAGAGGGTACTTCCGAAAGACATGTAAGAGGATTTCTTGAAATTTTTAATTTGTTTAAAATATGTTTGCCTTGTCCGAATTTTCGTGGCACACCCGGTACATACTATAAATAAACGTTCTATATTATGGTTCCAGAATTTAGTAATATTTGCATTTACATTTAGATTATCGGTAAAAATTTTAATCGAACCAGCCATTTTCCAATACAAATTTCCAATCAGGATATCCGCACTGACCACCCACACCACCAGATTTAAATCCTGTGCACAACTTTTCGTACGAAAACAAATATAACACACCATAAAACGAGAATCGTAAAAACATAATAGTGGTTGTGAATTATAATTCCGATTGCATAATAATAATTAAGTTTGTATGGTGGGTTATCAAAAAATTCCTTTAAAAAACCGAAATTTCCCAGAATTTTTCGACTTCTTGACATGATAACAGTCACTTACAAAATCTACCTTTAGATCAAAACAGAGTGGCGAGAATGAATTTTAATCCGTTCTAACCACTATATCTCAAATGAGCGACGTGGAAATTCTTTTATTGCCGACAAGCAATAAATAATATTTATCGAGTAAGTAAGGGGCTTACGGGCGGATCAAAAATGGTCCAAAGATGGATCACAGCTGAAAAAAAAGAGAAAATGCGACGTTGTCATGTCGGGGTATAGTCGTGTTGTGTTGAAAATGCAGAGCAACCAATTCATTGTTTATTAGTTTGTTATTGTCTAGCTGATAATCGTTGATGTATAAAATACGTTCTACTTGGGTCATTAATATATGATATATTACTTTGTTTTTGTCATCAGTAATTACCAAATATACAGCGGAATAAAAAAATTACAATACCCAGAATATACATTTAAAACTATGTATTTATAATACACCCAACGGTTGGGTGTGTGATGACACTCAGCTACTGCTGTCTCATTGGACGCAGTCCAAGAAAATCTAACAGTACATATATATCTTTGGCAGAGGGTGTCAATGGAAGGGGATACCGTCCGGGAGGTGGAACGACGCGTACAAATGGCTTTCGATTACTTCTCTTTTCCATCAGAAATGGCCATTTCTGAAGTCTATGAACCTCTGGAATTCAGAAGTATCAAATGTAGTTGTTTTCGTCTCCTTCTTGTATTGTTGAGCGTCCCCTTCTAAACCCTGCCTGGCATAAATCCATTCATTCTACGATATATGGTACTATTATCTTTACTGTATTCATTATCACTCTTGATTTCATATTTTCTATCGCTCAAAACAAGCTCCAACTGGAATAATTGTTCAAATAACCTTCACTCTCTATTATTTGATCCTTTCACAATGTATTCATCTCATAATTCCTCTAGTATAGCCAGATTATTTCTTATCTTAATTTAATTTCGTGTGTTATCTTTTCTGAACCCAGTATCGTTCTTATTATTTGTCTTTCTACTTTTCTCAGTGCTCTTCTTACGGCTACAGCTTTTAACCATGACTATCATTTAAGGCCATACTACTACAAAGTAACTGCCAATGTATTAATAAAATATCCATAAAATATCAGAATTATTGGACATCCACCATACACACCTGATCTCGCAATATGCGATTTCTGTTTATACTTTAAACTCGGAAGGAATTTAGGTGATTATCGACTTTACTATTCGCAAGAGAAGTAGGTATTAATTACAATCAGTCAAATTTGCTCATTACATTCACAACGGGGATTTTTAAATATTCGAAAGGCCTCTTTATTGACCAGATCTGACACCCAGGGATTATTTTCTATTCCCTAAACTGAGGAAACTGTCTACGAAAATGTAGCTCTTCTCTTATAATTTTGTTTTATGAATATCGCTGCTGTAATAAACGAAATCGAGCCTCCGGTTATGACCTAATTTTTTAATTGACTTGAAATTCTGAAGCACAGAAACAAAGTAAAGGGTCTTTATGAGATACAGTGCGTTTTAGTACTTTAATAATGAACTGCACGAAAACGATTGAGAAAAAAAATATTTGTGTAATATTTTCCTGTAATAAAATATCAACCTCTTAATTGTTGAATGTTATGCAACTATAATGCATTACGTTAATAAACGATGATATTGTATTGATTATTTATAATGATTGCAATATAAATTTTATAATAGAAGCAAAAATATTTATGTTTTGTTTGTGTATAAACTGCTGCTCAAAAAAATTCCGGCCTAGTCATGAGATTTTTTTGATTTATTTACACAGAAGTCTCGTAATTAGTTGTTTGTTTTATTTTATTTGAGTCACGTCAACGCTCCAGGCGTTATTTAGTGACTGTTCGCTGTTGCATAGCAGAAGCTTGTCGGGGAGAAAATCACATGAGGAGATTGTGGTGACACATAATTGTATATAGGACGAAAAACTACAAGAGTGACTAGAATACTAATTGTTGGAGGGATCATGAGTCACGTCAAGACGATTAAATTTTATGGAAGTATCCAGATTTTTTTAGGAATTCGAGGAGATTTCCCACTGCGTGATGGGAGAATAATTCCTCAATGGAGCGGGATAATCCTAACCTTAAACGCATGGGGGATAGGACAGGGCAAGAGGATAGAATATGGACAACTGTAAGGGAGGATCCACAGAGAGGGCAAGAAGGAGCCGGGCTCCCATCCATGAGGTATTGATGAGAGAAGAGACAGTGGCCGATCATAAGCCTATTAAGCTTAATTTGTGATTGTCTGGAAAGAGAAAAATTGTATTCAGAGGAGAAGTCTTTTTTAATTTGCAATAATTTGTTGTTATCATCTATGAGATCCCACTCGAGCTGGATGATTTTAGAGATTTTGTCAGATATTATAGGACAATAATCTCTGGGAGAAGGGACTACGGAAATGGGAGATCCAGAAGTTGTGGCGGCTTTTGCAAATTGATCTACTCTTTCGTTTCCCTCAATACCCATATGACCAGGAATCCATATTAGAGTAATTTTGTAAGATAAACAATGTAAGGAGAAAAGGAGATCCCAAATTCTGAGGATTAAGGGGTGAGAAGAATTTGGATTGTTGATTAAATTAAGGGAGTTTAGGGAGTCAGTGCAAATTAGCCATAAAGGGTCTTGTATAGAGGAGATGCTTTTAAGAGCCTCATGTATAGCAAAAAGCTCGGCTGATAGAATGGAGCTTGTAGGGGGAAGACTGAATTTGTTGGAGAAATAGAGAGAATGTGTGGCAGCACCGACACCAGAGGAAGATTTTGAGCCATCAGTGAAGATGGAATTTATAGGATGGAAAATCTGTCAGTATGTTACGAAAATGAGCTCTGAAGAAAGCTGGAGGAAGGCAAGCTTTGTCGAATTTAGATAAAGAAAGAATTATGTTATGGGGAGGCATGAGCCAAGGGGGATGTATGGTTGGGGTGGATGGTGGATTTTAACTGATGGTGCTAGAGATAAGGGTTGGTTCACAGTCTAATCTCTTATGTAATTTTGTTGCTATGACAGTACTTTTTTAAAACACCATTGATGTTTAAACAATTTCTTGTTAGGGTTTTATTTTTTTCGTGTGGTAAACACGTCCAGTTTCGACTTAAATAAAGAGCATTTGCGGACATACTGCTTTTCTTATTCAATCAAAAAGAAAAACGCGAAAAACCGTCCTATACATGTGGAAACTTATGGTGACAATCTCCCAACCCAAGAAATGTGGGCGGTGGTTTGGACCTTTGCTACCATCAGAGTTTGGAAGAATGCTACCATCAGAAAAAAAATATGCGTGCTACTTTCAACTTTTCCAACATACTAAAAAATATAAAAAGTTGAAAAAAATTTATTTATAGGCTAATAATGGGATTTTTACAATATGTAAAATACATCAGTGGAGTTTTATAAAATAATATAATAAATAAGACAAAAGTATAAACTTAGGTTTTATTGTTAATAAACATTTTCAAAGGTTCAATCAGTTTGATTATTTATAAAATAAAAATGAATAACTTGAAACATTTAATTTTAAATAATTATTAAACAGTCAGTACTAAACTTGAAGAGATTTACCACTAAACACCAAATCACTTTTTTTGAACTGCTCGACGCACGTTTTGCTAACCATGTTAGCATCATCAGGAGATGATTTACTCTCTTGTAATTTGGTGTGATTAGGTGGTGTTTAGTGGTAAATCTTTTCAAGTTTAGTGTTTCACACCAAAGGTTCCAATAGAAGAATTGAAACAGTCAGTATTTAATTAATGTGACTTTTGAATTTGCAGTTTTTTTACTAAGTCATCTACATTAGGATTACTTCTTGAAGATACTAACAAAATTAGGTGTTTTAGGTGCATATCAGTTAATCTTGAACGATATTTTGTTTTTATTATGTTCATAATAGAAACCGTTTGTTCACAAATATATGTTCATCCAAACGTACCACAATATCTGACAGCCAAATTGCTTGTTGGTACTAATCACATGCAGTTGAAATAAGTATATTTGCTTTTCAGTGCAATATGGTGCTGCAGGTCAATAGTTTCGATTTGGATTTTAGGTGGGTAACAATTAACGTCTTGCAAAGAAATTGAAAAAGGATTTGTAAAAATATCGGCATTTTTTTATCACCTTGAAAATCATCAAACCTAGCACCAAATGAATTCTGTAAAATGGATATTAAATATTTTAATCTGTCATAGTTCGGCGCATTATTGACTTTGATAGCTTGTTCCTGAATTAATGTGAAATGTGTTATCTTATTTCTCCAAAATCGAGACAAAAAAGCAAGTTCCTCAAATTCCAAAATCTCGCGAGTGCAATGGCTTTGGCAATCCAGCAATCCAGGAAATCCTACATTGAAGGAGTAACTCGCCATCCTCTTCCATTTCTTCCAGGAAAAGCTCACGAAATCAGCGCGCTACAGGGTCAATAACAGAAGCCAGGTTTAAGTCCTTGCACAAAGAGCTTCTTGGTGGATAATACAATGATACTTAAAAACTTTTCTTCCCAAGTAATTTTCAAGATATGCAACAAAACCTTTTACCCTCCCAACTATGCAAAGCACTCCATCTATGCAAACACTATCTAATTTTTTCCACTCTACTTTGTTAACTTCAATTGCATTCCACAATATCAAGTTCTTCCATAATATCAAAATTATCATTCGTGTAATACACAAATATGATTAACAACGCATTGTCTGTGATGTCACAGCTTTCATGTGCTACAGTATTTGCAGTATTGTAGTCCAAAGATAATTTGTATGCCAACATCCTGGCCCATGTCATCTATATGACGCATGATGATATTTCTAGACAAAACTATTTTTGATGTTTATATCACCGACATTTTGGGCAAATATTAAGTCTATTTTTTATGATCTCCTCAGAAAAGGGTCTTTTCTTGAGGAATAACAACAGAGAAAGTTCATAAGAAGCCTTCACCATAGTTTCCATTTCGTCATTTCTCTTCTGGAACAAGGATTGTTGGCCGGCTAAAGATTTCTTTTTTATTGCTATTTGCTGTTGAACTCACTATGCAGTTGAATACGCTACGTATCAAACAAACAGGCTGGAAAGTATTTAGATGCGTAAACAAAAATTGTTCTTCCCAGACAGTTTTAAAATCACGAATTGCAATTCGACGTCGCAGGTTTCACTTATGGACATAATGAAAATAAATTTTTTAAAACAACGACGCCCAAGGCCAAAATCTAAAAACAGTTTAAAAAAAGCTTAACGTCTTGCTAGACAGAGCAAAATCAACTGAGCCAGACAACCATAGTGTCGCTCTCGTTCGAGAACGGACCGCCATAGCAAGACATAAGCAGCACCAAAGCAGTGCCGCTTTCCGGCGCTGTTGTATTCGGTAGCTTACCATGAGTTTCTAAAATCAGGCGAAACGTGTTTTTTAAGAAAAAAAAACAAGAATTATCAAATCTGGTAAAATACGACATAATGAAAACTATAACTGATAATCTGGCAATTTTCAAATAAATAAAACTTTCCGAATTACCATAAGTTATCATTGTCCGTTATTTTAAAGTTCTTATACTCCATAATACAAATATTTTTCTAACGGAAAACAATAACAAAATTTCGTTCTGTATATTTGTTGTTGTAATATTTGATTGTTCTCTAGGTATTATCCAGATAACATACATTTTTCTCAAGTATAAACAAACAATTGATTTCGTAATAGATACTTATTGCCATTAGAACACTTAAAAAAATACTCCAAAAACACAAACAAAACCTGTATATATCACGTAGAAGTCGATTTGTACAGAGTGATTTAAGGGAAGAAAACTTTTAGAATGAGGTACGAGGATCGTTCAATAAGTCCTTAGAAAATCCAAGAGATGGCACTTGTAGCATCAGAAATGGTTTGGTTTTAGTAAGCATCATTATTCACCAGATAGATGTCAAAGTCTCAATTATATTCATCACATTGAAGATTGTCGATTGTCGATTGAAGCAAGAAACTTTTATTTATTTAGAAAAATGGAAAAAGTGAGTTTCGTGTGGTGATTAAACACTATATTTAAAAGGCTTAACTCCGAAAGCGATCAAAGCTGAGTTGGATGAAGTTCATGGCACGTCTGCTTCTATATTTGCAACTGTTTATAATTGGGTAAATGAGTTTAAAAGGTGGCCGTACATCCACAAAAGATGAACATCGTTCGGGACGTCCAGTTGAAGTGACAACTCCCGAAATGAATGACAAAATCCATAAAGACAAAATGACAAAATGACAAAATGAATAAAGGTTTTAAGTGATCGACAAATCAAAGTGCACGAAATAGTTGAGGCCTTAGGCTTATCGCAAGGCACAGTGTTTCCAATTTTACACGAAAAATTGGGTGTGAAACATTCCGGCAAGATAGGTTGCTCTCAGTGGAGAATAAACGTAATCGTGTGGTCGACTCTGTTTTGGTGCTTTTTCGTCGCAATTCTGATTAGTTTTTACGTCGATACATAACTGTGGATGAAACATGGAAAAAGAAAAAATAATAACTCGAAAGAATTATGAGTCGTTATTACGCCAGTTGCTAAAACGCTGTTTGAAAAAGCCAGTTTGAAAAAGAAAAAGATCCTCTTCCATCGAGACAATGCACGGGTGCACATCTGTACAGTTTCAATAGCCAAAATCATGGAATTAAGTTCGAATTATTACAACATCCATCGTATTCACCGGATTTGGGCCCCAATGATATAATTACCAATGACATTTATCTACATACATATCATCATCATCATCATCAACCCGTATCAATCCACTGCAGGATGAAGGCCTCTTCAGCTGCTTCCAACTCTCGCGGTCCTGAGCTCTCCTCTGTTACTCGGGTCCAATATACTTAATAATGTCATCAGTCCATCGTGTTTTCGGTCTTCTGCGTGGACGTTTGCGATCAAGCGGTATCCAGTCCGGGACCGCCCTGGTCCATCTTTCGCCCCACTGCCTCGCTACATGGCCTGCCCATTTCCATTTCAATTGCTTTATTCTTGCTTATTCTTCAATTATTTGCTCTCTGATCCATGTGCAGGTCTTTCTATCCCGTCTTGTAATGCCAAGCATACATCTTTCCATTCCCCTCTGTGCTACGCGAAGTTTTTGAACTGACTGTGATGTGAGTGTCCAGGTCTCACTTCCGTATGTCATAACGAACAGGACACACTGATCAAAGACTTTTCTTTTCAGGCAAAGCAGTAGTTTTCTTTTAAACACTATGTTGAGCCTGCCAAATGCCTGCCAGCCACATTTAACACGTTGTTCCACCTCCCGGACGGTATCTCCTTCTAGAGAAACCCTCTGCCCAAGAAATATAGTGATCCACAACTTCCAAATCCGTTCCTGACTTCTTCTGGTTTATTTTCAAGCCAAATGGTTCCCCAGCCCTTTACAGCTATTGTTCTTGTCTTTACAGCTCCTCTGGGTCTTGTGAAAGAAGAACGATATCATCTGCGAATCTAAGATGATTTAAGTATACACCTTTAATCCTTATTCCATCCTGTTCCCAATCCAGATTGCGGAACACTTCTTCCAGGCAGGCTGAGAAAAGAAGAGGCGATATTGCATCACCCTGCCGTACGCCCCGCTCTACATTTATTCCAACCTCAAGATCGTCAAGGTGGACTGAATATATATATATATATATATATATATATATATATATATATATATATATATATATATATATATATATATATATATTATTATTATTATTATTATTATTATTCACGTATGGACCCTGGTGGACCACGCGAAGTACAGTTAGAGATGTTTGTTCAGGATAGAGGCTGTTTCAGACAAGGTTAACGTTTGGAGGATTGGCCAGAGAGAAAAATGTAGAAAGACTAGAACAACTTGGTTTGACGAAAGGAAAAAAGCTAACAGCGAAAGAATGAAATCAGTATGGACGCAAAGGAAGGCTAACAACAACAAACGCATCTAACTGTACTTCGCGTGGTCCACCAGGGCTCATTCATCGCTATATGGCCTGCCCATCTCCATTTCAATTGTTTTACTCTTCCAATGATGTCACAGACTTTTGTTTGTTCCCTAATCCATGCGCAGGACTTTCTGTCTCGTCTTGTAATGCCAAGCATACATCTTTCCATTCCCCTCTATGCCACCCGAAGTTTTTGAATTGATTGCCATGTAAGTGTCCAGGTTTCACTTCCGTATGTCATAACGGGTAGAACGCACTGATCGAAGACTTTTCTTTTCAGGCAAAGTGGGAGTCTACTCTTAAACCCTATGTTGAACCTACTAAATGCCTGCCAGCCACATTTAACACGCCGTTCCACCTCCCGGGCGGTATTCCCTCCATTGAAATCCTCTGCCCAAGATATATAAAGCTGTCCACAATCTCTAAATCTCTTACCTATATATATATATATATATATATATATATATATATATATATATATATATATATCGCCTTCAATTTAGCGTGCTCGTTAACATCATGGCGCCGCCACATATGAACGTGTTATCTGATGAGGAGATTGTGCTAGCGACAATGTGTGCGGACGATGAGCAGGATGAGAACAATAGCGTTGAAGTTCTCGCCTCCGAAAAAATTGGTAATTCAGAGGCAGCAGGAGCTTTAAACACTGCTTTAAAATGGGCTGAGGATAACCAATTTGATAGCCACGAAGTTAAGTTTCTCCGTCGACTTGGAGACCGGGCTTTTGAAATGAAGTGCGAAAATTATAAACAGAAGAGTATTACAGACTTTTTCAAGAAGAATTAACTAATGTTTTATTTTAACTTTCTGTTTTTCTTACATGGTTTTAATTTTGAACATGTACATTTTTGTCTTTATGCTTTAATTTAAAAATTGATTAAAAAAACTAAGGTTAAACATGTATTTTATTACCATTAAATATGGCATACTATAAATCCGGACGCCTCGATAATCCGGAAAGGGTCTTGTTTTTGCCTCTCCGGATTAACAACGCCCTACTATATATATATATATATATATATATATATATATATATATATATATATATATATATATATATATATATATATATATATATCTCTGTGTGTGTGTGTTTATATATATTATAATTTCTGATGGATGAATCCCCAAATAAATGAGAATAATAATCTTCTAACATCGCGTGAATGCAAATGCGCCTGATGAACTGCCCTGAATTCAGAGCAACTGGCTGCTGGGCTATTGGGTAACAAGTCCGAACAGGTTCTGTCGAGACAGACCGACTGAACAAGCCGGCATGGCACGTATACCGAAATAAAAGTGAACGCGTGTTTGACACGCTTAAAGTGTTGCCATTCTATCGTAATTTACGTCATATTAGAGAACCGAAGCAGGTAGGCTGTATCATACGATACGAGGATTTAAAACCCAGAATGATTGACGATCGTCTTGTAGTTTATTTTAGTAAAAAATAAATGTTTTTACTGTTTGGTTTAGTGGTTTTCTCCGAATAAGATTTTGCTTCGCTTGACTTTTATGGGTTTTGAACGGTCTAGAGTTAAAAGCACACAGCAGCGAGTGGCCCAAATTGAACGCTGGATTTAAATTCCGATAAATGTATATACAGAGTGTTAGGTAAACATGCGGCAAAAATCCAAGGGGTTATTCATTGTCCAATTCTAAGAATATTTTGTTCTATGGTGATTTTTGAAAAACCCCTTTGTTACGAAGATACAGGGCGAACAAAATTTGCGACAACCACATTCGATATTTGTTGAAATTATTAATGTAAATAAAAGTAGAGTGTACGTCAATGAGTTTATCAAGTACAAAAAAATTGTTTTTTTGGATCTCGATCACTTGGAACGGCTGTTTTATCTAGTAAGTGGATTTCATCGGTCGCATTTGTTTACATAGATTGAGTGACGTTTGGCTGTTTGACGTGTCTTAAATAGTGAGTGAAGTCCTCTATCATAATGTATACAAACGCCGAGATGACTGACATGCACTTCATGTATGGACTTGCTGATGGCAATGCATTACAAGCTAGGCTATTGTACAGTGAACGATTTCCAGCCCGTAATGTCCCCGGCCGAAAAATCGTCGACGTCTTCGTGAAACAGGCACATTGAAACGAACTAAAGGGTCAGGAAGATCAATGACTGTAAGAACGGTACAATTGGAACAGAATGTGCTGGACATGATAGCGGAAAAGCCTGGTTGTTCTACGTGAAAAATTGCAAATACTTTGAATGTGAGTCACTGGACAGTTTAGAAAATTGTTAAGGGCAATTTGTTGTATCCATACCACATTCAACGCGTTCAGGCACTACTAGCTGTTGATTTTCCTCAACGTATTGCATTATGTCAATGGATATTGCAAACTTTACATCGCATCCATCTATTCCTGACACAAATTCTTTTCACCGATGAAGCCACTTTCGCAAGAAACGCAATAAGGAATTTTCATAATAACCATGTGGGCAGATGAAAATCCGCATGAGGTATGCGAAGATAGTTTTCAACATCAGTTCTCATGGAATGTTTGGGTTGGAATTATAGATGACTATCTAATTGAAGCGGTATTTCTATCACAAAGACTTACTGGAGAGATGTATCGCAACTTTTTGGAAGCAACGCTGCCTGAGTTTCTGGAAGATGTACCATTGGCAACAAGGCATGAAATGTGGTTTATATACGATGGTGCACCACCACATTTCAGTTTGGTTGCTCGTGATTTTTTAACAGCAACATACGGATATCGCTGGATTGGTCGAAGTGGGCCACACGCATGGCCTGCTCGATCCCCGGACTTAAACTCCCTGGATTATTTCTTCTGGGGATATCTGAAGTCATTAGTTTACGCTACTCCATTGAAGAATTTGGATGATTTGCGAAATCGGATAATTGCTGGGTATAACTCAATTAGAAACGACCCTGGTGTGTTTGAAAGAGTTCGGCAGTCAATGACAAGAAGATTGAATGCTTGTATCAAGGCTGGAGGAAGTCATTTCGAACATTTATTGTAGATTGAGCAACTTTACATGTACTTTTTAATAATAAAATGTTGTTAATGTCGTAAATTTTGTTCACCCTGTACCTTCGAAACAAAGGGGTTTTTCAAAAATCATCATACAACAAAATATTCTTAGAAAAATGTATGCTTGGTATTACAAGACGAGACAGAAAGCTGCGAAGAAGACCGAAAGCACGAGAGTTCGAACGCACTAAAAAAATCACCCTTTATATTGTAAATTAAAAATGTATTAACTATTAAACAAAATATAATTTCATACAGTAGTACAAATGATATTATTTATAAGTTATCCTAATATATTGAAGTGTTTTTCTTAAGATAAGTCTATCTCGCTTCGCTTTATTCGGTATTAATTAAGACCAGTATCATCTTGTTTTTGGTACTCAAACTATATCAGAAGTCAAGTATAATTAATGCTAATTTAATATTAGTTTCTTCGAAACGAGGCTGTCCTCTCAGCCTTTTCAAATCTGATATTGCAATTATTCTAGTGTTTTGTATTCGGTACTCAACTAAGTTGTTTAATTCGTAAAATTCAGAATCAAATATCATAATAAACATACAATTAATAAAATACAGGTTAATTCTTCTGATAATGCCGATTTGTAATTCCTAGATAGGACATAGAAAAGCCTGGTTATAAAAATAATTCCCAGATTATCAAAATCCAACTAAGATAGCGAGCAAATATGTCATTTTCAGAAATATTCTCGGTAGATATATTATCGAAATCCCATGAATTAATTCAGTCTAATATAAAACATAAAATAAAAAATATAAGTACCAGTGAACTTTGTCATGGAATTCTTTGCGAATTTTTCCGACCGTATACTCGTTACTTTTAATAATCTCCATATGGAATGAACAATTTATCAAAGTAAACAACAAAAAAGATCGACACTAACATCAAACACTTCAGTTTTATCCTGCTTCTCCATCACTTTCTCTCTTATAATCGATAATAATATCGATTATTACATGTAGTTATCTCTAACAGTATTTACTCGGTGAAACGCATCACAAAAGCCTCTTGACATTTTCATAACTCTAAAAATACCTTAAATAAGAAAAAATAATAATAAAATAAACTTTTATTAGTTTTTTTAGCACTTGTTTATTTGCTTCAAATACAAATTAAAGGGAAAAAGTTGACCTTGATCAGAATATAAAACAATTATTAGTAATTATTTACATTTTTTGGACGTCAAAATATTAGATTGTTTATATTCCAGATTTCTTAATCCTCTAGAGGTTTTACCCAATGTAATTCCTAATTTTATCATAAAATGTTTATTTTAAATGTTAGTGTTTATTCAAAATATGCATCATTCCTTATTCCATATTCCTTTCTCTCTGCTATTTTGTGTATGCTCTACCAGAAAAACCGTACAACTTTTGAGGTGGTCCAATCATCAAGCCATTGTTCGACATCTCCGTAAGTGTTTCATGAAAAGTACGATGAAAACAAGTGGCAGTCGGAAGGGGCTAAGTCTGGAGAGTACGGCGGGTGGGGTAAGAGTTCCCAGCCAAGTGCAGAAATGGTGTCTCTGACCGCTTTCGCTGTGAGTGATAGGGAGTTGTGCTGCAAAATCACTTTTCCGTATCCTGTAGCCCATTCTGGTCACTTTTTGATCAATACATGGTTCAAATTTATCATTTCTTGACGGTAGTGAACGATATTAACTGTTTCACCTGGTTACATAACCTCATGGTACATGACACCCTTCAGATCCCACCAAAAGCACAGCATTATTTTCTTCCTAAAACGATTCGGTCTGGCGGTCAATGTTGATAATTGTCTTGAATCAACCCTAGGATTTTTTACATTTTGGGTTCTCGAAATATATTCATTTTTCGTCTCCAGTCAAAACTTCTCACACCGATTATCATTTTTCCATCTGTGTATCGTTCAGCTGAAATTGTTTTCAAACATTAATGCCTTTGAATGTATTTTCTCACAAAATAAATAGTTTCAAGGCATCTAATTTTGTTAATGTTTTATTTGAATTCAAAGTTCGGACGCACTAAAATTCACCCTCTATATGAAGACAAGCTCTGTACTTACTGTACGAACTGTACGAACTCGTTGACGCGCAAAACAAACGTTTACTTAAAAAATATCAAAATAAACGATCAAGAAGTTGAAAACAATGTTTTAACGCAAAGCTCTTATGATCGATTTATGTGTACATTGATTTTCACTGGAAATCAGCCAGATTACGAATCTTGTGACGAGAAAAAAAATTGAGCGCCATCGCAATTTAATGATTATTGAACCGTGCGCGTGCTGCACCTCCCTAATCGTCAGATAATAAGATTTTGCACATATTTATAAGTGTTTCCATCTGATTTGGTAGTTGTAACAGACCTGTGCGAGCTTTATTTATTTCCGACGACCTTAACCTCGTAGTGTTCGCGGTTGATCGGAAAAAACCCGTCCAGAATAAAAAAGAACCTGCATGGAGTGATACTCGGGTATGTTCCATAAGATTATCTACCAAAAAACATTATTTATATTAATTAATTATTTAAACATACATAAGTGGATGTGATGCTTGTCTGAGTATCGATTTTAGAAACCTCGCTAACGAAACATATGCTTTTAACCGGTATTCGATTCATTTACCTTTATCCATTTTAATACCACATTATAAATTTTACTGTCGGTTATGGAGCTTTATAATACGCCTCGCCAGGTTCTTTCTTTTCGTCAGCGAATGATAATAAATCAACTTTAACGTCAGTCCAATTTAAATAAATGTTAATTCAGATTCAAGATATTAGCATTTGATTTATAACTTGTTATTTTTACAAACTCTAAATATATGAACTCGTTGAAATTCGCAGATTGCATCTTACTTTATTAGGCTGGGCCCACACTAATAATAATTTGTGTTGAATTTACTGTGCGGCGCAAATATTTAAGACACAAAATTTTCACAGACGGTCAATAAATATTCGTGTTGTGCGCGTTGTACGCCCCGCTCTGTCTGTGTGTGCAATGGGATGTTAGTAGATTATGTTTGATTAAGTTATTCCAACATGCGTCAAAAATAAAGTTTTTTATATTTTGCAGTGTTTATAGTTATTTTTTGTAGTTTATTTTATACTTTTCTGTTTTGGTACAAATGATTCATCAAATAACGCCTTTTCATGAGCTTTTTTCATTTTTCTTGATTAAATTGTTCATTATTATAAATGCAGTACAGTTCTTCAACATAATAATATGCTGGGATGTGCTTTGACTACAATCAGTTACTCATTAAAATGTATTACTTCATAATAAATTACTAAATAATTAATTTCAATATAGCCACGTCACGTTGGTATCTTTCTGAAACTAAAAACATTAATTTCTGTGTGCCGCAAATTCGTTTGACGTTTGCGAGAAAACTGACAACAGATGGTTCGTGTGCATGCTGTGCGGTGAAAATATTTGTGTGTGATCTTGTGTGTCAGAGCGTCTACATTGCCACGCACGCACACCACATTCAACACATACACACGCACAACGCAAATTTTTATTGATGTGGACCCAGCTTTAGATGTATAAATTCATTCCGGCCTTTTTTATAGAGGTCGAACTTAATTTACAAACAACTATTCAAAATAATCTCCGGTATTTTACCCTCAATCACCTTATTTACGCTTTTCGTCAATTGACGACTACCATCACGAAAAAATCTTAATTTAAAATAGATACATACAATGATGGACAAAAGTATTTGAAAAATCTGATTTTCCTCAATTTCCTTCATTCTAACACCTTTAAGTTTTTAAGGAAATTTTTTATCGAGTCGTCAAATGTTACGAGGGGAAGTGTCATGGTTTGAAGTATTGTGTACAAAAAAATAACGTAGTGTTTCTTTCTCGTCGAGTTCACTCTCAAGAATATAAAAATAAATTCGTTTTTGCGAACTCTAGATGTATGAACTCGTTGCAATTCGCAGATTTCATTTTGCTTTATTAGAATTTTTACAGAGATGACAAATTGGAGGAGGAAGTATATGATATGGGAGAGTATTGGCAACAAAAAAAAAGCTAACATGGTGTTTCTTCCTCATCGAGTTAACATATGTGTAATAATATGACTGAAGCTTTGCCAGTGTTTCAAAAAGATAACGACCCCATTCATTCGGCAAAAATTATTACGGACTGGTTAGAGCAAAACAATATTTTAAAATATGCACTAACCTGACCTCTTGCTATTTTTTTGCGAACTCTAAATATATGAATTCGTTGAAATTCACAGATTTCATTTTACTTTGTTAGAAGGAACGGGTGATTTGTTTAGTGTGTTCGAACGTCCGATAGGGGTCGCTGTCAAACAAACTGTGAGTTTACACGTTTCTAGTGTCCAAATTATTCAGTATAGTCTGACAAATCATCATGGAAATCAGAGCAATGCTTGCAAATTGAATTGAATTTAAATTTCGGGCGCACTAAAAAAAATCATCCTATATAATTTATCATTATTTCTTATAGAGTTAAAACTTTTCTTTTAAACAGATATTCAACATAATCTCGAGTATTTTACTCTCCATGATGTTTCGGGAACAGGTTATAGATTAGTTTTGTTTAGACTGTACACGCCTACAAACTATAAAAGGACGATAAGAATTGATACTGGTAACGGTATTATAAAGCAGGAAATATAAAGGCACTGAATGAATTTGTACGCCGATCTAAAACGATTTTAATTTTTAGATCTCTAAATATACGAACTCGCTAAAAATCATCAATTTTAGTCGTTATTTTGATAACTCTACATGTACAACCTCGTCGAAACAAAATGTTATTTTCTCATAACTGTCAGTCGTGAAGATTTAATGTCACGCTGGAATCGTTCTTTTAATTAAGACACAGAAATAAATCATATTGTATTAGTTTAGTTTCGAAACATCAACATTTAATTGAAAATGTGCTTAACCAACGATTTTATGTTATGCTTTCGTCGACTCTAGATATGCAAACTCGCTGAGTTCTGCTAAATACCATCCAATGAACTAAAAATTAACCAAGTGTAAGAAAGTAACACTTTCGTTTTAAAACATCAGCGTCTGGTTCATAAACGTGACAAAGCAATAATGTTTATTATGTTTTCGCATACTCTAAATGAGCGAACTCACACAAATTAACAGATGACTTTCAATTCTATTTCTACAGTGTCATTGAGCTACAGATAATCCACTTTTATTGCAATTCATAATATTTTTAATGTTAAACAAGTACGTTTAATACAGGAAACTCTATATGTACAAACTCGACGGAACAAATCGTCAAATCACTACAATTTTATACAAATTCTTATTAATCAATTAAATATACCAATTAACGTGGGCTTCGAACCATGGATATTAGCTATCGATTAAGTGAGGACCACTAGTAGGACTATAAACCCTTGCTTTATACTAAAACCATTAAGAGGCGTTTGAGAAGGCATCCGGCTTTATCCGGCCTAGTTACCGGCGTAACTGAGGGTAAATTTTACACACTTATTAAGTCCTCCGCTCCGTCGAAGCTACCTCACTCTAAATTTTATTTCTACATTATCGTAAACTATAAGGATTACACATGAATCTATATTAGGCCACTTATTAATAAACAAATTCTCAGATGACATTCGACTATCGCTTATGGGATTTTAAAATGACACATCTTAATGTTCCCTTTCTGATAAATATTTACTGTTAATTACACACAGACATATATATATATATATATATATATATATATATATATATATATATATATATATATATATATATATATATATATATATATATGTATATATATATATATATATATATATATATATATATATATATATATATATATATATATATAACCATGAACATTACACGCTATATAAAGAGAACATTGTTTCATCGTCTCATACATAAAAGGCACTCATCTCAGATGGGCTGGTTACCTCATAAGAAAGGATGGTACTAACCACCCTAAGAAGATCTTTAGTGCAATGCGACTAGGGAGACGTGAACGAAGGAGACCCCAACCTGCGGTGGGAAGATGGTGTTTCGTAACATCGGCGTGAATAACTCGCAAAAAGAGCTGCCCGAGAGAGGGATAGCTGGAGAAACAAACTTGTGGACGCCGAGATCCTTGGCCTCCTTTAAGAATTTAATTGTTACTAATATAATATTTCAATCGCAAATTGTCGTTTGTGACCTCTAAATATACGAACTTGTTGAAATCCACAATTAACTGAAAGGAATAAAATATTCGTTAGAACAAAAGTCGATTCGTTTTTTTTTCGATATGTATGCAATACATCGCCGCAAACTCTAAAATTTCAAACTTGTTGACAAAGTTATATATGATAAATCAGATTAAAATAAATATTTAAATTTACTTCTCGGACCGACTCATATTTTTACTTGCTTGACAAATGTTGGCAGATGAAAAATGATGTAACTGTAATTGTGATGTGATGTAAATCAACATCACAGTTTTTTATAAAAAAACTGTTCTTGAAATATAGGAGTGTAAGGAAAAAGGATGAAAATCACGTGTTATAAAATGGCGGGAATTATTTTTTTGAATGTTATATAATATAGAGACAGATATACATATCTCCCTAATATTAACTAGGATGGCTTAATAGTAATTGCTCTAACTGGGCGGCTAGTTGGATACATGAGTTTGACGAGCATGGTGGTGGCTTCCAAGCATTGCAGCTTTAACTACCTGCAAATAAAAGTAACCCAGAACACTACGAATCTATCCAACTATTCGCTGTTTACTATCTATTACTTTAAATTTATCAGATCGATACAAATCATAATATTTAAATACTAGACTGTTCACACTCTTATCGAGAGATACTTATTATAACATCAGTTATAATGCATGATAGTAATCAACATGGATTTAGATAGAGATGTCCTACATAACTTCTACAATGATAATATTATCGGCCAATAATCAAATATCAAACTGGGTACTGTTCCTGACACTGATGGGAGAATGCGCAACAGTGCCAGCTTCGGGTATGAACGGGGTATCAAGGGAGAGCGCACGAGATGCCCACCCAAAGAGCTAAACAAAACCTAATGGATATCCAACCACACCCTACGGTGTAATCTCTGGTACTGAGTTGTGCAATGGGTATAAAGGGAGTGCGCGATATATCCCCGTTCCAGATACCAGAAAAGCAAAACAGCATTTACCCACTTCATTTTCAGGAAATTTGGAGTCCTACCTTTTCTGCTGTTTCTTTTAGGATTCCAATCTGTTTTTGTGCCGTTAATATATCTTGAACCAAAATTGCTAAATCATTAACAAACGCCAGACAATGAATTTTGATGTTGGTTCTCCCCAGTTTAATGGGCTGGCCAATATTTAGGGCCGACTATTTTTCACGCCACTCCTGTATTACTTTTTTTAGAACACAGTTAAATAAGAGTGGCGAGAGTCCATCCCCTTCGAAGGGCTCTGAGATGTCATCCATGAATTTAACTTTTGACCTTGTATTAGTTAATGTTGCTTTAATAATTGCCAACGTTTTCAGATCTAGTCCTTGTTCTTTCAAGATTTGGAATAAAGATTCGCGGACAATAGAATCATATGCTTTTTTGAAATCCACAAATGTACAGACGAGATTTTTATTGTACAGTTTTTGATGTCGATGTTAGGATCAACTTTAGATTCAGGATCTGTTCAGGGCAGGATCTGCCCGATCGAAAATCTGCTTGATATTCACCAATTTTAGGTTTTTAACTGTCCCTGTGAATTTATTTATATTATTATACATTTCACATATTATATATAAATTCACTTTTATCTATATCCATTGCACCACATGGTCTATCGTACGGTAGCACTTTTAAATTTAAATACTGTAAGTAGGGAAAGATGTAGTAAGGGTGTACAAGTTGATGCGCTACCTCCCCATCTAGGGTAAAACAAAATGTATAACGCGAAAATATTCACAGTGTTCAAATACCAATATATATATATATATATATATATATATATATATATATATATATATATATATATATATATATATATATATATATATATATATATATATATATATATATCAATCGAACAACGCCGACATGTTTTGATCCAAAGAATTGTGGCCTCCCAATAGCCCAGATTTAAGTCCTTCGGACTTCTATGTATGGAGCATGGTGGAACGGGTCACCAACAAATCCAGACATCCAAACGTTGCATCATTGAGAGCCGCTATTGAAGTGACATTCGCCAATGTGGACCAGAGCAAAAATGGAGACGGTCAGTCCAGCAAGGGGCGGTTATAATGAGTAAATGTGTTTCTTTATGACCTCATAAACAATTTAGTAAAAAAAATGTAAACGTTTCCGTTTTTTCAATAGAAATTATTATGGAAAAAAATGTTTAATTTGTCTGGATTTTGGGGCTGTAAATTTTTTTAGCTTTAAATTTATTTTTACTTCTTCCAAAAACTTTGCGAGTCTATAAAAAAAAAGTAGATGTTGCTTGCATCTAATTTTGATTTTCATAGAGTCCTACAACATTGCACAGTAAAATAAAAAATAACCATCAAAAGTGGTGCTAGGTTTAAAATAAAAAATCACGCCAAACTGGAATTTTGCTGCAGATTCAATTTAGATTCAATTTCAAACGCGCTATGGTGTGAAAAATTACAACTAATAATTTCAACTTTGATATTAAATGACAATAATGTGTAAGTTTTACTTTTTTTTGTAACAAATTTTTACAAACCAAATTTTTACTTAAACGTGTAAGGAATAAATAGCTATAAAAATATAACACTTTATTTTGTAAAAAAAACTGAATTCCGTCCGACCTAGGCCTTAGACCTAGACCTTAGGTATACAAAAAACACGACGATGCGAAATTTTAAGAAAATTTGAAAAAGTTCTGACCAAGTTTTCGCGGAAATGATTCCATTTTCCGTACACGTTTCGAAAAAATTAGTTACACTTGTTCGAAAAAATTTTAAATTATTTTTCGAAAAAGTTAGTTAAAAGTATTTCCTTTACACCCTGTATATCAAATTTAGGGAACAATCTAGATGAAGTTCACAACTCTAGTTATACGAACTCGTTGAAAATACGATATAATAATAATAATAACAATATGTAATATTTATAAACAAAAACTCAAATTACATGTTAAATGCAATGTCAAAACTCATGTTAAACCCAATGTTTTTATCTTTCTATTTCTGATTACGTGTTTCCTCTTGGGGGATATTTTTGTGAAAGATCAAATTTCACAGTCATATGACAATACCATGTGATCGTTACGCCAACATCATCATTTGATATTTAAACAGAATAACAACAAATACTTGACATATCTCTGAACAATGTTTTATATCGTTTCCAAGAAAAAAATGTAACATATCGCGATATTTTTTTTCCAGCACGCTGTATCCTTTAGAAATTTGTTATAATAATCATTAAGTAAACACTTAATTAAAGATGTGTTATCAAACAGGTTTCAATATTGGATTAATTGGTAACTAAATATGACGGCAAACACTTCACTTTATAATTGAGAGAAGGTAAAAAAATCGCAACAATGAACGCTAATGATTACATCGAATTGTGTCTATTAAACTCGTGATTCCCGGAATTAAAAGTCACATGCAACAATAGCAGTAATATTAGATCAAAAATCAAAAATAAAAGAATATATTGAATTATCTGTATGTACTTGATAGCAGTGACTAGGTTGTCTGGAAAATTCGAAGGGATTTTCCATGGAGAGGAGGAGGAGAGTTTCTTGGAGAGACCATGCTGCAAAAATGATTTGGTTAGTTCAGGGGAGGAGATTTTGACCTGGCAGACAGATTTCAGTCTGGCCGTTCTTCAAGCATTGATGGTCGAGGCTCGATTTCTCAAAAGGATTCTAACTGGTGACGAAAAGTGGATTATACAGGGTGTCTCATAACTTATCCACCATAGAGTATTATGGAATATTCGAACACGAATATCTCGCAAATGACGCGAGATATCGATATTGACCAAGGATACCTTTTTGACGTGGAAAGTATGACTCTTCTCTATTTTGAAGTCAAAATATTTCCAGCTGTATAGGGTAAAAAAATATGAGAGAGAGTTAATTCTTCTAGGAACTAAGTTCAAGCTAGTACCAAATTTGGATTTATCGCCTTTGAAAACCCAACTACCCCCTTTTGAACCTGATATCTTCAACCGTTTTTAAGTTACCTCAATTTTTTGAAAATTTATTTTCACGTTCAACAACCTGTATATTTTTGCCAACACATTTATTGACTAAATCCTCTTATTTTGATCTCTACTATCACCAGTTGCTCTATGGCGGATAAGATATGGGACATCCTGTATACAACAACGTATACCATGCTTTGCATTTGGTAGGATTGGAAGGAACCCGTACACCTTGAGGATATCTCTACTGTTCACAATTAATAGGATCAGATTCCTGTTCACGATCAACAGAATAAGATTCCTGTTCACAATCAACAGGAAAGAAGTCATGTTTAATCATAATAAGGCACGAATTGTTTAGCTTCAATGGAAATGTTTTGCCCCATCTGCCTTACTCACCGGACATCGCACTCTCGGACTACCCTCTAAAATGGTTTACATGGAAAATCTCTTAAGACGGAAGAAAAGATGAGAAACAACCTGTTCACGTTTTTGTCTGTACAGTTTTCATGGTAGAAAAAAAAATACCATAAAGTAATAAAAAATATGAAACCATGTAGAGGCTCCGACGCAAACAGATCATTGAAAAATTGATAAGGCAATAAAGAAGAAAAATAGACCGTTGCAGAAAAAACGGTGAGACGGGGGAACTACAAAAGATATAAATTCAAAAGATATATAAAAAACAAATAGTACAATGTTTTGGAGAAGTGAACAGGAAGAAGTATAAAGTTTGTAAACAGTAAGATAGATAATAAATAGTAAAAGAAAAATAGATCGGTGAAGAAAAACGGTATAACATAGATGAACTACAAAAAATAGAAATTACATACCGAAACAAATAGTCCAATGTTTTGGAGAAAGTGAACAGGGAGAAGTACAAAGTTATACAAAAACCAACAGAAAGAGTCATACCCGTAAGGGAACAACAACAGATAGAGAATTGATACGATGAAGAATGCTTTAATGAAATAGAAATAAGGAATAAACTAAGAATGAAGGCACTTCAGGCCCAAACAGAAGAGGATAGACAAGCGTACACGGAACAGAGAGCAAGAGCTAAGAAAATAATTAGACCAAAGAAAAGACTTAGAAAAATTTAAATTGAACAGCGGACAAAAGGTGAAGAGGTGAAGAAAGACAAAGGAAAACGAGATCAAACAATATATATTAGAGGTAAAGAGGACAATCTGATAGGAGATGAAAAAAGAACGAAGCAAAGGTGGAAGAAATATTTTAAGCAAATGGAGATGTTGATGAAGAAAATGAAGAACTGGTAATAGATAAAGAAGAAAACGCTCAGATAGCAGCACCTAGAAAAGAAGAAGTAGAAGTGATTATAAAGCAACTTAAAAATGGTAAAAGTTCAGGGAAGAATGGAATAGCGGCAGAAAATATATAATTTGCACGAGAGGCTGTTCGAATTAACTTTTCGAACTAATCAGTACAATATGGAGAGAAGAGAGAATGCCAGCAAGTTGGGATAATGCCACAATTAGACCTATCCTAAAAAACGGAGACCAATCAGATTGTAATAATTATAAAGGGATGTCTTTGTTGAATACTTGTTATAAAATAGTAGCGAAATTAATCAAAAAGAGGTCAGAAGGTATAATTGATCCACAGATAGGAAACCACGCAGGTTTTAGAAAGGGCATAGGAGTAATCGACCAGGTTTTTGTTTTGTTTTGTTATAAAATAGTAGCAATATTAATCAAAAAGAGGTCAGAAGGTATAATTAATCCACAGATAGGGAACCACATAGGTTTTAAAAAGGGCAGAGGAGCAGGTTTTTGCCATGAAAGAAGCACGAACAACGGGTTACGAATCTAAAATTCCCGAAATGATACTGTTTATAGATTTTAGTAAGATCTATGATTCAGTAAAGAGATCCAGAATGATAAAAACCATGGAAGAATTTAAAGTATTCTCTAAAATAGTGAGATTAGTGCGCATAGCAGTGGAGATAACAACAGCTAATGTAGGTGTAAAAGGAGGTACGACAGAAGATTCTCTGATCCATCAATCGACAATATTATTCAACCTGCCATATTATTATTTAAACTGTCGGCCTCAACAAGCGTCCTTACAGCTGAACTAGTGGCCACCGAAAAATCCATCACTTACATCAAGTCAAACTGCCCAAATTCGTGGATCATATTCTCTGGCTCCAGAAATACCCTTTCCATAACCGAAATCACTTTATTTCCCATCCAGTTATTGCCTAAATTACAGACCGCAGTTTTCATTCGAAAGATACATCTCTTTCGCGAAAAAGTATACCCAATCGTTAATGCAATCCTATTGGGAGGAATCCTACTAAACTAAGAGTCCATAAACCGTTATTTTCCCAACCTCCCCTAGAATGTTTAATAGATAGAAAAACTACAGTCCAATCGTAGCGGCTCATGATTGAAGATTGCAGATTTTCTCTCGAATTTCTTTTAAAATGAGATGGTCCTTCTCTCTGCGAATTCCGCAACGCGCTCCTATATATTAAACACATCCTCACCGATTGCATCGCATTATCCCCCACCAGATCTTTCTTTGACTTGAATCAGTATGTTAATCAAAGTCTTTGCTCCGCCAATATGCTTAACACATTCGTCTCTCTGGAAGAAATAAACTACTTCACCAAGATCTAGTCATTCAAAGCAATAATTGCTTCAAGACCTGTGATTTTAGCATAAGCAAACCACTCCAAATATCTGTGATAACTATACCTTTTCATTTGTGATATTTCGATCTTTTCAAATTCTAGTTCCTCTAGAATTAGTACTAAATTTAAATCCCGATATCGATGATCCGCTAAATGATCCCTCTCACTTATCTTATATAATAAGTCTTGTAAGTCCGGTCTATAGATAAAACCTTGATGGACACACACATTAATTTTTTTGTATCAAATGAGATGAAATTTCTTGACTTTTTTTATCATTGTATAATATCGCCATGCTGAACAAATTACAAAATGAACTGTTTTTAATCAATAGTTAATTTGTTTTGAACATCTTCCGTTTTGCAATTTATATGTACACGTGCTGTTTTAGGCACCAGTGTTATTGGGATTCTTCAAAACAAACTCAGAAGAAATCGTACAAATACTCCTACGAGGTCGAACGTGATAGCTGTTTCTAAATATAAGTTTGCCACGTTATAAACAATATTTTTGTTACTATTAGGTTGATACATGAGTTCGCGCGTTTTTATTTTTAAAGTAAAACGTAAATTCCACATCTAACAGAGGGCAATCTTCAGAATAATCAAGTTACGTTGGAAATCTTTACTACTATTTCTTTTTCCAAAATTTTACCGCCGCTTTATATACTGTTTACTTAAAAACGAAACTGGCTAATCTAACGTATAGGTTATTCTGTTATAACCTTCGTCTTATGGTTCTGGTGCAGATATTTAAGTCAAGAAATTTTTATAACAACCGAGGTAGCAAATGGATCTTTATATGTCTCGTGCACAATACGGTTAGCCATTTTTTACCCATTTTTCTTTTCGGGCTACCTTTTCTGATTATTTTTGGGTCAC
Organism: Cosmopolites sordidus; assembly: GCA_031761425.1. Classification (NCBI taxonomy): domain Eukaryota; kingdom Metazoa; phylum Arthropoda; class Insecta; order Coleoptera; family Curculionidae; genus Cosmopolites; species Cosmopolites sordidus. Next base: position 457,114 of record JARFXV010000693.1, read on the forward strand.
ATATGGTTCTTTCAAAACTCGCTCCATGTTTACTTTGATATAGTGGGACACGCACTAAGTCTTACAGTTTAATCAACATAGCTTGGCCTCTGAGAAACGCAAAAGAAAGAGTGAGAGGATTCCTGTCTAACAGAGACAGAGAACAGAGAGTTCTTCGAATGTACAGTACTTAACCGATGTTAACACCACGAATGCACTGCTTCGAGTGATCTCTCGGGCGTTAGACTACTACGCATCCAAACCTCGGAGGCCAAGCTATGTTGGTTGAGCTGTGGGAGGAAATAAATTATTTAAGAAGATAAATAACAATAAAATGGGCTGGTTATATTGTAATGAAAATATTTAAAGGTCAGTTAATATGAGCATATTATAGTATTTATTATGATAAATAAATTACCAAAGAAACTTTTTTCCACCATTCTTATTTTATCGGCCACCACTGTAAATGGTATATTTATATTTTCTAAGAAAATTCACTATCAGTTATGTCATAATAACAAAAAAACACAGAGGGCAATCTTCAGAATCATCAAGTTACATTGGAAATGGTCAGTACAATTTCTTTTTGCAAATTTTTACCGCTGCTTTATATTCTGTTTACTTAAAAACGAAACTGGCTAATCTAACGTATCGGTTATTTTGTTGTAACCTTCGTCTTATGGTTCTGGCGCAGATATTTAGGCCAAGAAATGTTTATAACGACCGAGATAGCAAATGGATCCTTTTTTATTTTTTCTTTATATTGTAAAGAAAATATTTTAAGGTCAGTTAATATGAGCATATTATATTATTTATTGTGATAAGTAAATTACCAAAGAAATTTTTTTCTACCACTCTTATTTTATTGGCCCCCACTGTATAAGGTGTATTTATATTTTCTAAGAAAATTCACTGTCAGTTATGCCATAATAACAAAAAAAACAGAGGGCTATATTCAGAATCATCAAGTTACGTTTGAAATCGTCAGTACAATGTCTTTTTACAAATTTTTACCGCTGCTTTATATTCTGTTTACTTAAAAACGAAACTGGCTAATCTAACGTATCGGTTATTCTATTATAACCTTCGTCTTATGATTCTGGAGCAGATATTTAGGTCAAGAAATTTTTATAACGACCTAGGTAGCAAATGGATCCTTATATGTCTCGTGCACAATACGGTTATCCATTTTTTACCCATTTTTCTTGGACTGACTTATCTTTTCTGGTTATTTTTGGGTCACATATGGTTCTTTCAAAACTCGCTCCATGTTTACTTTAATATAGTGGGAAACGCAATAAGTTTTACAACTCAATCAACATATCTTGGCCTCTGAGATGCGCAAAAGAAAGAGTGAGGTCTAACAGAGACAGAGAACAGAGAGTTCCTCGAATGTATAGTACTTAACCGATGTTAACACCACGAATGCACTGCTTCGAGTGATCTCTCGGGCGTTAGACTACTGCGCATCCAAACCTCTATATGAGCTGTAGGAGAAAATAAATTATTTAAGAAAATAAAATGCGCTGGTTATATTGTAATGAAAATATTTTAAAGTCAGTTAATATGAGCATATTATATTATTTATTATGATAAATAAATTACCAAAGAAACTTTTTTCCACCACTCTTATTTTATTGGCCACCACTGTATTGATATCAGTTATTCCATAATAACAAAAAAAAACACGTACGCATGTTTGAAAATGTATTATTATAATTAAGTTCAGAAGTTTTTCTAAAAATAACATTTAAAAAAAAACGCTCGATCTTATAGATCACCTAAGGAATTTCTAAGATGTCTAACGTGATTGTTATACCTAAATACAATTTTGCCAGGTTAAAAAATAAATTCTTGTCACTATTTATAAGACTACGTCATCGGTTACTAAATGTAAATAAACAATTTATGGCATATTTATTAAGCAGAACAATGAAAACATTCCAGAGCGCTTATTATTTATGTATTTCATTGGAGAAATGTACGCAAATTTTATTAACAACGATATTATTTATACCATTTTATTAATAAACACATTTCTTCGAAAAATTAAACTGGTAAAAAAATGTTTCGCGTTTCATTTTCCAACGAGTATGTATATTTAAAATTCTTCTCTCTATGGCTTGACAGCCCATCGAGGGCCTTTGCCTCGCCTAGAATCCAGATTAGAGAAAATCCACCAGAGAAAAATAAATACCCGCGTTCGAAGAACCATAAAAAAGGACTCATAAATATAAAAATATAAATTTAAAATGTACGTAAAAGTACCATAAAGCGGATATTGGTAGTAATGAAACTTAGACACTAGAACAAGATATTATTTCATAGAAACGTAATGGTAATTGGCCCAGGAGCGGGTAAAGGGGCAGAGGGAGGCACTTGTGAAAATTTCAAAAGAAGAAAAATAGCACGTTAACAAAAATGACAAAATAACATATGGTTTTTAAAGTTTTCTCGTGGACGTAGTCAAACTAGAGAGTACGAATCGAGAGTTGACGTTGAGAGTTCGAGGTAGACCACGAGAACAGAGTTGGAGTTTAGAGTTGCGCTCAAAGTGTAAGAGTTGAAAGCGCGAGATTAAAATGCACACTAGAGTTAATTCCCTGTTAAAGTGTCGAGCTAGATAAGTATTTTGTGAAATATTAACACGAAGAGTAAATATCGCAAAGTCCAAGATAATAAAGCGAAAAATTGCTCTCTCGCGAACCGGCGAACCGGAGGTTTCTAACATAAGACTTCCTGCACATCTTTCGCGTAAAAAAGTCAGGAATTTTATAATCTTGAATGAAAAAAAAAACAATTATTATCTTGGAGCCCTCACGCCCCAGATTGAAATTTTTAAATTTAAAATACCCAGCTCGTTTTGGTTCCCAAAGTTTACTCGCCAAATTTCATTAATTTTATTCAGGATGACCCATTTTTTTTTTTGGAGTGCCACAGTTTTTAGGAGTGCACCTACTTCCCTAGTAAAGTAAATGTCGCAAAACCATGTTAGAAACCTCGTTTACACATTTTTTTTTTATTATCTTGGGTTTTGCGACATTTATTTTACTAGGGAGGGAGGTGCACTCCTAAAGAGAGCCTCGCCGGTTCAGGAGAGACCAATTTTTCATTTTATTATCTTGGGTTTGGCGACATTTAGTTTACTACTCTTCGTGTTAATATTTCTCAAAATACTTACCTAACTCGACACTTTAACAAGGAATTGACTCTAGTGTGCAATTTTAATCTCGCGCTTTCAACTCGTACACTTTGAGCTCAATTCTAAACTCCAACTCTGTTCGAGGCTGCTTTACCCGCTCCAGGGCCAATTACCATTACGTTTCTATGAAATGCTATATCTTGTTCTAGTGTCTAAGTTCCATTACTACCAATATGACCTTTATGGTACTTGTAAATTTTATATTTATATTTTTGTATTTATGAGTCCTTTTTTATGGTTCTCCGAACGCGGGTATTTATTTTTCTCTGGTGGATTTTCTCTAATCTGGATTCTAGGCGAGGCAAAGGCCCTCGATGGGCTGTTAAGCCATAAAGAGAAGAATTTTAAATATTCGAACTCGTTGGAAAAAGAAACGCGAAACATTTTTTCACCAGTTTAATTTTTCAAAGAAATGTGTTTTTATATATATACATATATATATATATATATATATATATATATATATATATATATATATATATATATATATATATATATATATATATATATATAAAGGAAGATAGAGGAGAGATAAAATATAAGTAAAACATATATCCCTTAAAAAAAACGATCTTTCATAAGATGTCCAGAAAATGATCATCGAGAGTGAGATTATTTGATGTTAATATCTCAATAATTTTGAAGGCAATTCAATCTGAAAGATGTGTTTAAAACCAATCTGGAAGCTTTGAAAACATAGATAACTTGACAAACGTAATATCAGGAGAAAACAGTAAAAAATACATTTTTATTTGCTGAAATTATCGAGCTATAAATAAAACAGTGATACATAAGGAGATATAAATGATAAAAAAGAACGTATTGAATATGCGACGTGTCAAAATGATTTGTATTATCGTTTATTCTGTAATGGTTTCGGAATTATCTGGTTTAAATGATCAAAAGCGTTATCAGCTAATCGTGTTTTATTGTATTTATTAAATCGATAGAACGTGCGTAGGTACAGAGCGGTTCCAAAAAGGTTTACACTGCCTATTTAACATGTATTGTGTTGTACTTTTAGACTGTGTTGCTTTTACTTCATGGAAACTCATTATAAATATTTAATTATTATTATTTTATATATTATTTTGTCAAAATTTCCATTCTATTATTAATGTTTGGCGCACTGTGTCTTCGTCAGAAATAAATATTTATGATGTTAAAATGGGTATAAATACAAAACTTGTCTACAGAAATTATAATTTTTTAGGAAATCTACACATATGCCGCTATTTGAACATTCAGAAGGGTTAGCAAAAGATCTGCCTGTTCATCCTATATAGGATAAACAGCTGTATTTTTTTAAAAAATAATTAAAGGACATGAAAGAAGTTTTGTCACTCGGAAACATAATTCCAATTATGCCTCCGTTAAATGAAAATCATCGTTTTTACAGTGATTTGAAAATACTACACGTACAGAAAAACAAAAACGAAACCAGCAGAGTTTACAAATAAATCTTTTCAAAGAAAACGAAACCTTCTCAAAGAAAAACCCTTTTATTGACCAAATACGAGATTAATATTTTAAGCAAGCATTTTAAAGTGTAAAAGCATATTTGGAAAATATTGATTGGTTATTACTTAATTAAACTACAAATAAACTAATAAACATTCTTTAAAACAATTTTCAAAAATTCAGAAATACCTCCTACTCACTGAGCCAGTGTCAAACGTGACAACTTGAACAAAATTAGAAATATGGCAGGATTTACTACTAATCACCAAATAATTTTATTTGACGTCTCAACGTGCGTTTCGCTAAGTACGTTAGCCGCATCAGGAGATAATTCAATCTCATTGGATTCTGGAGATCGAATAATCTTCTGATGATCGTCAACTAAACGCGCGTTGAGAACCTAAAAAAAATGATTTGGAAAATCTTCATCCATATACAGGGTCGCTATTATATATGGAAACGATCAAATATCTCGAGAACGCTTTGAGATTTCGTAATGAAATATTATACACAAACGTCAGGAAATGTTTGCCACCTTTTGGGTATATTTTCATTTATTTTTCTTATCGTATATTTGAAATCCAAAGCTAACTTGATTTTTTTAATGATAACAGTACTTGAATTTGGCACTGTTGGAAAAAAGCATTTTTTCTGAATTCGACGAGGTAAATATTTGTTAATGTTTTCTTGTTAATAGATTAAAAAATATATTTAAAAAAACAATATCAAAATTTTATTTCTTTTTGTCGAATTCGTAATTTGAGATCTTCGAGATTTTCTGGCCTATTAACGTAAATCTGACTTTTAAAGTAGCCTCACAAAAAAAATCGGGTATAGTCAAGTCTGGTGACATTACCGGCCATTCGATAGCTCCTCGTCGACCTATACATCGGTTTAGGAAAGTAGTGTTAAGAAAATTGTTAACGTTAATGCCATTGTGTGCTGGTGCACCATCTTGCTGTAACCATATTTCCTGGTTTTGGTTAATTAAATTTAGAAACACACGCAAAAGTTGAGGGATAATATTTTCTTCCAATAGATCTAAATACTTACCTACTGTCAAGTTGCCATCAATGAAAAAAGATCCATAGTATTCTTGCCACTAAATCCCATCCATAACTTACACTTTTGAGAATAATGTTTATGAACCTGCTCCATCCAGTGCATATTACTATCAGCCCAATATCTACAGTCGTGTCTCTTAACAGGACCATTTAAACAGAATGTTACTTCATCCGTAAAAATAATATTTGAAACAAAATTTGGATTAGTATTTTTTGTCCATCATAATTTCGCAAAAATCAACTCTTCGATCCTTCGACCCTTCGCTTAATTCCTTAATTCTTATAGTAAATGTATTTTGTAAGGATAAAAATCTTTTTTTTATCATTTTTTCGACTGAGCGTCTACACACGTTATGATTTAAAGCTAATTGCTGCACGGAAACATTATCATTGTCTACCACATCAATTAAAACATTCAACGAATTTTCGTCATTCGTTTTTTTTTTCTCCCTAATTTTGGACGACTTTTATTGCTGCCTGAATCGTTGAATCTCTTCACCGTTTTGAAAATGTTGTATTAGTGATGTTTTTATTCTGATATACTTCATTAAATACTTCAGCATAAGTGCGATTTCTGCCACCGTATCCAACAATACACACATGGAGAGCAGATGGGAAGATGTTCAGACCCCAAAAAATATTGATGAGTAAAGGCACTGTGTCCAGTTGTTATCCTGCACCAAATTGTGCAAATTCTTCAGCAATTTCCTTGAAGAAGAATCTCCACAGAAATTGCTTTTAATTTATTACGTCCCTCCAAAGTGTTCCAACTATTTTGTATCTCTTTTCCAACAAGAGATTTGGTAAATGAGTGGAGCTCAGAGGATACTATAGTGAGATAAAGGGATCCTGTAGTGAAGGTTATTTTAGCCTCAGTATCCACTCTCTCATTTCCCATAATGCTACAGTGGCTAGGGACCCATATAAATCAGAGAGAAGAGTCAAGAACAAGAATGTCTTCAATGAGGTCCAAACAAAACCATATAATTGGATGTTTATTTGACCCCTTTTCTAGTAATCTGAGTGAGTTAGCAGAGTCCGAATAAATTACCCACTTGGATGGAGGTTGAATATATATGAATGAAAGCGATTTTTCCATTGCTTGGTTTTCTGCAGTCAGAATACTGGATTGGAAGCTTAGTCGATAGCGGAAGGTCAAAGTGGGAGTAGAAGAACCTTGTGAGTAATATACGAATGCGGATTCCCCTTCGGAGTTTAATTTAGATATATCTGTAAAGATAATATTAGTCGGGAGAAGAGGATTCAGGATAGAACGGAAGAAATGGTAGATACTGAGGTGTATTGTTTATCAGATTGAAGTAGTGAGAAGTCAAAAGGAATGGAGTGAACGGACCATGGAGGGTGTTTTGAAGGAGTAATTGGGTAGCAGTCTAGAGGGGGGAGGTTAAATTTGTCCATGAGTGATGTAAAGGTGTGAAGCAAGCTTCTCAGGATGGTCCTGGAGTGAAGAGGGGGGTTGATGATAGGCAGGAGTTTAAGGAGAGTGTTGACTTGGGGAAGAAGTGGCTTGGAGGCCAAACTGTAGCAACGGTTCATTAGAAATTAAGTACGCCGATACGATAAGGGTTCTATCTCTGCTTCGCAGTGGAGGCTGGTGACAGGGGTAGTCCGGAAAAGTCTCAGGGACATTCTGATAGCAGAATTTTGAATCGGATCAATCAATTTAAGATAAGAAGCTGGAACAGAATGGTATACAGTACAGCCGTAATCTATCTTCGGCCTAATTGCTATTAGGTAAATTTTCCTAAGCGACGGATAATCGACACCCCAAGTAGATTGACCTTGTGCAGCCGGATCTAAGTTGCGTTAAATGTGGTTTCCATGAAAGACGATGATCAAATGTTGCCAAATACAAGTACTGTTATCATTTAAAAAATCAAGCAACTTAGTTTATTCGTCCTGTACAAAATATTAACATCGGATAATTAGCAATCAAACAACCAAGACGATTTCTCTTTTCATCTCTCACCGCCAATTTTTCACCGCGTGAAACGCACTGCGCAATATTATTGAAAAGTTTTATTAAATTTGAAAACTTTTAATTGAAATACTAATACGATATCTCGCCTCCCGGTTTCAATGGAAAAAAATATCTGACGGGAAACCCATATCAAGTCCCTCGATATTCTCAGAGGTCCTGACAAGGGCAAAGACAATTTTTAATGAGAATTTAATAATAACGTTTTTGTTGTATAACAAGCTTGACCTTGACGGTGGTCAACATCCTTAAATAGGATATATAATTGATTTGGAATACGTTAAAGTATTTTTTTGATAGTATTACTGCTTAAAAAATAATTCCTCTTCCTCCACCTCCTTCTCCTCTTCGTCTTTTTTCTCATTTCGTTCCAAGGAAGAATGACTGAAGAAGTGGGTGCTTAGTATCCAGACAATTATTATGTTTTACCATTCGTCGCCTGTTCAACCACCACATTCTTCATCGCGCTTCATTTTACGTCATAGTTTCTCATTTCCTTTACTTCTTAATCTCTTCCAATTGGAATTTCTTTTTCCAATTTTTATTATTTCCAGTTCGGAATTTCTGCAACCTACTTCTTACATATCTGGTTTTGAAGCTGAAAGGTGTCACTTTACAATTAATATATGATGGGAAACAAGTTACTACTCTGATTCGAACAAGTTATCGAGTCGATGTGAAATGTGGGGACGGAAAAATTAAGCTCACCACCTGATACTCAAAGTTAGAAAATAAAAAATAAACTCTAAGACATACATCTGGAC